>JAFBJQ010001168.1:7349-17568 GCA_016785345.1 Trinectes maculatus
CCCCTAGGGTGTGTCACGAGGGACAAAAGGCAATTCACCACAGTAAACTCTTATTTTAGCGTGGTGTTATAGCGACATCTAGTGGGACAATTTAGTATCTACCTTACATATGAATGTATGTTCCAACTTACGTCGAAATTCGGTTACGACACATTCTCAGGAACGGATCTCAAGCCCAACTCTTGATGAAACAAGAGTCTGGTGCATGTGTTGTTCAGCAGTGTACTCACCATCACCCCAATACTGGATCTTGATCCAATCTGGTCGTGGAACTACAGCCCAGCGTTTGGAGCAGTAAAGCTCACGGTCTTGTTCGGTGAAGCCCATAGGAGGAAACATGTCTGTCACATTGTTGCTCTCAAAGCACAGATTAATCTCTGTGCAAGCCTGCAACCACAAGAGAAGCAGGGCAGGGTTTAGAATCACTGTCAACGTAGGGTAGATGTCGACTTTCACAGGTAACACAGTAATCAGCAAACCCCTTGGCCACTCTGTTCCTCTAAAGGCCACTGTGGGACTCTGCTCTGGCAACCATACATTCAAGAAAACAAGGTACCAAATGCAGTTTCTCTTTATCCTTGAGAAAATTCATCCCTTCTAAGACTCCCAACGCCTTTAACATTAACACTTAACTATGACACATGGCATACAATTTACATCCATAAATCCTATTACCCTGTTTCTGTGAGGTTTCTGTTTTCCCCATGTTAAAAGGGTAAAAAGACTGTTGAGACAAGCTATAATTTGTGAATATGGACTAAACAAATACAATTTAATTTGGTGGCTGATCTCATACAATCTGCTCTGTTGCACTTGGCACCTGCAAGCTCTACCACTGTAATGAAGCTTTACTGGTCTGTGTCCAATAAATGAGTAAATGCAATGTAAAAATCTTCATGAAATTCTATTAGAAAAAATCAAAGTGTAATGTCTCTTATGTTTTTGTGCCCGCAATTTGTTCCAAAATTACATGAATTTTCATATTTGGCACTAGCACAAACAGTAGACAGGGTGAACTTTATATCATTATTCGCTTCAGCAGATCTAGCTACAACAGGTAAAGTCAGCTGCTGACAATTTTTATAATCAGCTTTTACTTTTACCAGATACAGTGTATGTGCTGTTTTAGTGGATGATGTGTACCTGATAGTCCCAGGCCAAGCTGTCAGAACCCAGTCCACATCCAGTGGGATCAGCACACTCCACATATAGACTGTACAAGTCGAAACATGTCAGAGCCCCTGTAGAGTTATATACAATCCCTGCCGGATAGAATGCATGTATCTATAGCATAAAGTGTCTTATCAAGGGAGGTCCATCAGCTGTCATGGACGCCAGGTAGACGTTGCACAATATCAACTTTAAAGCAAAATAAAAGTAGACAGAGGACAGAAGACCTACAATTGCCTATGCCATTGCTATTGACGACACACCACATGTTTTGGAACAGTTGCTATGAAATAATAAATAATAATAAAATATACAAGAGCCTTTAGGCCTTTTACCTGCAGTGTTCTTGAGGTTAGCAAGTAGGTCAGATCCACTTAGCATGGTGTCACAGGCCACCTGGAAAAAAATATATACATATATACATATACATACACACACACACCCTAACCCTAACCCTCAATACACTGTATGCAGTATTTACATCCACTCTCACACTGCACACCTTGACAGGGTTGGCAGGCATGTTGCCCAAGAAGTGAGTGCTGTAGGGGTAATCCAGCATGGCCATCAGGGTGAAGGTGTTCCTCAGCAGGCCGTACAGCTGGTGTATGTCCTGAGCAGATGTTGGTGGTTTACACAGCGCAAACTCTGAACTGATGGCACTGTAATCTGGAAACAAAACACAGCTAGTGGGTTCAAATGCATCTGCAGAGCTGCTTCATCTTGCTGAACCTCTGAGCTGTAGAATCAACTTCTTGGTTTATAGCCTTTTGTGAGAAAAGAGTTCTGGGCCAGCCGGGTGAAGCAGGGTTTATCAGTCAGCTCTCATGCCTCAAAGCAGAAGGGTTTCCAGGTTTAAATCCCACCGAGGGCCATTCTTTGTGAAGTTTGAGTTTTCCCAATCTTTGTGGATTTTTCTCCAAGAACCCCAGCAGTCTCGCCTTGCGCTAGATAATTCACAGTTCATATTCTCGACAATGGAAATCAGTTACCTTAGACTTATACTTATATAGATGATCTAGGTAAGAACATCCTATATCACCCAGGTCTTCATTGCACCTCACTCCTCACACAGTTGTGCAAAAGTAAATTTCACTTAATTTCTATCTCTAAATAAGAAGGCTGCTTAGACAGTAACACTGCCAACAATAAAACACTCTGAGAGATGCAGAAAAACAAGTCCACGTCTTTGTTATCTCCAGGCTTGATTATTGTAATTCCATATTATCAGGTTGCACCAGTAAGTTCTAGAAACTCTGCAGCTTGTTCAATATGCTGCTACAGGTTTACTGACGAGTACAAAGAAATCATATATCTCCTGTATTAGCTTCATTGCGTTTATTACACTGCTACATTCCTGTTAAATTTAAGTCTTAATGATATGACACCATCATACCTTTAAGAGCTCATACTTCCATATCTTCACACTAGAATTCCAGAATGTAGACTTACTTATCTACAAAAGCAGCGTGGCAGCTCTGCCTTCTCTCTTTCTCTAACTCTTTCTTTCCCTCTCTTTTAGATAGAGAGGTTGTTCATACTTAAGAGGAAATTTATGAATTGTGAATATGGGCTATACAAAAAACTACAGGGGGGTCCTCGTGTTACGACGGTCGCGAGATACGTTTTTTCGTGGTTACGACACATATCCCATGAACTTCCTTGTTTTGGCTTAAGCGGTTTGCCCCGTAAATATGTACAGACTTCGCACGGGAACTAGTTGGCGAGCGCTCTCTCTGTCTCTCAGCGCCTGCCGGCTCTCCAACACCTCCACAGCACAGCTAGGCTACTCTGCCTTGTGTTTACTTATGTGAAATGGACGGCTGGCGGGGGTGGGGTGGGGTAGGGTGCAGCGGCAGCCGGTAAGGAGATGCACACGGACACAGGACACGGGTTTGGGATCGTGGCAATACCGTAGGTTTATTCACAACACAGGGTCTACACGGTTGATATCAGAAATCTGAAGGAAATGCTCATTACATTCGCGATATCAACCCCTACGGTGTGTCAAGAGGGAGCACAGGCAATTCACCATAATAAACTCTTATTGTAGGGTGGAGTTATAGCGACATCTAGTGGCACAACTTATTATCTACATACAAATACATACATATGAATGAATGTTCCGGCTAAAGTCGAAATTCGGTTACGACACATTCTCAGGAACGGATCTCCGTCGTAACTCGAGGACCCCCTGTAGTGGTCAGGTGGGGAAAATGTAATGTCATGATTTACTAACGCCACTAGATGACACTGTCTCCCTTTTGGGAACCAGCTTTGAGAGTGCTCAGTAAAACCGGAAGTCGCCAATTTTTTTTTAAGCGTTTTGCAGAAGTTTGAGGGTAAACATGTTATACAGTTGATTTAAGTGTTTACAGGAGACATTAGGTGATATACATTCAACAGTAATCCATGTTTACAAAAAGTGAAATGTTGTACGTTGATGTGGCTGTATGTGTAGGGGATCGACAGATAAACCGACGAAGAGAAGTCCAGTCGTTGACAGGTAGTTACAGGCCGTATGTGTTGTGGTTCTGCAACCCCATTGTAACATTTTGACCGCTAAATGTAAAATGGATTACTCACTATTTTTACAGTATATGCACGCGCATTGTGCTCTGTGTGGAAAGGCTGTGCTCGGGACGGAGACGCTGGCCCTTTAAAGGGCGAAGCTTAGACCCGACTGTCTTGCCCGCAAGCAGAGGTGTCAGGAAGGAGAGAAATAGGAGAAAGTTTATTTGTAGTGTTTAAAGTCATTAAATCAGCATACTACAGCAACTGAGTCTTTTTTTGAGTTCTAACCGGACTCACCACAGTGATTCACCTTTCCACCAGCATCAATTACCCATTCGCTATCTTTTACTCTGTGTCCTGATTGGCTAAGGGATTGGGCCAATCAGTCTCCTCCGTGCTTCGTCTCTGTCCAGTACAGAATGCGTTCGGCTTGGCAAATGTACACGTTTGCATATTCTCTCCACGACAAAACCCACAATGTTGATGAAACGTTCTGCGCCAACAGACACCTGCACCACGGCCTTCAGTAGAAAAAGACGCTACAGCGGAGCTGAGTCAGCACGAAGAGGCACAGTCAGAGGAACTGTGAAATATGCATCAGTCACAATGTGTCCAACCGCGTAGGTTGATTATTAAAAGGATTATTATTATTATATTTCTAAAAACTATCATAGTTATTTGTTAGAAAACGCTTCTATCTTTATTTCTTAAACAAAGGCTTGGGCCTGAAAACAGGTTTTGATCTTTGGTTTCGTTCTATAGTACTGTATAATAATTGTAAAAAATAAAGCTGACTACTTCGCGGATTTCGCCTATCACGAGTTCTTTTTGGAACGTAACGCCCGCGATAAACGAGGGTTCACTGTACTCTGGTAGCAGTCTGCAGAGTGTTAGGTGCCACTGATTTGATTTTGTACAGAACTGTAGATACAGCAGAGCACAGTCTGCAAATTTAAGTTTGAATCTGTTCATTTCTTATTTCCTTATTTTAGTTTACTTGAACACCATATTCTTTTATATAGAAATAAAGACCCCAAAAAGACATTTCTGTGTCCTGTGCCGACTCTGTTCGTAGCCAGGCAACACTAGTATTATAAAGATTACATTTGTACCTTGTATATACATTATGTAACCTTCCAGGAAATTTTATTATAATATACAGCAGTACTATAGTATATTTACACATTTACTTGATCAAGTAAAACCAATTATGTAAAAAAATATTTAATTAGGGTAATTCTTTTCTGTGACTTATCTTTTTTTTTTTACTTTTAAAGAATTGTGTGGTACAGAATTATTAATATATAGTGTTGGTGCCCACATGTTGGTGTTGTTTCTGTAAGTGGAAAACTAGCGGTCTTCGTCTCATTAGTAAATCTGTACATTACTACACAGATTTACCTTGGCGATCAGCTAATTCTTTCAGCTGATGAAAAGCTCCTCTCACAGCATCTCTGCATTTAGGGGCAACACTTTCAAAATCCTGTGACAGAGAAACATAGCTTAGTATCCATCATGGGCACATGTGTAAAGTCACTGACTACTAGAAGTGCACAATAATTATTGTTTACAATAGTATCACCAATGTTATCTGGAATAGAAAACTTTATGCACCTCTCATTTATCGCATGCACAGTAAACAAGAGTGCAGTTCTCATTTGTCAAATTCACAACACATTAATCATATTTAGTCTTCATGTTGTCTCGCATTGAGGAAACATGCAGGAATCTCCCTCTCAGCAATGAGCCCAGCGGATCATTTATTGGCTGGACGTGGCTCTACCTCTCTCGCCTGGAAATGGCTCAGTCAGTTCATCAAAATAACATAATCTGGAACATATGCTGAAAACGATTCTGAGAATCTGTGCAGCGACGGTATGCGGCGCACTGCCGCTGCTGGATCCTGCATATATGTACAGTATATTATGCATGTATACATATTGGTGCATATATGCAGTGCACTGTATGCATGTTTGCATATAGTGCGCCTGTATGCATATAGGGGAAGCATTGGTGTCTGCTGCACAATTGACCTCAAAGCAGAGAACCTGAATGTTTACTCATTTCATGTCTCTACATTGGTGTTTCATTGGGAGTCTCTTGAATGCTTAAATTTAAAGAAAATAAATAAAAGCTGTTGTTCTGAAACATTCTGTCTATCCACAGATGTCCTGGTGAGCGAGAAGAGATTCAACAACATTTTCTGTCAAAAGTTTAAAAAAAATCACATTTTAAAGAGCATCGCCAGGTTATTGTTACTGAATATTTTTTTTTAAATAATAAAGATTTATTTTTTCTGCCCATATCTTACACCCATACTCACTACCTGTTATAGTGTACAGTTAATTGAATAAAATAAAGAGTCTAAAATTGTACACTAATGTGTGTAATATTATCCGAAACCATCCCTGGACTTACAGTTGTAACATCTCTGAAAAACTGCTGGGAATGTCCCAGTCCAGCAGTGGAAAGTATGGGGGCACTAGCAGCCAAAGCACCAGCCACAATGTTTGGATACTTGAGTCTCATGTAGACTGAGAGCATTCCACCATAACTGCAGAGACAAGCTATGACAGTCAAACACGAAACATCCTGCATTGAGTGGGCAAGACATACAGTACATGGGAAGTGATCTGATCTGTTAGAAGAAATCTGGTTCATGCTTGAGGAGTACCTGTCTTGCTATAGTCCAATAACTGAAGCAAAGGGAAACTTCAGAGGAGTTAATTCTGAGCCCTTCTGAAAGGCAGCATGGTACTTTGATAAATCAGCAGTGGCTTTCCAATTGCAAACCCTTCTGGTGTGTTTGAAAGAGTATAGCTGACTAAACCTTTCAATATATCTGCTTTCAAAAATGGAAACATGAGGCCTATGTTCAGTCTACAGGTGAAGTACATTTAGCAAAACTAGAACTGAAATTAATGGTTGGTTACACAAAAATGAAACACCAGTGTTTTCAGGTCTGTTTTGGATTACAGTCCAGTTTCTGGTTCCAGCCTCTCAAATATATATTTAGGGACCCCAGATAAGGGGTGATAAAGTGTTTGCAGATTGCACGCGCTGTTGGTTTGCGTGTTATGGGTGATCTACTATTGGACTAGTCCAACACACTGAACACTCACTATACCTCAAATATCAAGTGATTATTTCCTGTTTTCCATTCAACATTTGTGCACTATTGCCAAAAACATATCAGGAAACCGAAGAGCAGGTTCAGTGAATTCATCTTGAGTCAAAGAGTCAAACAGCTGGATCTTACCTGCCACCGAACACAATGACGGGACAGTCTGGGGCTGCAAGCTGCTGTTTAAGTTCAGTGATCATGACGCTATAATCGGCGAGGGCTTGCTCCACGGTCAACAGGCTGATTTGAGGGATGCGGAAGGAGTCTTGCCCAAATGGTAGAGATTTGCCATAGTACCTCTGGGGGAAGGAGTGGAGGAAAAGGTGGAGAAACTTTAAAAGAAATATTGAAATTGACTTGACGTTTTTTGTCTCACGAGATTAACTACAAGTACACTAGAGGTGGTCGATACATATTGGTTATGATAGTATCGTCAATGTTGTTTTGATGATGTGCATATTTACATTATGGAGTATTTATACTATCTGGAAAAGAAAAAAACAGAAGGAGCGTAGACGGTGAGAGCAGAGATTCCTTCATGTTTCCTCCATGTGAGACAACATGAGGGCTATCTATGATTCATGTGTTGTGAATTTGACAAATGAGAACTTTTATGCAACTCTCATTTACCGTTTATGTATCTTTCGTTTGTTTTCTTTTCCAGATAGTACAACTACTCGATAATATGACGATATATAGACATAGACAATATGTCATACACACACACACACACACACGCGTGCGCGCACACACACTGCTCAGCACATATGCGTACACCACCTGTGAAAGCCAAGCACAGAGCAAAAGTTCGATGTCCAACATCATGCTGGACGCAGGTCAAATGAATAATTGTGGTTGTATTCTTTTTAGAATTTTCTACTCTAAAATGTAGCTTTGCTTGTAAGACTTTCATTGGGGTTAGGGTTTCGTTAGGGTTTGTGCAACATGGTCTTGAATGAAACTGCCAGAAAAATTAATTACTTAATCACTTAGACTTTGTGTAAATTCACTCAAAACAAACGTGGGAGTGATTTGTTGTACAGTATCCTGTATATAATGTTGACTTTGGAGGGAAACAAAAGGTTTTCTGACATATCTGTTGGGGTGTACACATTTACGCTGAGCACTGTATGTATAGGTTCGAGGCTATAATTGTAACGTGATTGACAAAAGATTGCTACAAGCCACAGCATGATCAGCTGTAATCGCTGATTTGGGGATGTGAAAGGTTATAATCAGCTGACAGTAGGAGTAAAGCCTAATCTCTCCATTTTGAGCCATTACTACACGATCTGTTTCTTACATGTTCAGCAAATATGACTAGTGCCTTCTGCTGAGCAGCTAACTCTGTGATGAATCCAGAGTTGAGGGCAAATTCCCAGATATCTCCCTCGTTGCCTGTGTAGAAGAAAATAGGGCCATAGCTTTTCGTCCAGTACTTATCTGAAAGGAGATGGGAAAACAACAGAACTAACTCAATTGCTTGCTTATACATTTGCAAAGATTTGTCGCAGAAACCTTGTTTTACCTGTGATCAGGTAACGCTGACTAAACGTCCTGTTGCCCATGCTGTTAAAGTTGAAGTGATCCAGAGTCTGAGAGAAATACTTCTCTGTGAACTGGGGATCTCTCTCGAGCCCATGGTGTTTCTTTGACTGGGAAAGCCAACGAAATGTGAGGCACATATTATTCTTAATTACTAAAATCCTGACTTCATATACTCCCAAACACTTCACACAGCAGAGTGTTAAATGAATTAGACTTTGAGGTTTTAATGCTCACCCATCATCTGCCATAAATACTTCTCTCACATCAAACTAAACAAGAACCGACAAAAATAATACAAACAATACTTGTTTTGAAATCACATACGTACAACGGGAGAACGTAACTAAAACCCTGTGGCTCCTGCTAAATCTGTCTGCTCCTACTTAGCAACACAATTAATCAGCACTGTAATAAAGAAACACTAACTTTCTACTAAAGTTTCTCCTCTACTCTTTCATATTGTGAATTGTTCATCACTTGCTGCAGAATAAAGATGTGTGTCGTCGTGACAATGAGTGGAAGCAGAACTCTACACTTTCAATGGCGGAACTGACATTTCAAGGAAACAAAAGAAGCGAACATTGTAGACTGTACCTTCAAATAACTATGTAGCAGCGCCTGAGTTGACAACACCACTGTGACGGAGAGGAGAAATATTATTTTCCTCATGTTGACTTTAAGCTAAGCTTCCTGCTCGTCACAGGAGGACGCTTCACTCCTGTTTAATGCGCCTGCGCGCATCGGCCGCGTCACGTGACTGAAGTTCGGACTTGTGCATTAAGATACACCATTTTAGATTTGCGACTTTTACCACTGAACACGCATCGGATCTCCATTAAAAATACGATTTTTTAAATTCTCTATTGTAATTTTCTATAGAACAAAATATTCTATCGCAATTCCACAGTAAGCGAACCCATTGCGAGCTGATTTTATTATCACACCAAACCGAAAATGAAAAAAAGTCATCACAGGCATAGAAATTGTGTGATATAATGACAACTCATAATGTGCCACCCAGCAAGGCCTCTTTCACTCATTGTGCCTCAAGGTGCTGGACCGGCACTTTCACAGGAGCTAAAATAGTTGACATTTTTAAATGAAACCTTTAAATTAAATATCTGTCTATTTTGTCTTTCTGTGGTGTTTTATATTTTGAGAATTGACTGGTTCTATTCAGCATTTCTTATGTTTTTTGTTTCATGAACAGCTGTGTCTCAGGCTATTGAGTGAGTTGTCCAGCAGAAGTTTGGTGGTTTTGCCTGGGTGCAAATGTGTCCTTGAGCGATACTCCAGGGCAGCAGTTGTGTGTGATTGTGAGAGAAGTGCAGGATAAACAGTAGATGAGTGTGTGGATGGATGGTGATAAAGACGTTTTTGTGGTCTTTCAGGACTAGAAAACTTTTACATCAATACAGACTATTTACTTTTGTCAAGATTTTAATCGTACTATTTATTCTGCTCTTTTCTATTTATTTATATTATTTCTATTTATTTTTAAGCTACAATTTCAATTATAATTTTATTGATAGTTATTATATTTATCTCATCGTATTGTCTATTATTATTTATCGTTTATTATGTTAACCACCCAGCTATTATTCTTGTCTTAATCCATTTAACTTTGTGTGCATTATTCTCTAAATACCTTTTTAAACATCCCATGTTGTCGTTCTTGTTGTTGCTCTTTTCAATTACTTGTAAAGCACTTTGAACTACAATTGACTTGCCTGCATGGTATAAATATAAATAGATTTATAGATAGACAGTTAGATAGATAACCCTGTAAAATACAAAACATTATAATATCACAATACAGTTCAGTTATGTAAAGAGATTTAATGCAGTAAATTAGAAAAAAAA
>JAFBJQ010001168.1:24896-32396 GCA_016785345.1 Trinectes maculatus
CACACACACACACACACACACACACACACACACACACACACACACACACACAAAGTAATGGGAAACAGGTGGAACCAATCAGGGCGGGAAAGACAATCAGACTAGAAGGACACACCCACAAGGAAGAGGAACACACCTGAAACAAGAGGAAGAAGAGATTTCAAAATAAGACAGAAACAAATCAGACACAGGACAACAATCTAAAAAGAACCAGGCTTCACACACTTCTATGTTTTGTTTGAGTGTAAAAATCCTAATTAAGTTCTCAGGGTGTTTGTTCCCAGTTTTTAAATTAGACCATTGCTAAGTTGTGCTGCTATAACTGCTTATCTCTAACTAACTATAAAATGGTGAGGTTAAAAGGGTTTGATAGTTAGCTTTCTGTATTTGGATTCTGAAATGGAAAACCATGTGAAACGGGCTATCATTAGTCTTTGTTGTTTAGTATTCAGCTGCTTTTTCATTCCTCACAAACATCGTGCTAGAAAACAAAGTTCCCATCCTGCACAGTGTGAGCCAAAGTCCTGAGGAAAATGTGATGCTGCCATTTGTTTGTTTGTGTGAAGCAACATTGAAGGATTTCTTCTCCATAATATACATGAATTTAAACAGTCTGATGCATTTCCAGAGAGATGTATGTGTTCGTCTCACAGTAGTTTACCTTAAATATGACCACCAACCACCTAACCCAAACCTGCAGTCTCATCCAAAATTCTAATAAAATAAAAATGTGGTTTTTAAAAACAAATATAATCTAAAATCGGAGCTAATACAAAAATATCCAAGGTGAAAAAACCTACTGTATGTAGTGTTTTGTAATAATGTTGTAAATATTCTTACGTGAAGGTATTTCCTCTGCCTTTAATCACAGAGGAAGGAGGTCCTGACTCCTCTCCTGGTGCCTGAGGGTATGGTTTTCTGTCCCAGGAAACAGGATGTGGATCAGCTGCAGCAGAGAGACTTCTTAGGCAAAGCAAAGGTAGAGTGTCTAGTCATGAGTGTGATATAAGATATGGTGGTTTATATAAAGTAAGATGCTTGAATTATACCAGCTTGCAATGTTCAGAACCAACGAAAGAAAAAAAAAAATTACTGTTAGCTTTTTATTGTTTATATGGTAAAATTAACTTTACTCAAATAAATGTTGTTGTGCAGTGTAAGACAATATTTGATACTAGTGTGCTGTACAATCAAACAAATTCTGTCACAGAAATGGAAATGTTTTTTTTTTGTTTTTGTGTCTGATATAATTATTTGTAAGGATATTGAATGGGGCAAATTAGAGATAGGATTCACTTAAAAACTGCCTATCAGGCCAGTTGAGATGGCTAATACAGCAGACAGTGCTTCCTACTGACACACACACACACACACACACACACACACACACACACACACACACACACGTATTTATGAATAACTTCAGCACGTCATGTTGTATTTAATTGTCATTATTGTCTAGATATAATATCAAATAAAATTAATAATTTCTTTTCACCTTCATCTCACTTAAAACTTTACATGAACTGTTGTTTAGAAATCCCAAATCCTTTATGAAACGTTATTAGATGATGGGGTAAAATAAATAAATAAAGCTAAGTGATTCAGTAATATATGATTCGCTGCTTGCAGGTAATTTCCTCCATGATTCCAAATGATGATTTTGGAGGCTTTGAACCTCTGAGGATACAGGTAAGACTGACCATAATGATCATAATAATGTGGATATGAGAATGTCCCCATTTGATAATCACTCTGTCTTCTCCCCAGAAACCTGGTTTCTATGAGCCAAAGGTGGATGGATCTCAGTGAGTATCACCAATCAAAAACAACATCATTAACCTGAACTGTGATGTACTATTCAACATATACACATTATAGTAAAATAAATTGTAGATATTATTGATATATAACTGTGTCTTTCTTTCTCTGCCGGCCAGGGATTCTCGATACATGCGCCTACGTGTCCCTTACATGGCACGGGGTCCAGGACAGTTGACTGTTCCAGGAGGGGCCATGGTGTTTTTATTTGGCGAGGAGGACAGGGATGGAATGGCAACTGTCATATATGATGGCCAGGTGAGGAGAGGAATGAGCCAGATCTGAAATAAGCCCACAAACAAGTGTAAATTATATTATGTAAATATAAGAAATAATTGGAGACAACATTCAAATGTTGTATGTGACATGTTTGTAGATTCATAAGATTCCATGATAAGTTTTAAAAATTCATTCATTTAATGTTGTATTGGGCGGGCAGCTGAATAACAAAGGTATGGTCCAGGCCTCACTAGATCAAGTATTTTATTTTAACAATGAATTTCTTTGCTCAGTCATACACACATTCCTAGAACTAAAATGCTGTATTCACTATAATTAATTCTAAATGTATATTTTGCTAGTTTAAAACATTAAAGGACTAAATAATTATTATGTTATATCCGAATTTGAAGCAATAAGGAATGTTCATCAAGAAAAATGTAATTGTATTTGATCATTTTGGTCAAAGCCACAATGACCCCGGCAGGAGTCTTTCAAGTGTCTGATTTGTGAGTGATTTGCCCTCTTATTGTTTTTCAGAAAGGATGTCTGCCGGTGTCCCTGCTCGAACCTGCCAAGGTCAAGACTTCCAAAGTCAAAAAGGAGAATGTAATGTATTTGCTCATGGTAATCTGTGTCTGGCTTGAGAGGAGAACACATTTAAGAGTTGTAATGTCAGTAGTTCTCAGGTTTGCTCAAAAGGAAATCCATACTGAGCAGAGCTTGGTCTCTGTTTCACTTGTGTGACTGCACAGTTACAGTTAAGACTTAGACATTACGGTTACGAGAATACTTTTTATGAAAAGCTTGCTGTTTATATGAAAAAACATATAAATGACTGTCACAATCCCTCCTGTCCTGTTTTTATCGACAGAAATTTCCCAGTGGGATCCCCTTCCCACCAGGACTCAAGCCGCCCACGCGTCCCCGGAACCAGCCCAGTCCTGCTCCTCCTCAGTGTAAAAATTGGTCACTCACCCTCTGGTCCTTCTCATTCTACTTTTATTTCTAGCCTGGGGAGCTAGACACTGTGTCAACCACCTGATAGATTATTCTATTTTGGAATTTTCTTTTGCCATTTTGCTTTTATTTGATAGTTTATGGTCTGGAGAGGACAGTGGATTAACTAAAATTATAGTTAAAACTCTGTCTGTTTCTTTTTTCATTTCATATTATGATTTTGAGGTTGGGCGGTATTACTATCCTAATCATTACTATGAGAGTGTATATATAATAAAACAGAACTGACTTCAGGAACACAACATTTACCTGCCCATCATTCCTTCAGACGTGTAGTGTGTGTGTGTGTGTGTCTCACACTGTGCCTGTGCTGCTTTCCCTTCAGTGGGTTTTACCACAGAGACTCCACCTCCATCCTACACAGCTGCCACCCACCCACCACTGCCAGCCTCACAGCCTCCCAACACAGACAGCGACCAGGTAGTATCCCCTGACTCATCTGTGTAAGAGGAGAAGTGGAATCACATAATAGTTCTTTGTATCCTCAGCAGTTGTGTTGCCTAAGAATCTGGGCCCTGTACACAGCAACTCTCAGTATACCCCCATATTCTTTTAATACATCTACTGCCAGCAGTATTGGAAAGTTATGACTTTTATTTTAAAATAAGTGAGAGCCACATAAGACCAGTCTGCACCAATGGTGTAATGACAAGCTTTTCCGTCAGCTGTTTTTATTGTGTGAATGCTTTCAGCATTCACACTATTGTTATCCCGTTTATTAGTGTGAATGCCAACAGCATTCATACTATTGTTATCCTGTTTATTATTATTATTATTATCGTGTCTTAATCTTCTGCCGTTTTTTGGACACCAATTTCTGCCACAGTTTTTGTCTGACTTGTACAATTCATCATCAAAAAATCACGAGATGGTTGCGATTACCTTTCTCACTGCAGCTTCATATAGTTTTTACACAGTAGTTTTTTCAATCTGTGCAGATCTTCCTGCTTCTTCTGCTATAGCTCCTACATCTATCACCTCACACAAACACACACACACACACACACACGCACACACACTACTACTACTACTACTACTACAACTACTACTACTACTACAACTTTGTATTAATTCAGCAGACCTTTGGCTCTCTTCAGCTTGTTCAGCTGAAGACCATGCTATGAGAGCTCACTCAGCAGACTTTGGATGCATGTTCAGCACAGCTTTCAGCATTCACACGCATTTTCTTCAGGAAATGCACTTTTTCTAGTCGGTATAGTTTTCCATCTTGTCTCTTCATTATCGGCATATATACTGTACATGATGTCAATGGCAAAGGCAGGACACAGCCAGCTCACTTTATTGCAACTTTATTATCACATCATGTCTATCTTGGCTGTGGGGATACCTTACAGGACCAATATGATTTGATACCATTCTGAATGGCATTTTAAAAAGCATTCAATCATGTTGGCTTGGGTGGTACCCTCAGGCAAGTTTCTGTGAGTCACTGAGTCCCGAGTTCAAGTTTGGATTTTCTAAAACTGGCAGCCAGTGTTTCATTTGACACATTCTAACACAGCAGTTGCAAATATGCTGGTTTAAAACTCTCTTTATGGCCCTAAAATTAATGTATGTTGGTTGTCCCTGTAAAATATCTGAACAAATACCAGACCACGCTGTCTGATATTACTATTTGACTCAGTAGTAGTAATTAGTTTAGTAACTGTAAATAGTATTAACCTTCTAATGAGAATTTGTAGTACAATTGCAGTAGCTGTGCTAATATGACTAATTCTATATATTGCTATATAATGACCATAATATTAGCATAATAATAAACATAATGACCATATATAAACAGTCATGTGAGCTGGAACAGGTCAAGACTTATAATAAAGGTTTATATAATCCATTAGCCATATTTACACATCTTTGAATGTGTGTGTGCTTATTGTTTTCAGCCTAGCAGTTCAGCTCAGCCTGAGGAGGAGGGCTCTGTGGTGGTAAAGGTCCACTACACATACACTGTGGCTCTGTCTCTCTCCTTGGACACACCGTACAATGAAGCAAAGGAGCGAATTGCACAGAAACTGGGCCAGCCTGCATCCCAGCTGCGCCTTAGGTAACAGCTAAATGGACCAACCTAAAAACATTGTGACATCTGAGGACTGATAGAACTGTGACCAGTTAATTTACCCAGCTTTCATTGTGAAAACACGAGCTGAAAACAAACTTATCAGAGGTCTCATTTTTAATGTATGCACATTTCCCCAACCCTCTGTTTATCGCTGTGCTATCACCAGATATAAGCCACATGGCTCCCAGGTGCTGATACCGCTGGGTGGGGAGGTGGAGTCAGGCCCCTCTTTACAGGAGGTGGCTGAGGCTGGCAGAGCCACCCTGTGGTGTCAGGTGAGTATTGAAAGAGAGTTTGAGTTTGTAGGTATGTTGGTGCCATACCATTTAGAGCTTTGTATGTGAGTAGAATGATTTTGAATTTGATTCTAAATTTCACAGGGAGCCAGTGCAGTGAAGCTAATATGGGGGAGATATGATCTCTTCTCTTGGTTCTGGTCAATACACGTGCAGCAGCATTTTGAACAAGCTGCAGGCTCTTTAAGGACTTACTGCTGCAGCCTGATAGTAATGAGTTACAGTAGTCAAGCCTGGACGTGGCGTGGATTAATTTTTCAGCATCTTTAAGAGACAGGATATGTCTGATTTTTGCGATATTTGTGGAGGTGAAAAAAGGCAGTTCTCGAGGTCTGTTTTATGTGAGAATCGAGTGATAAATCAGAATCAAATATGTAATACAAATCTGTATAAATCTGTCTTTTGATTAAATATGATTTACAGGAATTACTCAATTTACTTTGTTTACTATTTTAAATAATTTTAATG
This sequence comes from Trinectes maculatus, assembly GCA_016785345.1. Lineage (NCBI taxonomy): Eukaryota > Metazoa > Chordata > Actinopteri > Pleuronectiformes > Achiridae > Trinectes > Trinectes maculatus. The sequence continues at coordinate 30,801 of JAFBJQ010001168.1, forward strand.
TATATATTTATTTACTGTATCTGTTTTTACATGTCTTGACTTTTAATGTAGTTTTATTTGCTTTTAGTTATCCAAACCAATTTTATGACCGTATATAACTGACTCAGCTTTAGTGTTATTTCTTTCATGTTATTTATTTCTTCTGTCTTATTATTGGCTCATCAGTCAAATGCAAAGCACTTTGAATTGAACCCACCTGCACGATTGATTGACTGACTGACTGACTGACTGACTGACTGACTGACTGATTGATTGGTTGATTGATTGATTGATTGATTGGTTGTCTTTTGGTTATTAGTGATGAAAGTAAAGTTACGCCCCACTTAGCATCCAGGTAATTACTGTACTGTAAACCTAATAAAAAATGTACCTTCATTCTCCTCATTGCCCTTCAGAAAGAAGACCCCCTGACCAATTATACCATACTTTACCAGATGGTGGCTCTCTATGACTATGCTGCTCAGGGCCCAGAGGACTTGGAGTTCAGTGAAGGAGACACAATTGACATCCTGAGTCAAGGTAAGGCCCAGCTGCAGTGTTCTGCTGAATTGTCAGTGGAGTGAAGATAAAAGTATTTTGTCTTCTCCGTGCACTTACACAGAGAAGCTTTTCACACTGCTTGCTGTGCCTCATAAAGTTTCTCTCTCACACTGTCCTCTAGTTAATGAGGAATGGCTGGAGGGACACTGTGCGGGACATATTGGCATCTTCCCCAGCTGCTTTGCCTACAGACAGGATGTCCACATCACCCAGGGCCACGTTGCAAAGTCTGAAGAGTTACTGTACAGTAATGTCTAATCAACCTTTCAATGATGGCTGTTTATAGCCTCAGAACAACCAACTGGCTTCCTGACAGCAGCATACAAGGCATTCAACACTGCTTTGAATAGGTTTCTGTCCAATTTAGTACCAATGTAATAATGTTGGTACTGAAGTGTACGTTCACATTAAACCTGTGGTTTCCTGTTTTCTATGTCCAGTCACTTTAATATTCCTGAGGTATTATAGCATTCTAATGAGGATTTATTATGATACTTGTCAGATACTCTATCAAACAACTGAGGTTTTAGGACATGGGTGTGGTGAGAGATTGTCTTTGTCATTCCTTAGGGTCTGTATGTTGTCATGTGGCAGGTAGACTTAGGATGATTTTCCACATTACTTGCTCACAAAATCTCAACTTTAGTCAAGTCACACTTTATAGATTACTATTTAACCTTTGATCTAAAACGTAGATCAAACATTAATTGGAAAAATAAGTAAACCTTTGGATTTCAAATGCTCAGGAGGAATTTAATTTTCCTCAAATTGACATTGACATTTTTTTTGTTGTGGTATACCCACCACTGTTGTTATTTTTGGTTTCAATTAATTGTTTGATATGAAGAAATTACCATTACATGCTTCTCCTTAAATTCCATACTTTCATGATCTAATATCACTGTAGCAAGAACTTTTTACATACATCCATACTTTTCACCCGTAATCTGAATATCCATAAATCTTTGTGAGTAGTTTATTTATATATCTTCTGCCTAAGTTGGAATCAAATATTTTGTACCTCTTTTCATTAAATGGTTGTGACAATATATTGAT
>JAFBJQ010001168.1:37396-70838 GCA_016785345.1 Trinectes maculatus
ACAAAATGATGTCAGTTCATTCCATGAGCAGCCACTAACCATGGGCTTCCCGGGTGGGTTCAGCACCGCGGCGGAGCGTCCGGCCTCTGGGGCCCCGCCGTTCCTCCAGGGCTCATTGGGAAAGCTGCGCAAAGTCACACTGACACGCTCCAGGAGCCACGAGGGTCTGGGCTTCAGCATCCGCGGGGGATCAGAGCACGGGGTGGGGATCTATGTCTCCCTCGTCGAACCGGGGTCATCGGCCGAGAGAGAAGGACTGAGGGTCGGGGACCAGATCGTAACCGTGAACGACATGATGTTCAGCAGTGTCAGTCACATAGACGCCGTGAAGGTAGGGTTTCATGCATGCGTGCGCGTGAGTGAGCGGCATCTCCTGATTATTTTAAAAGCATCATCAGATTATTCACGAGGAGACGTGAGTGTGTGTAAGACCGTCAGACCTTTACGCGTGCGCCCCGGAAATGAACACAGAAAACACTATTGAAAAGGAAAACGATGCTGCTGTTTCCCATTGAAAAACAAAACAAACTCTGAATAGATTGTGCTTCACCCCCTGACAGTGACTACTGCTGCTGGCACCATGAACCAAAATGAATCCAAGTGTCCACAAGCAAATGAAGTGTTCTTTTCTTCTTTCTCGTTTTTTTTAAAACAGAAAAGCAGTCAAAAGGTTTCAGACACATAGAGCCTCATCCATGAGATGTAGAGCTAAAAATATTTTCTTCATTATGTAATCTGCAGAGTATTTTCTTGAGTAATCGTTTTGTCGAGAAGGTGTCTAGCTTCTTGTGATTTCTTGTACCTTTATCCAGCAAATAGGCCCAAGGCTCATGGTAGCAAATATTAAATCTTACATTATGTATTGGAGTTTCAAGTTCATTACACATGGTGGAGATTAAAGGGTGTAAACTTTGTAATTACAGGGTGAGTGAAGAGAATATAATAAATTATCTAGTGGTTTGTAGCCACAGTTTTGGTTTGGTTGTATGTATCTGTACCTGTGGTTTCTGCGTCCACCTTAATACAACAGGATGAATTCTAATAACACCTGACACTATCTGCTCCTGATCAAACCAGCTCACTGTGACCTTTCCAGCTCCTGCTAGGGCTGAGGCTCTCCTCTTGGTGGGGGTGGTAGCCTAATGGTTAAAGCTTTGGTCATGAAACCAAGCGGACGAGGGTTCGAGTCCCACCCTGTGACCTTTCCAGCTCCTGCTAGGGCTGAGGCTCTCCTCTTGGTGGGGGTGGACACTGTGTTTATGTGTCAACACCACCCCTGGGCACCTGAGTAAGGCCCTCAACCCCAGTTACTCCCCAGGTACTGTATCAATCAATCAATCAATCAATCAAATTTTATTTGTGTAGCCCATATTCACAAATTGCAATTTGCCTCATAGGGCTGTATGTACTGTATGTATGGCAGCCCACTGCTCACACATGTGTGTGATAGGTTAAAAAGCAGAGACCAAATTTTGTTGTAACGTGTGCTGTATAAGTGTACTGTGACAATGACCAAAACAAAGCTTTCTTTCTTTCTTTCTTTCTTTCTTTCTTTCTTTCTTGTCGACCTTCCTTCTCCCATCATGTGTTGAGGAGTTCAGTACTGTTGTTAAGGTAGCTGCTTTGCTGCACCAAAGCACTTCCCCTTGTCTGAGAAATGATTTCAAAGCAGTTTACCAGCAGCCTGGTAAAGGCCAGGAAGGTAGCTGCATACACAGAGGACCTAAGTTGTGAAGGTGAATGTATTTAATCTAGATTTCGTTTGGTAATCCTGTACAAACAGTGTACTGGAGAAACAAACAAGCAGTCTTACTCAGTGAGTTTTATTTATAGTGATGTAGGACAGTAGGATAGGATAGATAATAATAGTTTGAAAAGTTAAAATTAGAAAACCAGTATCTGGGAGTAAACTATAAATTTACAAACTTTGTTTCCAGTGGTGATATTGTCATGGTGGTTTTGTGTTCTTCCCCCTCTCACCCCTTTCTGTTCATCATTGAGAGCAGGTGTGTGGCAGGAGACCTAGCTGGTCTCCCAATTAGCAGCAGACGAGGCACACCTGATTTTGAATCAGCTCATCTCCTGCTCTATATAAGCCTGGTCTCTTCTCTACTTGTTTGCCAGATGATTGCATGTGTTGGGTAGTTCACCTCTACCACCTCTTGTTTTCTCCTTGTGGTTTTTGGATTTGAGTTTTGGCTTGTTTTTGCTTTTCCGGACAATAAACTACAGCTTCACGTTAACCTGCCTGACTCAGTCTCTGCTTCGGGGTCCAATCTACAAACCATATCCTGACAGATATACTGGAGTATCATTATATTGCATAGTTTTTAGAGATTCCACTTTTAGCTTAGGTTGCATCTGATTTTTATGTCCAGCACACATTTTATCACGGACAATGTGGTAGTCATCTCTGCATTCCACTGGAAACGTTCCACTGGCACAGTTGGAGCATCTCAGAGAGAGGGACATGTGGAGGTGATGGAGTTTGAAGCCATTTTCCTTAAAACAGTGTTTGCTGGAAAATGCTTCTTCACCACATTGATTTATCTGAGTCTGTTTGCCTACTCTTGCTTCTCTCGCTCCCCCCTTCATTTCTTTTTTATCTCTCTCTCACCAGCCTCCTGTCTATCCCTGCTGAGATCTGTTGTGCTTTTTGTTTAGAATCTCTGCCAGGATATTAAACATGGAGCCTCTCCTGAGGGGAATGTTAACAAAATTTACCTTGGTGTATCATAGGGCGCTTTTCCACCAGCAGCACCTCAGCACGGTAGTTTTCTGCAGTTTCTGCAAGTCACACATAAACACAGTGTCCACCAATGTCTTGTAGCTATATTGCATTTTTGTTGCCACCAGTGCAACTCACACAAGCAGCTAAAGAATCAGCAGTCAGTGGTACTGAGTCAGTCAGTGGTACTGAAAACAAGACTTAGGCTAAGTTCACACTGCAGGCCTTAATTCCCCATTCCGATGTATTGCTCTAATCCAATTTTTTTGGCTGTTCACGTTACATTTTTAAATGTGGCCTGTCTATGGACTCCTGAAGTGACCCGCATGCACAGTTGATCATAAATGACATCATGCACACAGCGGTGTTTACGGAAGCGAACATGGTGGCAACCAGTAGTGTAGTTTATGGCCTAATGTTAAAAACAGTGTGTGGTGGCACCTGGCAAATTTGTGAGTGGTGATATTAAAAAGGAGGAAGAGAAGAAAGAAAATTAATATTTTAATGATGGGTACAGCCATCATTAAAATATCAATATCTCTCCCCGTTCATTTCATTTAATTTTTTTCGGACAATTTTATTGAAATTGTTTCGAAAACAGATCGGTTACGACAAGACCCTTCAAGGTTGACTTGCACTAAACTGTCACCTCAAATACTAATTAGGTCTGAAACCTTGCTATCCCTCCACTGGCATCCTTCACTGCTGTCCTCCAAGTTTGTTTGTTTCCGTTCCCAGTACATTTTTTTTTCAATGACGTCAAAGTCACATTAAATGTGACCTTGCTATTCAGACTGTGGTCGCATTCAAAAAAATCCGATACGTATCGGAGTCAGTATCACATTTGAAAGTGGCCTGAATCTGATTCGAAAATGTCAGCTTCAGGTCACTTGTCAGTCAATCAAACAATCAAACTTTATTTGTATAGCCCATATTCACAAATTGCAATTTGCCTCATAGGGCTTTAACAAAGAGTACAGGGTGTGACATCCTCTGACCTCTGACCTACACCCTCAACAAGGGTGAGGAAAAACTGCCAAAAAACCCCATTTTAACAGGGGAAAAACGCAGAAACCTCCAGGAGAGACTCATGTGAGGGATCCCACTCCCAGGGAGTACATATTATTATACAAGTACATTTTATTGTGATTATTGTAGATCAGTTATTTTATGTTTTTGTGGAATACACCAACACATCTGAACCAGTGAACTGGTATGTAGGTATTAGAGCTGCAGCTATCGATTATTTTTGTATGATTTTGTATGAATCGATTTTTTGCAATTCAGTTCAATTAAACGATTATTTAAATGGATGTAAGATATTTTACAATGGGAAAAGGACATTTCTAACAATAACAACTGAAACAACAACCACAAAAGTATAAAAGTAAAAAGATATACAATATAGATTTATATAGAAATGACAAGAACCATAACAACTGCATAAAAGTATATATAAAAATATCTCTAGACATATAGAAATTGACATTTGACATTGACATATATTTAGTTTCTTGAGTTAATGACAGTTAGTGACCGCCACATGTTTTGAGCGTTCATTCACATAATAATACTACTAATACTACTACTATTGCTAATAATAATACATTTTATTTATAGGCGGCTTTCAAAACACCAAGAACACCATACAAGTAAAACAGGGTTTAAAATGCATATCAAACATCAAAAGCATAAAAACTACAAGTATAAGAAAAGTAAAAAATAAGAAGATAAAAATCGGGAGAAAATGACAGTCAGGTTGGGTATGCATGTTGGAAAAGGTGGGTTTTGAGGTGGGATTTAAAAATAGTCAATGTGTCACGGATGTTGGGTGGAAGGGAATTCGAGAAACGGAGGCAGAACAGCTAAAGGCTCTGGACCCCATGGTGGTCATGCAGGCAGGAAGGATAGTGAGGTTGATGGATGAGCATGATCTGAGAGTCCGACTGGACGGAGAACCTTGAGCTACACCAGAGGAAATGGGAGATGGCTGGGATGCAAAAGTTTTTAGTTGAATGAATTGAGTACGGCAGGAGATATGGACAGGAGAGATATGACAGGAAACAGTCCAGAGGTATGCCAGTTAATCCAATTGATGCCAGTCTGTGGAGAGACATGGAGTGGGAAATTGTGTCAAATGCTGAGGTCAGATGAAATAGGATTAGAATAGATAGGAGTCCAGAGTCTGCTGCAATCAGGAGGTCAAATGCTAATACTAATTATTAGCATTTGTGTTACACACTTGGATAGAAGGAAACACATTCTTCCGTGTGTGGGTAGCAAAGTGGTTTTAATCTCTGTAACCGCAGACACAATTACAAGTTACTCTTACAGCCGATGCCACTGGTCCATCACTGATTCCAACATAAATCGTCTGCTCTCAGGAGTAATGCAGACCGGCTGTTTCTGCTGCAAGCTCTGTACCACAATGGATGCATAGTACTGTTTTTTTAAATTATTTTAGTGTTCCCACACTTAGACATTTTCTGTCTTTTTGTCCTTGTCTCTTCTGAGCTTCGCCTCCTGTTGTTTGTGGCGATCCTATCGTCATGTGCGTGCGTCACAGTAAGCGTCCATGTGAAATGCAACAGCAGAATAAATGTTTGGCAGCAGCGAAATTAAGGAAATGAATTCAGGAGAATTGTAAGCGAATATTTTTATAATTGTTGAAATGGATGATGTATGTATTGGAGAGAGTGGGAGCAAACACACACACAACCCCAATCACACAGAAGACTGCGACAGAAGACAGAAACAGGAATTGGTGGCACATGGAGAAACAGGAATTGTCAGCCTACGGAGCAAGACAGTTTTTGACGCGATCTACCAGAACGATTCACTTTACACTGAATATAGGCAGAATTAAAGTCTTGTTGTTGTTAAGCTTAATGTTAGAAAGGCTGTACAAAAGTATTTGTAATTGTTGTAACTGATGAACATGAAAATTGAATAAAATGAATTGAAGAAACATTGCCACCACAATATGGTTGGAGCTAGTATATGCTTCAGAAGCTCAGAGGCTTCCTGGACTATACTTTTGTAAAAACGCATGTATAGTAGATGCCATAATGAACCTGTTGATTCAAGCTTATTTGAATCTGATATATCATAGCATTGTTCTGCATGAGTAACTCTGACCACGTTTTTTATTTTTAAACAACAATGGCTTCATTCTGCCTGTGTGTGTGAGTGTAAAACTAGGCTTATATAATCACAACCAGACTACACTGAGCACATCAGGACTTCAACAAGCTCCATAAAAAGCAGCTCTGGCTCAGGTCACTCTGTGGGGGCAGAGCAGCAGAAGTGTTTCAGTAGGGGCGCTTGTTCTTTGCTGCCAGCTTTAAAGGGCCCATGTGACGTTGTTACCATGTGACTTGTTAATAGGACAAACCTTGCTGACTTCTCAGCACCTGGCAGCTTTTCCCCAATCGAGACTCCACTGCTGAATGCTGCTGTTGTGAAGTGTCCTTGAACACAGCTCGCCATTTTTCAAAGAACACATTCTAGGTAACAGTTGTAGTGTGTGTGGGAGATGTCAGTGGGGATCTGAGCAGCCTCCTGACATGTACTGTAGCTACAGTTAACCAGTGCAGCACAGCTGTCACAATATTGTATGTGCGTGTGAGAGAGAGCATAAGTCAGACTGTAGATGTGTGTGTGCTCTTTGTATGCGCAAATTTGATTTCATGTCTACATGCCTTTGTGCATCCTTGAGTGTTTACTGCAGCATGCTTAGTGTGTGTGTGTGTTCATTGTTGTGTGGCCGTGTTAATGAATATAAAGATAAGATTCATCCCAAACTTGACAAAAAGTCAAGGTCTGAAAAAAACATACAGTATGTGTGTGTGTGCGTGTGTGTGTGTGTGTGTGTGTGTGTGTATGTGTAGATGTGAACACATGCACATTCAATGAAAGCGTGCCTTACTACCTTTTTTCTGCATCACATTTTTGTGACACAGAAACTAACTGTTTTAGTCTGGTTTTTAGTTTTATTTTAGTCTTTCTTGGTCTATTTAAAGCTGTCCACTTGGGAACACGTCAGATGTTTATACAAGGTCTGAACACCTTTTTGTCAGAGAGAACACAAAGCAAACAAAACCACGAACTCAGCAGACAAACAAGCATTACAGCATCAGATCTCTTTCCCTCTATGTATCATTCCACTGGTGCACACAGACACACACAGAATTACACAACCTTTGTTTATGAAACAAGTGGAGGTAGGACCCAGTTGCTGCACAAAACACCACAGGTATAGTTGGTAATGACCTTTACTACAGTTTTTTCAATTGCTAAATCACAATTTTGAAAACAGGGCCCGGTTTTTCAAAACACTTCACACAATTAGCACAACACTACACCCAAGTAGCACAACACCTCAGATCATTTAACACTCCTGTGCTCAACATAAAGCACTTTTAGCATTTACAGAGAAAGTGTAAAAATAAATTCACCAACACTACATGACACCAATTATGCAGACTAATGAAAATATTTATTTCTTTTCATATACTTAAGTCAGTCAATACTGAACATTTCAACAAAACTTTTATAACAAAACATTTTCCAGTTTTCATACAGTATTAAATGATAAATCCAATTCAGTACTGAAAAAAAAAGAAAACTAAACATCATCTCTCCACCTAGCTGGATCTGGCCACAGGGCCTCATCAATGTCACAGGCTATATTTTCATTTGCAAGGCAACGTGGGAAGAATCTTCTGGAGTGACGAATCCATGCTTGTATTGATGCGACATCAATTTGATCACATGCTTCCTCCATAGCTTGAATGAGGGGCATCTGGACATAGGGCCAGAGATCATAAACCTTCCACCACCATGCTGAGTAGAACTCCTCAATGTGGTTTAGGACGGGGGAATATGGTGGAAGGTGTTGAACTGTAAATTTTGGGTGTGGATGAAACCAGTTTTGGACCAGAGCAGAATGATGGAAAGATACATTGTTCCAGACGACAACGTATTGCATCTGGTCCCTTTGGTTTTCTGCTGTGATAATATTGTGTAATCTGTCTAAAAATGTAAGAATGAGGTCAGTGTTGTAAGGATCCAAGTTGGCATGGCGGTGGAAGACCCCATTCTGTGCAATGGCAGCACAAAGGGTAATGTTACCCCCACGTTGCCCTGGTACATTGACAATAGCCCTGTGGCCAATGATGGGACACTAACGAAGTTGCATACAACTTTTCACCACCCCCAACGATCGTCACTCTAACGACTGTCGTTGGATAAATGGAGCACTAACGATCCATTGATACCACTGGCCATGTGACCGCCCCCTAAGAGGTTAAATAGTTGGACCTCCACACCAAAACCAAAAACCCAGTTGTGGTCGATTCAGTCTCCTTGAGACTTCTTCTCACTGCTGTCACGTTGAATCCAACCTCATCAGTGTACAGTAAATAAACTCATGCAGGACTTCCTCCGCATCCATTTGCAAAACTCTCTGAAATACAGAGAGTTTCGCTCCTTTTAACTCTTCCTCTAACGTGACCTCTACCTCAGCCTCTTCCTTCACCTTGTTCTCTCCCGATTCCCTCTCTCATCCGCACTCTCCCTCTTCCTCTGACTCTGGCCATTTTTGTTGAAGACAGGTGAACTTACCTGTTGCCTTTTTATAGTGCTTAAATCTGATTGTTTTATCTAAAATTAAACACCTGTGTGTGTGTGTGCACTTTGTGGTTGTGTTTAACCAATTGGTTTGTGGGTGTGTTCATTTGAAAGACTTTGCTTTGAAATTGCAAGGAAATGACATCACGATAAATCAAATGTATACAAGTGTGTTCAGTGTTTTGCAAATCACTGTGTAGTGTTGCAAAAAGTGTGAAGCTGACAATGTGCTTACAGTTGTGCAAATCTGGGCTCGTGTTTTGCTCGTTGAGTGTAAGGTTTTGCTAATTGTGGGAAAGTTTTAATTTTAGTGTGTAAGCAATTGTAAAAAACTGTGACAGAACTGGATACAGGAGGGCAGCCATGGGAACAGGCAGAGACAAACCCGGGAGAGTAGAGACTGGATCCGAAGTCTGGGACAGAAGGCAGAGTCGTTTACCAGGGCAGAAAGGCCACTTTCTGAAAGTGGTTCATGCTCGTCAGTGGGAGCCTGGTGACGGGGATTAGCAGGGCCCGCTGAGGTCCTGGTGGGCTGGTCAGGGTGCTGCTGATGGAATTCCCTGCTGAGCCGAGGGTCTATGATGTACCGTGCAGGGACCCAGGACATCTCTTCAGGACCATATCCCTCCCAGTCAACCAGGTACTGGAGAGCAGAGTTTACACATCAGGGTGAGGTCTTATTGTACAGTGCAATAGCATGTGGCAGGAAAGATTTCCTGTATCTGTCCCTTCGACAGCAGAGCTGTAACAGTCTGTTAGAGAAGGTGCTCCACTGTCTGTCCAGTGTGTGGTGGAGAGGGTGCTCCTCATTGTCCATGATGGACAGCAGTTTATGAACGTCCTCCTCTCCATCACGGTTTCAAAAGCCTCCAGCCTGAAACCCAATACAGAGCCAGCCTTCCTGAAGATCTTATCAAGCCTGCTGGTGAAGCTGGTTTTGATGCTGCTGCCCCACCATACAGCAGCAAAGAAGATGGCACTGGCAACAAAAGACTGGAAGAAGATCTCCAGCATCTTGTTGCACACGCTGAAGGATCGAAGCTTCCTCAGGACACAGAGTCTGCTCATTCCCTTCTTATATACAGCCTGTGTGTTGGATTTCCAATCCAGTCTATTGCCAATCACCACTCCCAGGTATTTGTAGTCCTCGACCACCTCAACCACCTCCCCCCGATCTGCAGTGGCTGTGAAGGTGTCCGCTTCTTCCGAAAGTCAGTCACCATCTCTTCATTTGCGCACCGATGTTGTCCTGTGGGAAACTGTCAATGACCTCTTTCAAAGCCGGGAAGTGCGCGGTGCAGGGCTCTGTTTGGGACAAGTGTCTTTGGAAAAGTTGCAGCTTGGTTCCAAAGGCTTTGATGTGAGCTGGCTCACCACTGCATCTCGTCCTTGAAGATTAACATTCAGCGCATTCAGTTGCTTCGTTATGTCAACTAAGAACGCCAAATCTGCCAGCCATACAGGATCGGACAGTTCTTCCATCAGCTGCCCCTTTTCACTCAAAAACTGTACAATTTCCTCTCTGAGAGCGAAAAATCACTGCAGTGCGGACCCCCGACTTAGCCACCTCACATCGTTGTGATATATTACGTCTCCGTATTCAGCCCGGATATCAAGCAAGAACTGCTGAAACTGTCGGTGGTATAGTGCTTTAGAGCGAATAGAATTGATTGCCTTTACCACTGGTTTCATAACGTGATCAAATTTGAGATGTTTGGCGAGAGCCTGCTGGTGAATTATACAGTGAAGTTTAATGGCGTTACCTCCTTCTTCGCTGACTTTATTGCAGATCAGTGTGGACAATCCACTTCGCTCACCAGCCATGGCAGGCGCACCATCGGTAATGATCCCAGAAACTTTACTCCATAGTAGTTTCTTATCATCAACAGCTTCACAAACAAAAACGAATAAATCCGATCCTCTGGTTTGGCCTTTCATGCTTTGGAGGTCCAGCAGCTCCTCTGTTATGTTCATGTTGTTGTCAACTCCACTTAAAAAATCAGTAGCTGTGCAGTGTCAGATGCATCTGTGCTTTCATCGCAGGCTAATGAGAAATAATCAAAAGCCTCTCCCCTGTCCCCCAGTTGTCTCCGAAGATCCAACGATATGTCCTCAACTCTCTGTGCCACAGTGTTACGTGCCAGGCAAACATTCGCAAATTCTTGCTTCTTCTCAGGGCAAATGTTCTCCGCTATTTTCATAACACAGTCTTTGATACATGTACCTTCAGTAAAAGGTTTGCCATGTTTAGCTATTAACATGGCCACTTCCTAGCTTGCTTTGGTGATATTTTCTTTTGACTCACAGGCCCGCGTGAAGAATCGCTGTTGTGATGCCAGTGCAGCTTGGAGCTGCTTCACTTTTTCAGCACGGTCACTCCCTGTTAGCTTGTCGTATGTGTTAGCATGTTTAGTCTGGTAGTGTCTCTTTACGTTGCAATCCTTAAACAAGGCAACCGTCTCTTTACAAATTAGACAAACACAATTGCCTTGATTTTCAGTGAAGAAGTATTGTAATTGCCATCTCTCTTGAAAGCGGCGGCCCTGGGGCTAGACTTCCACAGCAACGGGACATTCTCCTGACTCAGGCTCAGGTTGTACAGATGTCTCAGTACAGGAGCCAGCTGTCTGGCACAGGTCTTCAGGATCCTAAGGGTGATGCCATCAGGGCCTGCAGCCTTTCGCTGGCTGAGTCTTTCCAGCTGCCTCTTCACCTGGCCTGTAGTCACTGTAGGGTCACAGTGGAAGTTACAAAGAAAGACGTCAAGATGAGTCTGTTTGACCTGTCTTTTTTACATTTCTGGACCTGGGAGCGTTACCAAGGTAGCTGACACACACATATATCTCTATAACTGGGACGGGGACTCTTGTTCCTGGCATGAGGTTAGTTATAGGACTTCAGATATGATAAAAATAAACATCTCCGGGACTTTGGCAAGTCTTATCAACAGAGTAGTCGTAGCAAGTCAGAATGAGAGCAGGTCAGATGTGCACAAAGAGCAGGTCAGATATGCACAAATACAAAATCCCCATAACATTCCCTCCTGTATGTGCTACTCCATGCACATTACTTAATATAATTTTGTCAAAGTGTATAAAATCATCTGTGCAAGGAGTGTAGAAGCGAACAACCTGTCAGGCAGTACCACAATCATAGATGTTATCCATTACTTCGTATCGTTCAGACAGGAAAATTCTTCTATGGTTCCGCTGCCCTGGCAACCAGCACAAAGGAGTCAAACACAAACTTATGAGCGTACACAGAGTATATAAGCATACATGGAATACATACATGAATGTGTCAAATAAAAGGGGGGACATAAGTATACTAAGGGGCGGATTAAGAGATGGCATAAATATCCAAGGAGGACCGAGACCCAATGTCAAGGCAGATCCCCGTATGGACCTATCCCTGCCTATCACGCCTTGCCCTGCAAACCGAGAAAAAGAAAGTTAACACATCATGTATGCACAACATAGTTTTCTTTTGATCATTTTTTCTTTTCAGTTGAGTAATAGTAATAGTACTAGTAACATAGTAACATAGTAATTTTCTCTTTTAGCTTGTTACATAAAGGTGAGTATAATATAGTGGTATTAGCTTTCTCTTTGGCTTGCTATGTCAAGACACTTAGCATATATCAGAGCGTTACAACTTCAAACGATTTTCTGTAGGCCCATCATCGTGCCTTGGAACAACTAATACAACACTTTGAAAGTCACTGTTTGTTCATTTGGAAAAGAGCCATCTCCATCTCCATCAGTGTCAGCATTGTTGGGAACATCCTTGCTCTTGTCCTTTTTTCCACCAACATGCTGTCTGTAAAACTCAAGCACATCATCAATATCATCCAAGTCAATCATATAGGGTTCAGCTGTAGTCAATAGCGATCTCTCCTCTAGTGACATCTCAGTGGGAGCTCTAATATACATAAGATCTGTCTTAGTTAGCACTCTGTCAATTAACCTCTGAACAAGGCCTCTAATGCAAGGAATGAGTTGTTGCATTTCTTGCATTAACAACCTGTTTATCGTGCAGCCATATTATTGGTACAACAATGATTACACTTTTTAGAATTAGAATAATGGTTGTTCCCCTTAGACCACACCCTGTACCCCTCATTGGATGCCATGGTCTACGTTCCATCATTGTCAGGAACTATAGCTTTCTTACAATGTGATATATGCCCCCAAGTCTGTCTTTCAGCTATTCTGACTGCTGTGGGTGTGGTTAGCAAAACCTGATATGGCCCTCCCACCGTGGAGATGACCAGGGCTGTGTCCGAAATTGCCCCCTAACCCCTACTCCCTACTCCCTATATAGGGAAATAAATGTAGTGCACTATGTAGTGAGCTCAACAGAAAAATCTTTCGGACACTTTCGGACACTACTCTCGGCGCCGGTAAAATACGTCATCGCTGTTGCACAATTAAAACGTACCATATTATTGTTGTCTCACAAAATACTTGTTTGTTTACCACTGCATTTTTATTAAATTAGAGGCTTTTGATTACTTTCCTGTACTTTTTATTTTCGTATTTTGTTATATTTTATAATATTTATGTATATTTCCCTCCCGTCCGTCCGCTATTTTCACTTCCGCGCAGCCCAGAGAATTTCTGGCAATGCATGATGGGATATCTTGGTCCGGTTAGTGACCATCGGATGTACACTACATTTCGCGGTGAATTGTGGGATACATTGAGTGCACTAGATAGTGGACATGCTATGATCCCTAAGGTTTCGGACACCACTACAAAAATGGTGTGCTCACTATATAGTGCACTATATAGGGGTTAGGGGGCGATTTCGGACACAGCCCAGGTCTTTCTCGTCAAGGCCTTGGTGAACACCCAATCTCCTGGTTTCAGGTTCTCCTGTATGTGTGCTGGTTCTGTGGGAGAAAACACTTTGGACACAGCATGCTTGTTCTTCATCATTTCAGACATATATTTGAGCAGTTTCTGTCTGAGTAAGAAGCTCTTTTTAAAATCAGAGCATCATTAGAGCCCTTATCGATATCTAATCCCTCAGTGTTTGTTTCCCCTGCACTTAATCCTGAGCTGGTGGATATTCCCGATCACCTTCGCCGCCTGTCTTATGCTTTCCCCCAAACTGATCGCCGTCAGAAATTACGCACCGATGGCACAGGGTATCAACACCCACTCTCTTGTCCACTTCCCTGGAAAAAGCGCTCTAGAAGACGGGGAAAACGCGCTGGAGTGCTGGTCAGACTCATGGCCCACCTGTCATCATCTCGTCCCACCGACCCACGTCCAGGATCTGCTGCTGCACGTCCAGCCATCACCTCTACTCTCACCTGTGAGTGGACTGTCTACCCCTACTGTGCTGCCAGCGCTTGGCCGGCGTGTAGGCCATGGGGTTCACCATGGCAACCTCCGCCAGCTGAGACGTGCTGGGCTGTCAGCTGACACCGAGCGCAGCCTCAGCCTGGCTCTCCTTAACGCTAGGTCAGTAGCGAACAAACCTTTTCTTTTAAATGACTTCTTCTCTCGCAAACTGCATATAATGTGTATCACGGAGACGTGGATTCATGCCGGCCACTATACCCCGTTCTCTGACCTCCTTCCCCCCGCCTGCTCGTTTTCCAGCTCGCCCCGCACCACAGGGAGCGCCGGTGGCGTAACGTCCGTATTTAAATCGGAGCTACAGTGCTGTCTGATCCAGACTGTGACAAGCTATTCCAGCTTTGAGCTGCAGCTCTTTGACATGATCCTCTCACCCCCCGTCCTTTGCGCTGTTATATATTGTCCACCAAAATATAACAAAGACTTTATAAATGACTTTGCTGATTTCCTGTCCGGGATTGTTGTGAAATATGACCATATTTTAATTTGCGGTGATTTTAATATTCACGTGTGTTGTGAGTCCAGACCCCTTGTTCGTGACTTTTTAAACCTGATCGATTCCTTTGCTTTTACACAGCGCATATCAGACCCCACCCATAAAAAGGGACATATTTTAGATCTGGTGTTGTCCTATGGTTTGTCTGTCGCTATTACTGAAATTTGTACATCCACGTGTATTTCAGATCATCTTCCTGTGCTTTTTACACTGACTTAAAAATGTGCTGCAGAAACCAATGGCTCCTGAGTGTGATGCTAATCAACACCAGTCTCAGCTCAGGCTGTGTCCCTTTGGCTCTTAAACATGCCGTGGTTAAACCTTTAATTAAAAAGAAACACCTCGATCATTCCACCCTTTCAGATTTTAGGCCCATATCTCCTCTTTCTATCTAAGGTCTTAGAAAGAGCAGTGTACATCCAGCTTCTGTCATTCTTAGTCCAGCATAACATTCATGATAAGTTTCAGTCCGGCTTCAAACCACACTGAAACTGCCCTGCTTAAAGTTTTTAATGACTTAATTTTAGCTGCTGACTCAGGTAGCCCTGCGGTCTTGATCCTTTTAGACCTGTCGGCCGGCTTCAACACTGTGGATCATGCAGTCCTTTTGCAGCGTCTAGAGCAGCATTTGGTATCACTGGCTCGGCCCTCTGCTGGTTCAGGTCCTATCTGACAGATCGGCTCAGCTCCAGCATACAGCCACATGTTAGGAATCTGGGTTTTATCTTTGATAGCGATTTTAAACGATAAACAGATCAGTGCAGTTGTGAGAGCAAGCTTTTTCCAATTGCATGTTTTAGCGAAGACTAAGTCTTATTTTACTCACAGTGATCTAGAAAAGGTGATCCACACTTTTATCACAACAAGACTTGATTACTGTAATTCCCTTTATACTGGCTTGGACTGCTCATCTCTCAGTCACCTTCAGCTTGTTCAAAATGCTGCTGCACGCCTCCTCACCGGCAAAAAGAAGCTTGACCACATCACGCCAGTCTTAGCCTACCTTCACTGGCTCCCTGTCTGTTTTCGCATTGATTTTAAACTGCTCTTAACTGTTTTTAAAGCCCTCAATGGCTTGGCCCCTGAATATCTCAGTGAGCTCCTGTGTCACCACACACCACCTAGAACCCTAAGGCCCTCTGACCAACTCCTCCTAGACATCCCTAAAACTAGACTCAAGTCCAGAGGAGACATGGCCTCTGCCGCGGCCGCCCCAAGGCTCTGGAACAGCCTCCCATTCCACATTAGAGTATTTTTTAAAAAATCCAGAGAACAAAACAGTGACAAAAAACAATCTTGTAATTCCAAAAAGTCAACTACAAAATTTGAAATCAGCACTAAGTCAACTTGAATGGAATACAATCTTTCTTTCAGATGACATAAACTTCTGTAGTATTGACTTTGCAACCAGAATCAAAACCACAATGGCCAACTTTTACGCAAGACTGGGACAAAGAAATAGAAAAAACAATCTTCCATGATTAAGTTCAGAGTGCATTCAATTGATGAAAGAGAGGGACAACCTTAAAATATAGTTAAAATCTGGACACTCTTTAGATAGACTAAGATTCACATATGTAAGAAACAGAGTTACTCAAATGATGCGCAATGCTAGGGCAAATTTCTTCATGAGGATTATAGAAAATGCAAAAGGGAACAGCCGGCAAATCTGGAAAAATATTAATAAGCTTATTAGCAAACAAAACAATCATGTCCCTAATGACATAGAAATACAGATTGATGGAAAATTGGTGAAAGAACCTGGTACTGTTGCAGCCAAGTTTAATGATTGTTTCATTGACTCTGTGAAAGAAATTTCACAACTGTTTCATCCTCCTAATTTTGAAGGCATTCCTCTTGATCACACAAAACCAGTCTTTAACATTGAGGAAATAACTGAAATGGAAGTTGGAAATATAATTGCCTCACTCAACAGTTCTAAAGCTAATGACAAATATGGCATTGATGTTGATTTTTTAAAAGAGCATAAAAATACACTAATTCCAGTAATTACACATATGGTTAACTTGTCAATTAAACAATCAGAAGTCCCGTCACCTTGGAAAGTGGGCGTAGTACGTCCAATTTTTAAAAGGGGGCAAAACATGACAAACATAACTATCGTCCCGTTAGCATTTTACCCACAGTCTCAAAAATAATAGAGAAATGGGTTGTTAGACAAATAACTGAACATTTAAATAAAGGCCATAATTCTTTGCATCCAATGCAATTTGGATTCCGTTGTCACCACTCAACTGAATCAGCCCTCAGTGTGCTTTTAGAGAAAACTAAGGGTTTTTCTCGACAAGGGTGGTTGTGTTGGTGCAGTCTTCCTGGATCTAAAGAAGGCGTTTGACACTGTTGACCATAAAATCTTATTCGCTAAGTTGACCTACTTTAACTTCTCCTCACAATCAATTAACTGGATTAAATCATATCTTACTAACAGAAGGCAATGTGTTATGGTCAACGGTGTCAAATCCCCCTACCAGGAGTGCAATATGGGTGTTCCACAGGGCTGCATACTTGGACCGGTTATTTTTTCCTTGTACATTAACGACCTTCCAGATGCATGCAAAAACATCCATACACAAATGTATGCTGATGATGCAGTGTTGTTTACTCCAGCAAAAAACATCCAAGAGGCTGGGTACCTCCTCACAGCTGCAATGGCCCAAGTTCAAGGATGGCTTTCAAATTCCTGCCTCCTTCTAAATGCCAAAAAGACAGTGTGCACGACATTGTGTGCACGACATTTTCAAAACAAACAATCAAGTACTCTAGCTCACATGTCTTTCTTGAAAACCAGGAGCTAGAACTAGTACAGGAGTTCAAGTACCTTGGTGTAACTCTTGACTCAACACTTTCATTCAAAAATCACATTAAGAACATCTCAAAAACAATTAAATTTAATTTACACAATTTTAAACACATCAGGCCCTCTATGACCATAGAGTCGGATAGGATGTTTTTGCATTCAACGGTGTTCTCACACATAGCATACTGCTTTACCAGCTGGTCACTTACTAGTCATACCACTCTAAAAAGTATAGAATCATTATATAAAAGGGCCTTGAAAATATTTGCTAGAAAACCAATTTCATACCATCACTGTCATATTCTGGATACATACAATCTTTTAAATTTTGCAAATTACAAGAACTTTAAACTTGCCTGCAGTATATATAAAATATTTCAGGGCCTAGCACCCTCCACCTCTAAGTGAGAACATCAAACTCAAATCTACAGTTGGTGCAGCTACTCGTTCGGTGGTCAGAGGAGATTGTGTGGTGCCCTACAGGCGCACTGTGTTTAGTCAGTCTGTTCTCTCAGTCAGAGGCAGTCATATTTGGAACAACATATCACTTTCCATAAGAGAATGTCCAACATACTTCTCCTTTAAAATGCATCTAAAGATCTGGCTTAAATCTAACCAGCATTGCACTCACTCGATAATGTGTGAATGTCTAAATTGTCCTAAATGTGTCTCTTGTTACATGTACCTGCCCATGTCTTGTATTATTGTTATTGTTACTGTCTCATGTGTGAATGAACGGTTGAATAGGTTTTACTAACTCTCCTTACTTTTACTACTATTTGTAAACTCTATTTTTATATTGACTGTTCTGTTTTAATGTTGTTGGCACCTTTACATCATGCCAAGGGACTACAGTTGAAAACTAGCTTGAAGCAAACACTGGCCCATTTACAGAAATGTTCATTAATGTGCACTGTCCCTGTTCAAGTAAATAATAAAGTAAAATAAAGTTAAATGTGCCCTGAAAACCTATTTCTTCTCCCTGGTGTATCATGAATAACCTCAGACAATTTTTCCTTTCCATTTTACAGTGTTTTTATTGTTTTAATGTTCTTTTATTCTTTTTATCTATGTATTTTTTCTCTGTCTGTCCTTGCTTTTTTGCACTGTTTAGCACTTTGATCAACAATGTTGAAAGAAAAGTGCTATATAAATAAAATTGACTTGACTTGACTTGACTTACAATAGTCTCTGACATGTCTGTATCATCTCCTTTTAGATTGATCTCTGGTATTCTGTAAGGTCTTCCATACAACACTTCAAAGGCTGATAAATCTGCTGATGCGGGTTGTATATGCAAACTTAGTAACACTGCTGGTAAACATGTCAGCCATGATTGTCCTGTTTCTCCCATACCCTTTCTTAGCTTTGATTTTATCGTACCGTTGGTCCTTTCCACGAATCCTACTGATTATGGGTGGTAGCTGCAATGATACTTAAGTTGGATGTTAAACAACTCTGATAGTTTTGTCATTATTGCGTTTCTGAAATACGGTCCATTGTCACAATAGATAGTCTCTGTAAATCTATATTTTGGTGCAACGTATGTTGCCAGTATTTTTGCTACTGTCAAGGCGTCGTTGTTTGTTGTAGGTATTACTTCTGTCCAATTTGAATATCTGTCTATAATGACCAAACAATAGTTTTTTCCTTCACATTTGTTTAATTCAATAAAATCCATACATATATGTTGAAATTGATATTCTGGTTCTGGAAAATTGCCTCTTTCTGGTCTCATTCTTATGTTGTGAATGTTTTTTCTATCACAGATACCATGCCTCCTGTTGATACATGTGTTATCCCATAGCTCAATATTGCTGTGTATCTGAATAGATAGGTAGTATTGGTTTCCTTTCTGGACAGTACCATATACCATTAGCTTTTAGTTGTTTGCCTTTTGTTTTTCAGTTTTCCTTTTCAGTTCATTTTTTTGCATTTCTTTCGTCATCGTATGTGTTATGCTTTTGTTAGCATAAGTTTCAGTCATTTTGATTTGTTTTTCGGTGGCCTTTTTTGCTTCTTCGTTAGCTTTGCGGTTGCCCAGAGATACTGGGTCTGTTTGTGTGTTCTACGCACTTACATATTGCCACTTTAGTTGGTAATTTTATAACATCTAATAGTCATAGGATCAAATCTTCGTGTGTGATATCCTTCTCCGTAGAAGTTATCATACCTCTGTTTTTCCACTGTTGGGCAAAAACGTATCGGTCAAGTGTATATTAGATCTAGCAACGGTTGAGTTAGTTCAGCATAGTTTGCTATCCACGATCTACAGAAATTAGTCATTCCTAAGAATGGCATCATTTGTTTTTTGGTTTGAGGTTTTGGCGCTTGTAGGATGGCAGTTTGTCTTGTTTCATCTAAATGTTTTCCTTGTTGAGAGATGTTAAAACCTAGATATTTTGCAACTGCGCGACATAGCTGTATGCTATGCTATGTGATTACTAGCTTTATGCCCTTGTTCTGCTAGGAATTTTAGCAATGCTAATGTGTCTTGTTTACAGCCTTCTTCAGTTTCAGATGCTATCAAGATGTCGTCCATGTACAGCAAAATTTGCCTGCCTCTTGGAGGATCAAATTTGCCCAGGGGAGGACTGTAAGCTAGGCTACGAGCTAATCCGCATCGACCAGCGGTACCGAGCCGCTTCCTATCCAACTGCAGGTCACTCACCAACAAGGTCGACGAAAAAAGCCTGAAGATAATCTCCGACCTGACATGGAGCTGTGTGGCTCTGTTTACGGAGACCTGGCTGGACAATAACATCCCCAACAAAGCTATCGGGCAAGCTTGCTGCGTTGTTTACCGGGCCGACAGGACAGCATCCTCCGGTAAGAGCCGAGGAGGAGGCGTATGTGTGTATGTAAACAACAAATGCCGCACAGAATGCAGGCCATTTTATCTACCAAGGGAGTTCTCTGTTGTCCTCATCACTGTTGTTTACATACCACCACAAGCTAATGCTAAGCTAGCCCTGGAAGAGCTGCACAACACCATGGACAGTCAGCTCAGTGCACAACAAGGGAGTTGTTATCGTGGCAGGGGACTTCAATCATGTCAACCTGAAAACAGTGCTGCCCAAACTCCATAAAAGCATTGACTTTCCAAAAAGAGGAAATCACATTGTGGACCAGGTGTACACAAATATCAAGGGAGCGTACAAAGCTGCAGCATCCCCCCACCTTGGTCTATCAGATCACGTCTCTCTGCTAATGACGCCAGCCTACAGACCAGTAGTGTGCAGAAGCAGACCCATTATAAAAACTGTGCAGGTTTGGAGTGAGGAGGCCATCACAGCTCTACAGGGCTGCTTCACCACTACAGACTGGGATGTGTTCACTGAGGGATCTGACCTGAAAGGCTGTACCACCGCTGTCCTGGACTACATCAACTTTTGCATAGAGACTTTCCAAATCAGCACTGGTTCAGTGGAAAGGTGCGACCCGTGCTCAAAGCCCAGGACGCTGCCTATAGGTCAGGGGATCAGCAAGATTACAGCACTGCACGGAAAAACCCGATGAAGGGCATCAGGGAGGCAAAGAACATGTACAAGCAGCACATGGAGGGGGACTTGGAGAGCAACAACCCCTGCAGCATGTGGAGAGGACTCAGATCCCCGATGGACTGTAAACCCATTTTGTACAAGTCTGTCGGGACAGGGATCTCCCTGACACGCAGAACCTTTTCTTTACCTGTTTCGACAAGCAGCAGAGAGGAGCCCAGCCAACGGACAGAATCCAGCTTGAGTGGGAGATCCACCCTGCGACGAATCAACACATTGAAAGTAGCTGGACCAGACAGGGTGACGGGTCGTCTACTGAGGACCTGCGCTGACCAGCTGGCTAGGGTGTTCACTGTCATCTTCAACCTCCCCCTGCAACGAGCTGCTGTCCCCACCTGCTTCAAGTCCACAACCATCGTGCCTGTGCCAAAAAGATCCTCTTAACGATTATCACCCAGTTGCCCTCACCCCGGTGATAATGAAGTGTTTTGAGAGACTTGTGCTGGCCCACATCAAGCACAACATACCTGTGGACCTGGATAACCACCAGTTCGCCTACCAGGAGAACCGGTCCACAGAGGGTTCTATTTCCAGTGGCACTTCATCCAGCCCTGGCACACCTGGAGCAGCCAAACGCATATGTAAGGATGCTGTTTTTGGACTTCAGCAGTGCTTTCAACATTGTGATCCCACACAAACTGGTCCAAAAAATTCTCAACCTTGGCCTCTCCACCTCACTCTGCTCATGGATTATGGACTTACGGACAGGATGGGGAACCTGACATCTGAAACCATAATCACAAACACTGGCACACCACAGGGTAGAAATACAACGACAAATAAACATCCTTTACGTTTACCTTTACTTGCATCCTGAAGCATGTGGGGCTGGATGGTGTAAAAGGTACTTGAGAAGTCCAAGAACAGGATCCTCCCTTGCCATTGCCCTTGTCCAGATGCGAGTGGGCTCTGTGTAGCAGGTAGAGGATGGCGTCCTCCACACCAGCATCTGCCTGGTATGCAAACTGCAGACTGTCCTGTCAGTGTTGCACCTTGGAGTCTGAGGAGGCTGAGGAAGAGCCTCCTCAGAATCCTTAGACAACATCTTCATCTGACGTGAAGTGAGCGCCACCGGTCAGAAGTCGTTCAGCCCGCTGGGCCGGTTCTGGAACTGGGACAATTCATGATGTCATCCAGAGGGTGGGCATTCTCCCCAGCTACATGCTGAGGGAGAGATGACAGGGGGGGGGGGGGGGGGGGGGGGGGCACGGGCTGGTTGAACCGGTTGAAGAAGTCATTTATCTTGTTCGCCCTCTCCATTGTCCCCTGTATGGCTCTGGTCTTTGTTTTGTGGCCTGTGATGGTTTTTACACCTTCCCAGACCTCCCTCATGCTGTTCTCTTTCAGCTTCTGCTCCACCTTTCTCCTGTAGCCCTCCTTGGCATCCCTCACGCAGTGCTTCACCTCCCGCTGTGCTGCTTTCATCGCCTCCCTGTCCCCTTCCTGTTGAGGACAGCTTTGACCTTCGGAGTTACCCATGGATTGTTGTTCGGGTAGCACCGTACAGTCCTAGCAGGGGAGAAAATGTCTACACAGAAGTGTAGCTCCAAGTCTGGACAACATAAGACAGTCTTTACTGAGATATGTCCTGGGTTACACTAGCGGTTGTTGACATAGATGTTAAGCCCACCACCTTTGCTTCTCCCACATGCTTTGGTGTCTCTGTCGACTTTCACAGCAGTGAATCCCTGCAGGTCCATGTTAGCATCTGGTACGAGGTGGTTTAACCTTGTATCCATAAAGATAAACAAGCTGATCTCACGGTAGGTCCGCTGATTGTTCAGTCCAGACAGCTCGTCAGTTTTGTTCGGCAATGAGTTTACATTCCCCATGATGAAGAAGGAATGGATGGTTTACATCGACCGTCAGTTGTCTGCTAGCCTAGCCTTTAGCTTGGCGCTCGCTTTACAGCCCATGGAGCTCCCCCTCAGCTCTCCTGGAATGAGATGTCGTGTCCCGGCTCTTCCACTGTTTTCAGTGCCAGCAGCGTCTCTCTAGAAGAACTGCCTCCTGGTTTTCCTATGGAAACTAAAAGTATCCAGTGGATATATATATATAAATACTCACTATGTCTTCACAGAAGACCAAGAAAGAGAAAAAGTGAGAGAAAGTCGATCACCAACTCCCTTGTCTCGCTAGTGTTGATGTGCAGGTGGTTGAGTTTACACCAGGCAACTCTCTCCAAAGCCACTCTCATTTTGGCACACATGTCCAACAAGATCTTATGATAGATCTAAAACAGCTGATGAGCCATTCGTCATCATGGCCAGGTAAAAAGCTGCCATGGCGGACTACACATTCTCACATTCATTTCACTCTTGATAAATCTGACCATGAGCATGAAAGGTGGCGTATGCCACGTTTTTGTGCGCACACAACGTTGATACATGAGGCCCCAGGTCCCAGAGTGGCTAGCTCAATTCCCAGACATGGGCCATTGAAAATCTGTGGTTTTATCAAGAGGTATGTTTCAAAGAGTAAACTAATAATAATAATAATAATAATAATAATAATAATACATTTTATTTATAGGCGCCTTTCTGAACACTCAAGGTCACCTCACAAAAATAAAAAAGAAATATATAGATACAGTAAAAACACAAAGCACAAGACAAAACATGTCAGGGTTAGGCTGGGCAGGATTCCAAAAATGCAGACAGGATTTAAGGTTTAACAAAATAATTTAATCAATTGTCCAAGTAACAAAAAACAACCCTATGTCCTCAGACGGTAGAGCGAGCAAAAAGACAAAGACAAGGTGGCAATAAACTGAGGAGGCAGAGCTGGTCCTGGTAGCAGCTGACAAGACTGGAGACTGGAGAGAAAAACAAAAGAACATAAGGACCAAGCAGAAAGATAATGCAGCTCTAAACTGGGTTGGGCATTGTATACCAACAGGAACGGAATAATCCAGCGCCGAAGTGAAGTCCATACGCTGTTTAAGAAGGAGACTGATCACCAAATTGAGAACAGGTGAGTCTCATCAGCTGCTCCCAGGAGAGACCGGCTCCGCCTCCAGCCACACACACACACCCTGTAGATGGACACCAGAAAGGAGGGTGAAAGAAAAGAACAACAACAACACCAAGAGCCGAAACCAAGCACAAAACAGGGCAGAAAAACACAGGAACATGACAAAACAGTCATGAACGAGGTAATAAAATAGAGTGAAGTCAGCAAAGTCATTCCAGTCCCATATCCAAAGTTAAGTTAAATCTAGGCGGAAAAAGTGAGTTTAAAGGTGCGATTTAAATGTGGTGAAAGAAGGGGAATTTTGTATGTCCTGTGGGAGAGAGTTCTAGAGGTGGGGGGCCGAGTGGCTGAAGGCTCTAGACCCCATGGTAGTCAAGTGAGCAGGTTGGATGGTGAGTTTAGTGGAAGGAGGCTCTGAGACTACTCGTGGGTATTTTGCATTAAGGAGCTCAAGAAGATACTGAGGAGCCAAGTTGTTGATGGATTTGAAAGTGAGAAGGAGAATTCTTATACAATATTTAATGGGAAGCCAGTAGAGTTGCTGCAGGACTGGAGTGATGGGGCTGCTGCAGAGCCCACACAATGACTTCTGTCAACTTCGTACCAAACATCCCGAGGGAGACGTCCAGGAGGCATCCCGACCAGGTGCCCGAACCACCTCAACTGGCTCCTCTCAATGCGGAGGAGTAGTGGCTCTATTCTGAGCCCCTCCCAGATGTCTGAGCTTCTCACTCTATCCTTAACGCTGAGCCCAGACAGCCTGCGAAGGAAGCTCATTTCCGCCGCTTGTATTCGCAATCTTGTTCTTTCGGTCGTTACACAAAGCTCATGATCATAGCTGAGGGTCGGGATGAAAACTGACCGGTAAATTGAGAGCTGCGCCCTTCGGCTCAGCTCCCTCTCTACCACAACAGACTGGTTAAGCACCCGCATCACTGCAGACGCTGCTCCGATCCATCTGTCAATCTCCCACTCCCTTCTCCCATCACTCGTGAACAAGACCCCAAGATACTTAAACTCTTCCACTTGGGACAGCGTCTCCTCTCTGACCCGGAGTAGGCAATCTACCCTTTTCCAGTCGAGAACCATGGTTCCAGACCTAGAGGTGCTGATCCTCATGCCAGCTGCTTCACACTCGAAGCGAACCACCCCAGTGATGTCAGGCCGATGTATAGAGAGGACCCAGGAGCAGAGACTTGATTCCCAGTCTTTTATTTAAAGATCTCTTTCCAGAGTGAAAAAACAAAGCTATGAAACTTGACAAACTCTCTCTCTATAATCTAAAGCGACTTTGAAAGTAACAACTCAAAGTCTACAAAAAATGCTCCAAAAGGGAGAAAACCTATTTAAGATAAAAAGTACAAACAAAATCACTATAACAGAAAACGCTCCATAAGGGAGGAAAAACAATCTGACAAATGCAAAACAATGGCTATGGCAAGGTAACATATACTATCAAAATTACAAGACAAAATTACACTTAAAGAGATATATCGACTAACAAATTGCGATGACAAAAGACTATGGCTTGGAATCAGAATGCTCGTGATATCGGTCAACAGACTAAGACACACTGGCACAAGACAAAGGGAAACACAGACTATTTAACAAGCTGAAGGAAGGGAAACAGGTGGAAACAATCAAGGCAGTGATGATAATCAGAACAATGGGAAACACCTGAAGGGAAGTGGGAAGCGACCTAACGTCAGGAGGGTAGGGTTTCAAAATAAAACAGGAAATAATACCAAAACAGAGACAAGACATGACAAGTGAAAGCCGTAGGTCATTGCTTGATGAAGCTAAAAGAACCACGTCATCAGCAAAAAGCAGTGACGAGATCCTCAAGTCACCAAACATGACCCCCTCCGACATTTTGCTGCGCCTAGAAATTTTGTCCATATATGTCATGAACAGAACCGGTGACAAAGGGCAGCCCTGTCGGAGTCCAACTCCCACCGGGAACATGTCCGACTTGCTGATGGATATGTGGACCAAGCTCTGACTCCGACAGTACAGAGACCTGATGGCCGGCAACAACAAGCTATCTAACCCATACTCCCGAAGCACCCTGCAGAACTTTACTTGAGGGACATGGTCATAAGCCTTCTCCAAATCCACAAAACACATGTGAACTGGTTGGGCAAACTCCCATAAACCCTCCAGCAACCGCACAAGGGTATAGAGCTGATCCACTGTTCCACGACCGGGACTATACCACATTGCTCCTCCTGTATCCGAGGTTCTACAATCAGACATACCCTTCTCTCCAGTACCCCAGAGTATACTTTCCCAGGGAGGCTGAGGAGTGTGATCCCCCTGAAGTTGGAACACACCCTCTGGTCCCCTTTCTTGAAGATGGGGTACCGCCCCCGATGTCCATGCGATGTTGCATAGGCGTGTTAGTCAAGACAGCCCAACAACATCCAGTGCCTTAAAGAACTCAGGACGGATCTCATCCACCCCCGGGGCACTGCCACCGCGCAACTTTTTGACTGCGACGATGACCACACCCCCGGTGATAGGAGAGTCCAGCTTCAAGTCCCCAGACGCTGTCTCCTCTTCAGAGAACTATTCCTTCCACCGCCCAATGACGTCCTCAGTTGAAATCAGCAGCACCCCATCTCGACTGTAAACAGCGTGAGCTGGGCGCTGCTTCCCCCTCCTGAGCCGGATGGCTTGCCAGAACCTCTTCGGGGCCGTCTGAAAGTCTTCCTCCATGGTCTCTCTGCTTTAGCTGTCAGCTGCCGCAGGAGTCCCACAGGACAGCCACGACCTATAGGACTCCTTCTTCAGCTTGACAGCAACCCTCACCACAGTTCTGAACAGCTGCTCAGTCTCAATGTCCATCACTGCCCCCGAGGCGTGATCAAAGCTCTGTCGGAGGTGGGAGTTGAAGATCATCCGGACAGGGTCCTCAGCCAGACGTTCCCAGCAGACCCTCACGACCGTTTGGGTCTCCCGGTCTGTCCAGCATCTTACCCCGCCATCTGATCCAGCTCACCACCAGGTGGTGATCAGTGGAAAGTTCTGCTCCTCTCTTCACTCATGTGTCCAAAACATACAGCCTCAGATCAGCTGATACGACTACAAAGTCGATCATCAATCGTCGGCCTGTGGAGTCCAAGTGCCAGGTGCACTTGTGAACATCCAAAAGAGCGGATAATCTGAACTGCTGTTTGGTGCATAAGCACAAACAACAGACAGTATCCGTTCCCGTACCCGAAGGCAAAGGGAAGCTACCCTTTCGCCCCCTGGGGATAACTCTGACACACAGCTCGAGAGTCGGGGTGTTAAGAACAGGCCTATGCCTGCCCTCCTTCTCTCACCTGTGTGAACTCCAGCATAGAAGAGGGTCCATCCCCTCTCAAGGATCTCCAGAGCCCAAACTGTGCGTTGAGGTAAGGCCAACTATATTTAGCTGGAATCCCTCTACCTCCCGCACCAGCTCAGGCTCCTTCCCAACCAGTGAAGTTACATTCCATGTCTCTACAACCAGTTTAGATAGCTGGGGATCAGGCCAAGGCCCCCGCCAAGGCATGCTGTCCAATCCACACTACACCGGACCCATATGGCTTTCCCTACAAGTGGTGGATCTGCAGGTAGACGGTCCCATGTCCCTGCTTTGGGCTGAGCCCGACCAGGCCCCACGGGCAAAGGCCCGGCCACCAGGTGCTCGCCTACGGGCCCGAACCCCAGGCCCGGCTCCAGGGTGGGGCCCCAGTAACCCTCCGGGCAGGGAACACTGTTTCCTTGATCTTCTTCTCATATGGGTCTTCTTGGACCATTCTTCGTCTGGCCCTTCACCCAGAACCAATTTGCCATGGGGAACCCTACCTGGGGCTACTGCCCCCGACAACACAGCTCCTGGGATCGTTAAGGCACTCAGACCCCTCCACCACGATAAGGTGATGGTCCACGGAGAGGCCTACCGCCAAGGTTATTCATGGTTTCATTAAGAGACTCAATACCACCTTTCACTGCAGTCATGTCATGCGTTAGCTGCTCAAGAATAGATCTTATGGTAGTCAACACAGTGGCTACGTTATCCGTAGATGGACTTGATCCAGACGGTGACTCCGCCATTTTGGATAAGGAAGTGCCCTGGGAGTTGGGAGCAGCTTTCCCTTGTGAAGCAGTAGACAGGTTACGCATGAAATACTGACTTTTCTGACTCATTCCACTGCAATTGCACGAACTACTCAAAAGTAAAGTGAGTCTACCGACGTTAACCAATTTTTTAAAGAGGGTTTGGGGGAACAATGAGCTCCACTCCTAATTTGGGCGGGTGTACCACGTGACCCATTATATCTGAATTTCTAATCTTAACACTTCAGTTTCTTTTTACTTGTTCTTACATTGATCATTTTGGTGAAATCAATTTCCAATGGCCAAGCATTGATGTTTCCTTATTTTTTTAAACTGTGGTTCCAACCTGAAATAAAGTGTGCTCAACATTTTCAGAAATGACACACAGCGCTGAGGCATAATTCAGTAACTCTGGCAACTCTTAAGAGGCTACAAGCACCACCTCACAGAATTGTATAGAATTGTCTGAGGAGAAGCAAGAGACACAGATTAGATTTAATCATTAGTATCAGTAGTGCCCTTAAAATCACAATATGTGGCTGCCTCTTATACATAGCTGCAAAAAAGTAAAAATAATAATTTCAGAGGGCCACCCCTCTCTACTGTCAGAAACCAGGAAACAAAAAGACAAGATACACTGCACACTGCTGCGTTGTCAAATACAGTTTGTGGGAGAGGAACCACCACTGTAACTGAGTGTTTCTGTGGTTTCAACAAACCCTGCAGAGTTAGATACCTTGGTCCATGTCATGTCACTGTTAGAGATGACCTTCTACAAACTAAATGCTTACTCATATCATGTTAGTAAATAAAACATGCATACTTTATTTTTAAACCATGAGTTACAGTATTTTAATAAAATGCCTGTGAAATGATTTCCATCAGTCTAGAGCTATGATAGCTGTGTGTCAGATACACTAGTTACACACTACATTCACATGGCTGGCATGTTGTCAGAGAGAGAAAAAAAGTGACAACAGAGACTTTGAAACTGCTTAAAACAGTAAAAGAAAGCTGTGCACAGACACTTTTGAATTTTGTCTGGGACAATATTGTCTTCAGTTTCTGGGACAGTAAAACCCAAAATGACAAACTTGCAGTTGCAGAGAACAAGAAAGGGAAAAAAAAAAGCAACAGCACATTGTCCTCATGATGACAGGACTCTTCTGCAGCAGAACTAACCCAGCTGTAACCTCTACACTGCAGCCTGCCTGCCATGTTTCATGTTCAAGTGTCCCTGAGTGAGTAACACAGTCACTCATTGTGCATACAGAGCTGAGAGTCTGAGAGGAGCCCAAAATAGGCATGGAAAGAAACAAAGGGGAGACAGAAAATGTTAGCAGCTTTCATGTCTCAGAAACTCACAAGTGTGTCCACTAGATAAACAATCATCTGTTTACCTGTCAATTGGATTAGACAGACTTTTTAAAAAATGCAGAAAAAAATGCTATATATATTATATATATATAATATCACTATACTGATATTTGTGCCATAGGCTGAACAACTAAACCAATAGATGATACTGTGCTACATGCAATGATCCCTCAGATGCATTATAAAAGAAATGTACGCCTGATCAATAACACTAAATGTTTAGTTACTGCAGTGAATTATTCACAATTGACTATTCTGTTTTTCATCTGGTATTTATTTCAAATATCTTATTTATTTGGGATAACTTTGGCAAGGGCTGACTCTACCCTTGTCCTCTGTGGTTCCACCAGTTTAGGTGGTGGAGTCATAGTCATGGTCAGAAATGGCCTCAAGGCCTCCACTAATTCTGTCCCTTTCTTCTTTAAACAGCTAAGTGATGTGACAGCAGATGCACGAGGCAACAAAAGAGCTGAAATTAGTATGGGAGAAAAGATAAGGGTGTAGTAATTTAGCCCCAGACAAATGTTTACCTATGCCAGCAGACAGAACGACAGGGTGACACAGTGTCACAGTTTGGTATAATACCACCCTGAAAAATAAAATGAATTAATAGTCTAATCTGGTGGAAAGGAGCTGGTGCCAGAGGATGTTTGGTTCAAATGTTCTCTGGACAAGCCCACTCGCTTAGGAAATACATCAACTCTAATGTCCTGCCTCAGTGTTCAGTGGGAAATACCACGGTGGTGGCAATGCTGTCTGCCATAAACGATATTTACATTTTCACTGTTTCTTCCATTGTTAGGATAAAAATAATTGGTGGCTGGATTGAGAAGCATTTTTCTGATTCAGTTAAGCACTACATATATGAACCGTGTCGGTGGTTAATTTGGATTCAAGACCAAGCGCTGGACTTTCACAGCAGAGCCTGGGTCTAGTTTCTGGTGAGAGAGCAAGTGTGGTTGTTGTAATATGCTAATAAACATGCAGGTCACAGTCTTCCAAAGTACAAGTGCACCTGTCCCTTAAGGAGACGGAAGGATGACACTTATTACACACTATCCCCAAAATACACACATGATTAATTAGCAGGTCGCTGTCCATCTCATACATACGGTTCAGTGTGTAGAAAAAGCAGAGGCTGGCTCTTTGGTCCTGTGGAGATTACCGGGACACAGCATCAGCTGTTTGCTCGAGTACCAGCTGAAAGAGCATTTAACTATTATTAAGCTTTTATTGTTTTGTGGTTCAACTAGGAAGGAGACAAATGTGAAAGCAAATGAGACACAGTGGCAGGTTCCCTTTCAGTGAGCCCCTGGTACGATCTGAGTTAAACTATCAGTCATGCATAATAATTCTTCCTATGGTTCTTAATGATGCTTTGTCCCTTTGCAGGCAACAAGTGTGCATTTTTTGAACTAAAAAGTGGAAGCCAGCAAATATCAACATATGCCGCAACTCTGACGACACCCAGCATCCAGCATGAATATATCATCACAAGTGTGCTGTCATGATATCTGCAGGATTAAACACTTTTATAACATTCACAATCATCTCCGCTTCCTCTCCTCATACAGGTGCTGAAGGGATGCAAAAAGCTGGAGATGGCAGTGGGTTCTGTAGTTAGGATCCCTGGAGGCTGCCTCACCAACCATGTGTATAGCTGGGTTGATCCTCAGGGCCGGAATGTCTCCCCACCACCTGATAGCCAGGAGGCAAACCAGAGGCAAGGTCCCAGAATAGAGGAGAGGACGGTAAGAACAGTTAGTGTCTGTTGAAAATAAGGTGTTACATTGCACAATACTAAATGGAATTTTAGAGACACAAATGCAGTGCAGACTTCTAAGTTATAAATAACATGCTTGTTATCACATTTTGCCATAACACACTGAGCCGTGTGCTAACAACAAGCTATTTTAGGATAACATTGATATGCTCGACACTAAACCTCAACAGAGTAGTGATGGAAAGTTCGGCTCTTTTCAGAGAGCTGGCTCCTTAGGCTTGGCTTCCAAAGAAGAGCCGGCTCTTTCGGCTTCCGAACGGCTCTTTACTCGTTATCATTTGTAGCCTCATATTTTACCCTAACTAAGCAAAAATGAATGGTTTATGTGTTGAGAAGCTGTTTTGCATTCAGTGTTTTTATGATAAACTTTAAAATTTCTTTATTTTGTGCATTTGCCCTGTTAAAAAAAATCTTACATTACATTAATCTTACAACTTCTTACATTCTTACTTTTGTTTAACATATTAAACAAACGAGATGCTTTTTCTACCAGGGAAGGTGTCGCCCTACAACGACCTCTACATTACAATTGAGAACTCTGTGGTAACTGTTCACACAGCCCGGAACCTAGGCGTGACACTGGACAACCATTTGTCCTTTGCTGCCAACGTCGCAGCAACGACCTGCCCCTGCAGATTCATCCTCCACAACATCAGGAGGATACGTCCCTTCATAACGGAGAACGCAGGTTCTTGTTCAGGCTCTTGAAATCTCACTCCTGAACAACTGCAACTCCCTCCTAGCTGGTCTGCCAGCATCTGCCGTCCGACCTCTGCAACTCATCCAGAATGCAGTGGCTCATTAGGTCTTTAAACAAAATTCTCCCACACTACACCGCTCCTCTGCACCCTGCACTGGCTTCTGGTAGTGGCTCGAATCAAATTCAAAGCATTGGTACTCTCCTACTGTGCTGCGAATCGTTCAGGCCCTTTCTACATTAAGAAAATGGTCAAACCTTACACCCCAGCCCGCCCACTCTGATCTGCCACTGCCAGATGGTTTGACACTCTGTCACTGCGAGGGGTTGGCGTTCACCGCCAAACTAAATCACATCTCTGGCTCCTCAATGGTGGAACGAGCGTCCCATAGACAACAGGACAGCAGAATCTCTCCAATGCTTTCATCGCAGACTGAAAACTCACCTATTCAGACTGCACCTCACTCCCTGATTATAACTTCAAAAATTGAGCCGGGTGGGTAACATTAGAGTAAGTTTTTCTAACGTCAGCTAACGTCGCTAAAGTCGGATAACGTTAACATAGCTAGGGCATTAAGCACTGTGGAGTAAGGAATAAGGTTAACTCTTTCTGTTTGCTCTTTAAGTTAAGCAAAACACTGACAAGCTGTTACAGTGACTGAAGAAAGTAACACACCACTCCATGAAGGCAACATTACAGGAGGTGGAATTTCTTACCTGTGGGTGTCAGGCCGAGCTTGAGGCAGGACTCAGAGGCAGAGCAGATGAAATAAAGATGAATCTTTATTCAAACCTCTTCACAGAGTAAACTAAAAGTAACTAAATCAAAGTCGTTCCAATAGGAGGGAAACACTGTCTTAACGATGACCTAAAGGTGGGATTGAAAGTTTACAAAGAAAAATCACTCGAAACGAGGAGAAAACTCAAAGCACGAAGCAAGGCAAAACCTTGGCTATGGACTAATCGTAGATAGAGGCTTGTATGGCGACAATGACGACACACTGGCACAAGACAAAGGGAGACGCAGACTATAGGAACACATGGGGAAGAGGGAAGAGGGAACAGGTGAACACAATCAGGAATCAGGGAAGACAATCAGACCGGTGACATTTCTTTAATGATAAAATTATAACTATTAGGGAGAAAATACACCACTCCCAAACAATACTAAATAGTGACTTATCCGTACAAACAGAAATAGCAAGCGCAGCACACATAGACTGCTTTACCCAAATTGACCATAGTCAGCTAAAAACAATAATTTCCCCATCTAAAGCAACAACCTGTATTCTAGACCCCATCCCAACAAAACTCTTTAAAGAAATTCTGCCTCTATTGGACAATCATTCATTCATTCATTTTCTACCGCTTTATCCTGTTAAGGGTCGCGGGGGGAGCTGGAGCCGATCCCAGCTGACATCGGGCGAGAGGCAGGGTACACCCTGGACAGGTCGCCAGTCCATCGCAGGGCCAACACAGAATACATATACAAACAAACAAACCATTCACACTCACATGCACACCTAAGGACAATTTAGAGTGGCCAATTAACCTAACCCCCACAATGCATGTTTTTGGGCGGTGGGAGGAAGCCGGAGTACCCGGAGAGAACCCACGCAGACACGGAGAGAACATGCAAACTCCACACAGAAAGATCCCCCGAACCGAGATTCGAACCAGGGACCTTCTTGCTGTGAGGCACGAGCGCTACCCACTGCGCCACCGTGCTGCCCTGGACAATCATTTACTAGATATAATCAATCTGTCACTGTCATCTGGCTATGTACCACAGTTTTTTAAAGTAGCTGTAATTAAACCTCTCCTTAAGAAACCAAGTCTGGACCCAGAAGTTTTAAATAACTACAGGCCAATATCCAACCTTCCCTTTCTCTCAAAAATCCTTGAGAGGGTTGTCGCCAATCAG
>JAFBJQ010001168.1:74369-108975 GCA_016785345.1 Trinectes maculatus
CTTTCGGACACTACTCTCGGCGCCGGTAATTACGTCATCGCTGTCGCACAATTAAAACGTACCACATTATTGTTGTCTCGCAAAATACGTGTTTGTTTACCACTGCATTTTTATTAGATTAGAGGCTTTTGATTACTGTCCTGTACTTTTTATTTTCGTATTTTGTTATATTTTATAATATTTATGTATATTTCCCTCCCGTCTGTCCACCATTTTCACTTCTGCGCAGCCCAGAGAATTTCTGGCAATGCATGATGGGATATCTTGGATGGGATGTTCACTACATTTCGCGGTGAATTGTGGGATACATTGAGTGCACTATATCGTGGACATGCTATGATCCCTAAGCATTCGGACACCACTACAAAATGGCGTGGTTACTATATAGTGCACTATATAGGGGTTAGGGGGTGATTTCGGACACAGCCACAGACTATATGAACACATGGGGAAGAGGGAACAGGTGAACACAATCAGGAATCAGGGAAGACAATCAGATCGGTGACACATGAGGAAGGGCAAGTGACCTGAAACGAGAGGAGTTACTATTCAAAATAAAACCGGAAATGATGAGACAAAAACACAGCCTTCCTAGGCCCAACTAACTGAGTAAGTGGAATTTTATTTTTCTTAACAAAATCTAAATCAACGAAATTATCGTCAGCTCCA
The DNA here is from genome assembly GCA_016785345.1 of Trinectes maculatus. Classification (NCBI taxonomy): domain Eukaryota; kingdom Metazoa; phylum Chordata; class Actinopteri; order Pleuronectiformes; family Achiridae; genus Trinectes; species Trinectes maculatus. The sequence goes on from JAFBJQ010001168.1 coordinate 75,039, forward strand.
GAGTGTATCAGTACCTTACAGGAAAATGAGTTCCCAGGAAAGGATACCGTCAAGCTGGACTTGTTTCAGAGGAGAGGATTCCATTGTAATCTGTCTCATCAGCATTCCCCTATTTGCTGGTGAGCAGAGAAGGTGATCCGGTTGGCCACAGTGGAGACAGATGGTTGGCAAGGCGATGCTGACGTTCAGCCCGGGTGAGATGAGTCCGTCCGAGTAATTTGAGACGGATGAAGCCACTTCATGAAGCTGGCCTTCTGTGTAGCGACGAGGCACACAAACTAACAAAACGAGAATACATGCGATGAGAATCAAACATATTCACAAGGCGGCAAAAAACACGAGAGCAACGTGAAAAGCAACAAACTACATCAGCCGGCCGAGAAGTCAGCCGGCTCTATATAAAGAGCGCTTAATCGAAAAGGACTGTATGACCAATGTTAGCAGTCTATAAAAAATTAGCTGATTGCATGTTAAAAAACAAAGACATACAAAAACCGATGCGTTTTCTTGTCGAGTGAGATGTCGGGTCCTTCTCATTGTGCTCTTACAGGTCCAGGTCATCACAGGGGAGTTCTCAAACAGCTTTTGAGAAAAGCAGGTGTAGCTTTACTGTCTGCACCAGTAAGTCCTTAAAGAACCTGCAGCTTGTTCAAAACGCTGCTGAATGTAAAAAGCTGTTTGAGAAATCCCCTGTGATGACCTGGACCTGTAAGAGCACAATGAGAAGGACCGGACATCTCACTCGACAAGAAAACGCATCGGTGAGAGATCATTTCTGTTGATGCTAATGCTAATCTCTAGCACTAATATCCCAGGTTAATATTATCTCAAGGAGATTGAATCAAACGCAACTGGATTTGATGTTGTTTTTTTGTGTATGTACATATTTCAGACTTGCCCTTTTAATTTTTGTAATAAAAGGTAAGCGTAATTGTTCTCAAGGAAGCAACATTGTTTTTGGCTCGTTCCTGGGTTATTGTTTGGTTAATCTTGGGCTCTGTAGTCGAATGTAGAACTTCTGATTTCATTAGTGTCATACCTAGTAATCTATTACTCAGTAGATTAGCCTTTCCCATCTCAAAAGGGTTACAACTGCATAAAGGTGTGCTTCGTCAGCTGCCACCGGGAGGAGCCAACTCCGCCTCCAGCCACTCATGCACTGCAAAGATGACAGGGGAAAGCAAAAACAAAACACACAAAACAAAAGAACCCGAAAACACAATGAATAACAAAAATTCTAAGCTTTGTGACCAGCCCTAACTAAAAGCTTTGTCAAAAAGGATAGTTTTAAGTCTGCTCTTAAATACTGAGAGGGTGTCCTCCTCCTTGATTGAAGATGGGAGATGATTCCACAGCAGAGGAGCTTGATAGCTGAAGGCTCTGGCTCCTAGTCTGCTCCTATGGATTTTTGGAATTGTAAGTAAACCTGCGTTCTGAGAGCGGAGTGTTCTATTAGGATGATATGGGATTATTACATTTGTAGGTATGTTGGTGCCATACCATTTAGAGCTTTGTATGTAAGTAGAATGATTTTGAATTCAATTCTAAATTTCACAGGGAGCCAGTGCAGTGAAGCTAGTATGGGGGAGATATGGTTCTTGTCAATATAGGTGCAGCAGCGTTTTGAACAAGCTGCAGGGTCTTTAAGGACTTACAGGTGCAGCCTGATAGTAATGAGTTACAGTAGTCAAGCCTGGACGTGACAAAGGTGAAGATTAATTTTTTGGCAGACAGGATATTTAAAGAGTGTTTTCTAATAATGTTCCCAAATGGCAGCATGTATAACATAAATAGCATTGGGCCAAGCACAGAGCCCTGAGGAACTTTATTTGTACAAACTGAAATCTGTACAATAAATAAGAATTTAGGGCAATTCCTTTTATGCCAATTAAGTGTCATCAGTCTTGTAAGATGTAAGATGAACCACTGGTTATCAGCGTGAATGTGTTAAATGGGTCTTTCATTGAAATAATTAAACAGCTGCTTATTTACAGATTTAAAACATAAGCATCTGTCATCTCTTCAGTTGGTATTTCAAGACGTCTATACTGTTTCGATTGTTAAATATGTATTGTTCTTGTTGCCCTTCAGGGGACAGTAACAGTTGACAGTGCAACTGTGTCAGGTCGAGATCTCGAAGATAACAAACCTTAACAAATGTTCAGGAGTTCAACAAGCACAGGAAGCTACTTTTTACTTGCGGCAAGGAGAGAGCAGACCAACACACACCCCCCTGTCAGTCACACTCTCTGAAGGGGTGCGGTTGTGCACTCTCTTTTTATTTAGTACACACACTCAACAGGAAGCACAGCGTTTCAACATGGTTGGTTAACATTTGCAGCACAGCGTTTCAACATGATTGGTTAACATTTGCAGCACAGCGTTTCAACATGATTGGTTAACATTTGCAGTCATATGTTTTTGCACAGAGAGGGGAATCCCCTGAGTCAAAGCAATGTAGACACTTGCTAAACATTATTAAAAAGCATACATAAGAACAGATGATAACATGTTTATACATTTTCTCTCTGTCAAACTGTAACAATTAAATTTCAAGACACATATTTATTAAAAACCTTACCAACTGAATACTCCAATGAATGCACTGTAGGCAATGGTTGGCTGCATTGTCTTTCAAGATGGTAATGTTCAGGACCAGTCTGGATGCTGAAATGATTTTCTTCACACCAATAGTTTATATGAGGACTTTCAGTCAGGGTTCAGAGTTCATCATAGCACTGAGACAGCTTTGGCAAAAGTCTCAAACGACCTACTCATGGCCTCAGATAGGAGAAGGATTTATCTCTGTCCTGGTTCTCCTAGATCTTAGTGCAGCTTTTGATACTGTTGACCACCACATCCTTCTTTATAGGCTCAAACATTTAATTGGCATAAAAGGAATTGCCCTAAATTGGTTTACCTATTATTTATCGAACAGACATCAATTTGTACAAATTAATGATAAGTTGTTACAATACACACAGGTCAACTGTGGAGTTCCTCAAGGCTTCGTGCTTGGCCCAGTTTTATTTATGTTATACATGCTGCCATTAGGAAACATTATTAGAAAATGTTCTTTTAATTTCAATTTTTATGCAGCTGAAACTCTGTTGTATATTTCAATGAAACCACATGAAACTAATTACTTAGACTCCAAGCATGTCTCAAAGACATTAAAATCTGGATGAGCCAAAATCTTTATCATTAAACGCGGACAAAACTGAAGTTATAGTACTTGGACCTAGAGAGTCGTTATCTAATGATATAGCCCATCTAGATGGCGTTGTCCTTGCTCCCAGTGAAACTGCCAGGAATCTGGGAGTTATATTTGATTCTGATTTATCACTCGATTCTCACATAAAACAGACTTCAAGAACTGCCTTTTTTCACCTACGCAATATGGTAGCCATCTGGTAGTGGTGTAGCCATCTGTCTTAAAGATGCCGAAAAAATTAATCCATGCCTGTGTCACGTCCAGGCTTGACTACTCTAACTCATTACTATCAGGCTGCACCAGTAAGTCCTTAAGGACAGCTGCAGGGCTCCCTGTGAAATTTAGAATGTAATTCAGTATCATTCTACTCAACATACATACACAATGTAATAATCCCATATCATCCCAGAGCACTCCGCTCTCAGATTGCAGGTTTACTTACGATTCCAAAAATCCATAGGAGCAGACTTGAAGCAAGAGCCTTCAGCTATCAAGCTAAAGAACACCTTTAATAGTCCCACACATGGGGAAATTGCAGCAAATTAATATTCTACACATGCATTGTACACAACATACAGTTAGTACAGATACAAACTATTGACATGCACATGAAGAGCAGAAGGCTACACCACGAGGAGCGCCCGGGGAGCAAGTTCAGGGCCTTGCTCAAGGGACACCCTTCAAGTATTTAAGAGCAGACTTAAAACTTTTCTTTTTGACAAAGCTTATAGTTAGGGCTGGTCGAGGTCCATCTTTGATCAGCTCTTAGTAATGCTGCCATAGGCCAAGACCAGAGGTCGGCAACCCAAAATGTTGAAAGAGCCATATTGGACCAAAAAAAAAACAAATAACAAATCTGTCTGGAGAAAAAAAATTAAAAGCCTTATACAGGGGGTCCTCGAGTTACGATGGTCGCGAATTACGTTGTTTTCGTGGTTACGACACATATCCCGTGAACTTCCTTGTTTCGGCTTAAGCGGTTTGCCCCGTAAATACGTACAGACTTCGCGTTATTATTATTATCGTCTTTTATTCTATTTTCTCCCTGAGCTTCCTGTTTGCTGTCTGTTTTATGGTTTTATATTTTCACCACTAAAATAAAACCTTAAAAATACACAGTCGATGTTTTATCAGTTTAATCAATCACATAAAATTTTGAGCTGTTTTCATCTGCTCATCGAAACGTTGACGGGTAATTTTAGAAACTGTTGCTATCATGACATATAAACATGTACAGGGGGTCTTCGAGTTACGTCGGTCGCGAATTACGTTGTTTTCGTGGTTACGACACATCTCCCGTGAACCTCCTTGTTTCGGCTTAAGCGGTTTGCCCCCGTGTAAGGAGATGCACACGGACACAGATGCGTTCGGGATCGTGGCAATACCGTAGGTTTATTCACAACACAGGGTCTACACGGTTGATATCAGAAATCTAAAGGAAATGCTCATTACACTTGCGATATCAACCCCCACAGTGACAAAAGGCAATTCACCATAGTAAACTCTGATTGTAGGGTGGTGTTATAGCGACATCTAGCGGCACAATGTATGCACAATGGCACAATGAATGTATGTTCCAACTTGCGTTGAAATTCGGTTGCGACACATTCTCAGGAACGGATCTCCATCGTAACTCGAGGACCCCCTGTATAAGCCTTATAATGAAGGCAACACATGCTGTAAGTGTCTATATTAGCTATTTTAGGCTGCTATAAAAATGACTAAGTAGGCTACAAATACATAATGAGCATTAATGATTAAATGTTTATTTTTCCTGCAGTGCATATTAATTCGATAATTTCTTCTTGCGGCCCATCGGAGTTCACATACCTGCATAACAGCGCAACCTGTTCAATATCGATCGCATCACCTGACATCACAGGCAATTGAATATGCTGGAGCTGAATTAATGTCCTTGATTTGCTGATTGGTGATGTTGCCTGCCATTTTAATGGCCCTTTCCTTTACTGTCTTTGCGGGGAGAGGCATGTCTTTAATTTTCTGCATTATCTCGGTTTTGTTTTCGAAGTCTGAAAAGAGGTGCTCTGATATTTCAGTGAGCGAATCCTTCATGTAGTCACCATCACCATTAAAAAATGTATTTCCCCCCATCTTTTTCCATTTTCATAAATTTTTGAAAAAGTGTCAGAGAGCCACTACGGCGGCGGTAAAGAGCCGCGTGCAGCTCTAGAACCGCGGATTGCCGACCCCCAGCCTAGACCGTCGGGGGACATTTAGATCTTGTCTTTCTCTTCCTCTGTCTGCTTTCCCTACTTCCATCTACATCATATCATTATATCTATGTCTTATTAATGCACCTTACTAATTCAACCTCTTCTCCGGAGTCTTTCTGCTCCACTTTGTGCTCCACTGTTCCAGTACCAGGTGCAGCCACTTCTTCTGTGGCAGCTGATTGTAGAACATGCTCCGGAGCTGCAGGGGAGTTGAGGGTGTAGGTCAGAGGATGTCACACTCTGTACTCTTTGTTAAAGCCCTATGAGGCAAATTGCAATTTGTGAATATGGGCTATACAAATAAAATTTGATTGATTGAATGGCTGTTGATTAGCATAGTAAAATATTAGTGCTATGTTCTCAGAGGATGAACCAGTAAATTAGACACATCATGAGACTGTCTAATGAAATCAAAGTTGAACTTTTTGGCCATTACACCAAAAGCAGGGGCACCACTGGGAATTTTTGGCACCATGACAAAAAATCAAATTGCGCCAAGTATATATACTCTCCTATTTTTTGTGGCCCCTGTCAGTCAGGGGCCCTTCAAATCATCCTAACTTTTCCCCCCTATATGGCGCCGCTGCCAATAAAACACCATCCCCACAGTGAAGCATGAAAGCTGCATGATCATGCTTAAGGCTGCTTTTCTTCTGCTGGAAATGTGGCATTAATTAGTGTGGAGGGAATACAAATTTGATGTAAATACCAGTCAGTTTTGTATAAAGCCTCATGGCTTCTGCTAATGAGACATCTAAGACTATTGGAAGCATACCTCCAAATCATCCAATATAAATGGCTTTACCAAAAAATATCAATAATCAAGGTTTTGGAAAGTGTCCAGATCTCAATCCAATTAAAAATTGGCGGTGTTAGCCAAACAGAGTTAATATGCTTTTTCAAGGAAGAATGCCAAAATACTGCCAAGTTAAAATGTGCCAAGTTGAGGTCTTGTTCATTTTAACCATATACTGAGCATAAGTGTTGGGAAATTTGAGTCTTTTTACAGACTCGGATCTTCGAATCTCGGACGGTAAAATGAACGTGTGGCAAATGAGGAAAACTCAGAGTCTGGGTAAGTCAGAACAGCGTTTACTCAAAACAGAGTACAGAATAAACACAACATGGTGGTAGGCGCCAAAAACTATATATCAAAAGCTACGCCCCTTTACCCATAACCCCCTGGGTGAGAGATACACCCACAAGTGTCAGCCACACCCCCCCCCCCCCCAACACCCAGAGGGGATTCCTGTCAAAAACACAGTTCTTGGCAGGAGGCTTGATAAGTCTACCATAGCGGCTGCGCCGCCCTGCGACATCAAGGGCGGGATGGGCTGGGCATCCACGCCGGCGGTAGACAGGAGGAACACGGTCCGCCACCGGCGTCAAACCAGAACCCCGAACCTGTTGGGGAACGACCTTGGCTGTGGAAGGTGGACGACCCCGACGGGGAACCCGGGCCGGACTAAGCACTTAATCAGCCACCATGTGTGCTGGCTTTAGCCTGTCCACGGTCACACTCTCTCTACGCCCACCCACATCTAGCACAAAACACTTAGAGCCGGCCTCCAGTACTCTAAACGGGCCATCGTAAGGAGGCTTGAGGGGTGACCGGTGCGCGTCGTGTTGCAGAAAAACAAACCGAGCAGTCGCGAGCTCCGTGGGTACGAACGACCGTGGAAAAGAGTGGTGAACGGGCGACGGAGCAAAAGCAGTCTCGGAAGAAAAAGGATGCGCTGCGGGATGTGAATGTGGGGCTGCGCTCTCAGGCAAAAATTCACCCGGAACACGGAGTGTCTGTCCCAGGACTAACTTAGCAGGCGAGGAATCCAGGTCCTCCTTAGGAGCCTCACCATGCCCAGAAACCCCTGCAAAGCCTTAACAGAGGCGGGGCGGGGAAAATCTGCCACTGCCTGCACCTTTGAAGGTAACGGAACTGCACCTTGATGGTATGCGGTAGTACGGTGAACCTGCACGCTCAGGGACCTTGCCAGTGCTGACCAGAGCTCCGAAACAAACTGAGGACCTCTGTCAGAGGTGATGTTGGACGGGGTGCCAAAACGGGCAACCCACGCAGAAAGGAACGCACGTGCCACATCTGCGGATGCTGTGGCGGACAGAGGAACCGCCTCTGGCCACCTGGTGGTGCGATCCACCATCGTTAAAAGATGCGTAAAACCCTGCGAGGGAGGCAAGGGACCCACTAGGTCCACATGCACATGGTCGAAACGCCTGGCCGGGATTGGAAACGGTTCGAGGGGCGATTTAGTGTGCTGGTGCACCTTGGCGCGCTGACACGCCACACATGCGGCTGCCCAAGCCTTGACCTCCTTGCGGAGGCCAGGCCAGACGAACTTGGACCCAACCAGCTTCACTGACGCCCGGACCCCCGGGTGTGAGAGGGAGTGAACCGAGTCGAAAACCCGACGCCGCCATGCAACAGGTACAACAGGGCGGGTGCGGCCCGTGGAGACGTCGCAGAGGAGGGCAGGGCCCCCTTCCTGCACTACAGTCTCCTTGAGGTTCAGGCCCGTACCTGCGGACTTAAGGGCCAGGATGTCCAGATCACCGGGCTGGTCGGCAGCCATGGCTGCAAAATCTATCCCGAGGTGCACAGGACAAACCAAGGCACGCGACAGACAGTCGGCCACGGAGTTGTCTTTTCCAGCCACATGCTGAATGTCTGTCGTGAACTCGGAGATGGCAGCCAAGTGGCGTTGCTGACGAGCAGACCATGGCTCAGTCACTTTGGACATAGCAAACGTCTCGATGGAGGATCCAGTAGCGGCACTCAGTCGCGGGCCGCTGCCGTGGGCTGCCAGGTCCGAGTCAACTGGAGGGAGGAGGCTCTTCTGCGAGCCGGAGTCCACAAGAAACCGTCTTCCCGACAGGGAGTCCTTGACAAACAGCAGCTCCTCTCGTTCACCAGCGCCCACAGCTGCTACTGAGCGCTGGTGCCGTCGTTTCCCGACCCCACCGAACGTACACGGAGGGACGCAGCGCCGAGCCTTGCTGCCAAAACGCCGGTGGAAGAAACACCTGTCGCCGCTGCGCTGCTTCCGGGTAGAGACTCCAGCCACGATCACCGAGTCCGCGTCCTCCGTGGTCGGCTGCAGGGAATCCGATGCCACTCTCTGGACGGAGAAGCGCCTGGTGGCCAGCAGTACCCGATCCGCCTCCTCAGCCAAACCGCGGTAGTCGCCGGCAGCCAGGCACGGGGAGTTGGCCAAAGCAGCGCGCACCTGGGACGGAAGCTGGCGCAGGAACAGGTGCGGGAACAGGAAACCACCTTCATCGGAGCCCAGCAATGACAGCATATTGTCCATAAAACCCACTGCTGAACCGTCGCCCACACCGGGCAGGGAAAGCAGTTTGTCCGCCCTCTCCGCGGCGGACAGGCTGTACCTCCGGAGCAGGAGCTGTTTGAGAGCGGCGTATTTACCATGTTGCGGTGGGTCGCGCAGGAACTGCATCACACGGCGGGTGGACTGCTGATCCAGAGCCGTGACCACCAAGAAATACCTGGAGTCATCCTCACTGATTCCTCGCAGGCGGAACAGTGCCTCGATGTGCAGGAACCACGAAGCCGGGTCGCTCTGCCAGAACTCCGGAAACTTCACCGCAGCGGTTAAACCGGCCGGCTGATGGAGTTGGGGCGACGTGGCAGAGAGGAGGAAACACCGTCCTCTGTTGCCTCGAACATGTTCAAATCGGGGTCACCAATGTGGCAAATGAGGAAAACTCAGAGTTTGGGTGAGTCAGAACAGCGTTTACTCAAAACAGAGTACAGAATAAACACAACATGGCGGTAGGCGCCAAAAACTATATAACAAAAGCTACGCCCCTTTACCCATAACCCCCTGGGTGAGAGATACACCCCCAAGTGTCCGCCACAAACGAGTATTTTCGTTAATTTCGTTCATTTAGCAATGGCGCCCTATAGTGGGCATTGTCAAGACAGCAGGTAGTCTGAGCTGGCTGTCACGTGACAAATGAACGCATCTCAAAGACTTTTTTTCATTCGTGAACGAATCAGTCCTGTTTTCTGTTTCCTGCATCTCTGCTGCAGCTGCTACAGGACGAGTGAATGAAAAACTCAGTCACTTATTTAAACAATGATTTGACACTTATTTAGACAATGACTTTTAAGTCCCAACTTCCCAAAAATGTTACTGTCCCAAACATGACATATTAATATTGTTATGTGGTTTTATTTTATTATTATTTTTGTGGCAGATTATAACACAAAATCACCGAGTTTATATGATCAAGTATTTATTTATCGACACACTTAGAAACGCACTGCATTATAGACACCAACAGTGTACACATGTACAAGAACCGAATACCACTTATTCATTATTGACAGTCAGCGCTGGCTGTCACGTGACAAATGAACGAGAACGACTCAGTGAACGACTCATGAACGAATCTCTGGGTGTACTGCTCTGCACACAGGCTGAGCTGCTGTCACGTGACAAATGAACGAATCTCAAAGACTCATACTGTTTTGAGTCGTGAACGAATCAGTCCTGTTTTCTGTTTCCTGCATCTCTGCTGCAGCTGCTACAGGACGAGTGAATGAAAAACTCAGACCATGATTTCATGACGACTTTTAAGTCCCAACTTCCCGAAAATGTTACTGTCCCAAACGTGACATTAATGTTGTTATGTGATTTTATTTTATTATTATTTTTGTGGCACAAAATCAACACGTTTATATGATCAAGTATTTATTTATCGACACACTCGTAAACGCACTGCATTATATACACTATAACAGTGTACTGTTATAGTGTATAGTGTACTATAGTGTACTATTTCATGAATGAATAATGTATGTCGGATGTCATGTGACAAATTAACGAGCGACCAATCTGTATGAACAAAACGCTGTGTGTACTGGTCACAACAAATGAACGAAAGAACGACTCGAGTGAACGAAGCTCCGTATTTCCTGCTCTGACACAGTCAGCGCTGGCTGTCACGTGGCCAATGAACGAGAACGACTCGAGTGAACGACTCAGTGAACAAATCTCTGGATGTACTGCTCTGCGCATAGGCTGAGCCGCTGTCACGTGACAAATGAACGAATCTCAACGACTCGTGTTTTGAGTCGTGAACGAATCTGTTCCGTTTCCTGTTCTTTTTGTGCTTGGGCAGCCGCCGTGTGGCCGGGGGAACTTACTGCATGAAAATGAACGAATCAGTCACCGAGATGACTCATTCTTTCCGGGTCATGTGAAAGATTCGTTCATATGAACGAAACGTTCATGAACGACACATCACTACTCAGCATCAGTTTATTATTTGACTGTGTCTTATTGTGTGCACAGAAGCTAAAATAGGTAATGGAATAATGTCTTAAGGCCGTGTAGCCTGTGTTAGCTTCTGAGTGGTCTTTATCAAAAAGTAGATTTACTGTCCTCAGATCAAGTTGCACCTGTTTCACATAATCATGTCAGAGATTAAGCTATGACCTGCATTACATGAATATAGGTCATAGCTTCATCTGTGTAGTATGACCTCCATTCTCCTTGTAATTGCCAATAACAAAAAATCACAAAGTATATTTTTGCATAAAATAAACCTTGAGCATCTTCTTCTTAATAATGAGGCACTTTACAGCAAACACTGACAATGCCAGTATCTTGGCATTGGTCTACTACAACAACACTACAGTTTATAATAATAAAAATACAATACAATATTAATACAATTAGTAAAAAAAAAGTTGAGTATGGTGTTAGAGAGATGTTTATCTGACAAGGTAAACATCTCTGCTGCTTCTTGATCTGATCCTGTTAATTTCTCAGTTTTATGTTCAATATACAATAGTCACATGTGACATCAAACATAGTTTGATGTCACATGATACCATGTGATATATCACAGAAACAAGTTTGACATAAAACGGCTGTGAAAAGGTTCAGTTCAGGCAGTGCTCTTTCCACATGGTAGGGGGCACTCATGATTTTAGTTTGGCAAATTTAGGCTTTGAACACCTGCCCTCTTGGTCTCAAGGCCAACGCTCTAACCATTAGGCTACCACCCCCGTGGAAAAACTGACAAAAGTGAGATTTATTTTTCAATATTTTATTCACGCAACAGAAAATTTAAAAAGAAAATATGTGCTCTTGTATACTAATGTATACTGATAAGCATAATATGCAGTCTACAGTTGGTCTTGATCAGGAAGATATGCTTTTCATGCTTTTTACAGGTGGGTGACCAGATCCTGGAAGTAAACAGTCAGAGCTTTATCCCTATCTGCCATGATGAGGCAGTTCACATCCTCAAGACAGGACGCCACCTGCTGGTGAAGGTGAGGGATGTCGGTCGTTTGCCTCATGCACGTGCAGTCGTGGACGAGACCAAGTGGATCTGTAGCCAGGGCATCGCAGAGACCAGTGCTACTGCTAACCCTGGTCCTGTTACCAACCTCACTGTGAATACTGGTATCCATACTAGTGTCAGTGCCAGGACCTGCAGTACAAGGTGAGTCTACTACAATACTGGAGAAAAGGAGCTTACATTTATTTAACACCAAAAAAATTCCGATGTTCAGAATATGACTTTTTAGTGTTACAGAATACAGGCTTGGGCTTTGTGCAATGCCCGGCAATGTGCTGGAAAGACAAAAGACAGCTCAGGAGCGGACAAATAAAGGAGACATGACGACTAGATGTGGTTGATGAAAAAGAATACTTTATCCACACAGCAGGGAAAATACTTCTCTGCATTTTTACCCAATCCACATATATATGAGTACATTGTAAACAGACACAAGTACATTACACATGGCATACACATGCAGAGCAGAGGGGTACCACTGAAGGCACCCAGGGAGAGAATTTGGAGGGGTTAGGGGCCTTGCTCAAGGGCCCAAGACAATGAATGGCAGCGGACAGACGGTGCAATTCTTGGCCAATCCAGGATCTGAACCGGTGACCTCTTGGTACCAAGACAGATTCTTTAGCCTGTTCGCCACCACTCGCCAATAATGAGAAAAATAGATTGTAAAAAAAGGAGAGGGAGAGACTGAAGAGAAACAAGGTCGTCACCACAGACGCAGATAAATGCTATGAATTAAGCAACATGTTTTCCAGTAACGATGTCAGAAAACCAGCATGGCATGGCACATCCATGGGTAAAGAGGCCTGGCAGCATTTTAGTTTTCTAAATGGTATGCGTACATATTCGCTTATGCATTGTGGCCAGTGGTCGGCGTGGACATTCACAGTGGTGGCTGACCCCACACCCATGATCACCACCAAACCAATCCTTCAAAGCAGCCCACTAACGTCAGTTTTCGGCCCGAGCAGAGTGGTCACAAAGTTGGAACTTTTCAGACACTAGGACCTAGTGGAAAAGCGTACTGTATAGTGCTGAGCTGACCCTAGTGGAAAAGCGCCTTTGTGGCCAAGTTTAGTCTGAGCTCCAATACATCAACAGATAGAAGTTAGACTTTATAACTGGTGGTATGCTGGTTTTGTTAAGGTCGTAAGGTATGGAGGTAAAATTCCCAGGCTGAATTACTGTTTCAGTCTGGCCTGACTACAAGTGTAAGAGATATTTATATTGTTGCTTTCCTTACTGGGTGATGCTTGTTCCAGCTTTAATATACACTGTGATATCCCCTGGTTAACAACATTGACCTTTGAAACTGCAGAAAGCAACATGATTCAGTTTTTATGCTGATTTTTGATTGTGTCAGATGTCACACTAAAGGTCTGACAGCTGTGGCAAACACTGCAGAGACTATAAATGAGGTAGATGCTCTTCACACCCTGGGGTCTATAGCCAGCACTAATATTTGCATACATTTAGGGCAGGTATTATCACTCCACTGTAATTCAGATTCTGAATAAGTTTGAGTCATTAAAATCACAGTGGAACAATTAATACATCCATGTAATTCAAAATAAATTAGTAAACAGAAACAGTAGAGATGTTTTATTAACAAGATCTCTCTCAGTGAAACCTCCATCAGTGATAGTGGGTCTGTTTGGGCAAAAAAGACAAAAAGCCTTCCGTTCAGGAGAGGACGCTGTTTGGCTTGTTTGTTAAAATGGTCTCTATTGTTTTCTTTGTTGCAGGCCATCCTCAGCCAAAACTACACATGTATTAGAAAAGGTAAGAATGGCATCCGTACATTACTGCCCTCTGTATATATATTTATAATCTCTACATTGCTTATATGGTGGCCTACTGGAAGATTTTATACTCCTGCTGAATATTCCTAAATATGTTTTCTGACTTCTGAGAAGAGTTTAGACTGGAGTCAGATCTAAGCTTTTGGTCTTGACACAACAAAAATAAACAAGATCTGCCACTTGACCCTCCCCTCTATAATCACAGCTTTCTCCCTTGTCTGTACAATTAGTTTTTAAGACCACATTAGACAACTGCCTGTTTGAGGGATCATCCCTTCAGTTGAAATGTGAAAGTAATGATGATTATAATTATAATGTCAAACTAGTGTCTGCTTCATTTACCTATAAATTAATGTCACAACTTCTGGCCACTGCATCAGAAAATAGTTTTATCCACAACTATATTTATGTCTCTCTTCAGATACTGTTCACTCTTTACAGCTTAACATTTTAAACACAAATGGTAAACTAATAAAACACAACAGTTCCAGCATCCTGCATTATATAAAGTAATTTAAAGTAGCTCCAAAACAATCACCAACAACTACTGCACTTTAGATTGACTCCATCCACTAAATGAAGGGATGATTAATGTAAGTAATATGCTATAGTGGCACTGCCTGATCTGCCGTGAGCAATATGACACGAGAGGAGTATCTGACAGATTTCTTCTTGACAGTATTTTTTTCATTTTTAACTTCACTAATGCTACTATTCCAGCTGAATGTTGTGCAACATTTAAACTTAACCAAAACGGATCACCATAGCACAGTAGTATAAGGTATCAGTATCAGCAGTAATGTTTTTAGTGAATTGAGTTTGTGTGCTGACTTAGCTCATTCTTCTTTTTTTCATGCAAAGTTAAATTAAAAAGGTACATTCTGGAGGTGTGGTAGATGGGAAATAAAGGATAAAGAATAAAGGATGTTTATTTGTCATTGTATTTCTACATCGAAACTGTGTTGGCACTTGTAAAGCATTTAGTTGAAAGAAAACAAAACATCAAAACATATCTCAATGTCGACATGACTTACAATAAAACAATAGATCAATAGTTGACAGTAAACATGGCTTAAAGTCAACTTAAACCTAAGACTTAGAGTAAACATAGTATTTTATTGCACATGAACAGTACTATTGCATAAAAAATAAGAATAGGTGTGTGTGGTGGAGGTCAGCTCTGGGTTGTGTGTGTCTTTTGAGGGGTGAGGGGTTTCTGGTGTTTAGTATGTGTGTGGTGTTGTGTGACAGGGTATGGGGTGGAGGTAATGATCATGGGTGTGTGTGTTGTGTTGCGTTCTGTGGCGGCGGTGGGAGGGATGGTGGCAGCAGCTCTGGGGAAGAAGCTGTTCTTAAGTCTGTTTTTCCGTGCCTTAATGGTGTGGTACCTCTTCCCTGGCGGCAGAGGAACAAACAGGATGTATCCTGGGTGTGTGATGTCCTTGCAGATGGACTGCACTCTCCTCCACATATATGTTCAGCGTACACAGAGTCCAGGTCTGGAAGCTCAGCTCCCACGATCCTCTGTGCAGCCTTCACCACCTGGGTCAAGTCTTTTCTGTCCGCCCCCGTACAGCTGCCGTAGCACACCGTGAAGCCCTGGCAGAGGATGCTCTCGATGGTGCTCCTGTAGAATATTTTGAGCAGCTGAGAAGCCAGGCCAGCCTGCTTCAGCTTCCTCAGGAAGAACATCCTCTGCTGGGCTCGCTTGACCAGTTTGGAGTTGTGTGTTGTCCATGTAAGCTCCTCTGTGATGTGTGTCCCAAGGAATCTGATGGAGTCCACCCTCTCCACCTCCTCACCCTGATGTACAGCATCCTTACATATGTGTTTCCAGATGTGCCAGAGCTGGGTGAAGTGCCATCGAGATAGCATCCTCTGTGGATCGGTTCTCCCGGTAGGCGAACTGATGGCTGTCCAGATCTGCAGAGATGTTGTGCTTGATCTAGGCCAACACAAGTCTATCAAAGCATTTCATTGTCACCGGGGTGAGGGCGACTGGGCAATAGTCATTGAGGGTGGTGACAGAGGGTCCTTTTGGCACAAGCACGATGGTGGTGGGTTTGAGGTAGGTGGGGACAACAGCTAGTTGCAGGGAGAAGTTGAAGATGACGGTGAACACCCCAGCCAGCTGGTCAGCGCAGGTCCTCAGTAGACGGCCCGTCACCTCATCCAGTCTAGCTGCTTTTGATGTGTTGATCCAATAAATAAACCCAAACCAAACAGTTTACTGACACTATCACTGTCTATGGAGTCATTCAGGGTGAAGCTGAAGTACGTGGTGACTTGCTGAGGTAGGAAATGTCTAACAGGAGAGGTCTTAAAAGAAGTTAAAATCCAATCAAATCTTTAAATTTTATTTGTATAGCCAGCACAGTGTCTGTTTTCGGGGTATTTCCTGTTTTATTCTGATAGTCAGTCTTCTTGTTGTTAGGTTGCTTTACTTCCCTTCTTCTTGATTACCTGATGGATTTCACCTGTGTATTATTTTCCCTGCCTCCTTAAGTATATACAGTATACCTGGTGTTCCCCTTGGTTCTTTGCCAGTTCGTCTCACTCCCTGAGTAGTCATTCCCGCCTTATATTGCCTCATGTGTTTTTTCGTGCTTTCTTTGTGTATCGGACCACTGTTTGGATATTGGATTTTGAGAAGGCCTGCTGATTTGTTACTGTTGCCTTCACTGACTGCCTTCTTGTGACTCGAACCCTTCTTCTGCAATTAGACCCTGCAAGACCCTGATTTTGCTGTTGACATCAGAGTTGTGCTTTTAAGTCCCTTTCTGCCACTATTAAATGGTGCTAGGCATTTAGGTGCCCTATGCACACATTCACACATTGAACGGGGATGAACACATATTCATCCCCGAGGGGAAATTCTTTTGTCACAGCTTTACAATAATAATACAAAAATACAGAATGTTTAAAAAGTACAATCACAAGAACAAGAGCAAGCATAACAGGATAACAGGTTAATGGTGGAAGGGGTGATTATAATATTAGCAGTAATTATCATAGAGCAAAAAGACAGATGAGGTAACGTGCAATGACATAAGTTAGAAGACTAATGTAGTCTAACTAGCATTAGTCTTGTGAAGGGACAAGTGATGGGCATGTGCAAAGAAACAGAGTCAGTTTTCACAGAGAGTTATTGTAGAGCATGATGGCTGAAGGCAGGAATGATTTGTTTCGTTGTAATCTCTCAAGCTCTAGTACAGACCTGGGCAAATTACGGCCCGCGGGCCACATCCGGCCCTTTCTACGTCTCTGTCCGGCCCGCGTGAGGCCAATCATAAATTACAACAAAAATTAAGCAAATATCTGTGTCATGCTTACAATACAACTGTGCTGCTTTTATTTTGAAATTTGAAATTTTATTTTGAAAAGCGTTTACATTTACGTTACTTCCGTATATGTTGTGAGTGAAGGTGAACAGTGATAAGTGACGATAGCCAGGTTACCCTCAAGATGTCGGCTCACACTAAGAAAAGAAAAGTTGGTAACGAATGCCGTGTTTTCAACAACACATGGACTGCCAAGTATTTCTTTCTCAGAAAGGAAAGGTAAAGCTTATTCTGAAGAACAGAGCGTCCGCCTTTTTTTTTTTTTAACATGTCCTGTCCGACTTTGACTGTTTTTGTCTGGCTTTGGATGAGAGCTGCGATGTACGTGACGCCACCCAGCTACTGTGTGGCCCTCTGACACAATTCAGGTTTCTCATGTGGCCCCTTGTAAAAATTAATTGCCCACCCCTGCTCTAGTAGGATGATATGGGATTATTAAATTTTGTAGGTATGTTGGTGCCATACCATTTAGAGCTTTGTATGTGAGTAGAATGATTTTGAATTCGATTCTAAATTTCACAGGGAGCCAGTGCAGTGAAGCTAATATGGGGGAGATATGATCTCTTCTCTTGACATTTTGAACAAGCTGCAGGGTCTTTAAGGACTTGGTGCAGCCTGATAGTAATGAGTTAGAGTAGTCAAGCCTGGACAAGTGGCTATATCATTAGATAACGACTCTCTAAGGTGTCTAGGGCCAAGTACTATAACTTCAGTTTTGTCCACATTTAGTAATAGAAAATTATGGCTCATCCAGGATTTAATGTCTTTAAGACATGCTTGGAGTTTAAGTCGTTGGTTAGTTTCAGTGGGACAAGCACAGAGCCCTGAGGAACTCCACAGTTGACTTGTGTGCGTTGTGACAACTTAACATTAATGTGTACAAATTAATGTGCGTTCATAAATAAGAGTTAAACCAATTTAGGGCAATTCCTTTTGTGCCAATTAAGTGTTCGAGTCTATGAAGAAGGATGTAGTGGTCAACAGTATCAAAAGCTGCACTAAGATCTCGGAGAACGAGGACAGAGATAAATCCTTCTCCTATCTGAAGCCATGAGTAGGTCGTTTGAGACTTTTGCCAAAGCTGTCTCAGCGCTATGATGAACTCTGAACCATGACTGAAAGTCCTCATATAAACTATTGGTGTGAAGAAAATCATTTAACTGATTGGCGACAGCCCTCTCAAGGATTTTAGAGAGAAAGGGGAGGTTGGATATTGGTCTGTAGTTATTTAAAACTTCTGGGTCCAGATTGGGTTTCTTGAGGAGAGGTTTAATTACAGCTACAGAACTGTGGTACATAACCAGATGACAGTGACAGATTGATTATATCCAGTAAAGTACTGTCCAACAGTGGCAGAATTCTTTGAATAGTTTTGTTGGAATGGGTTCGAGAACACAGGTTGTTGCTTTAGATGACGAGATGATTGTTTTTAGCTGACTATGGTCAATTTGGGTGAAGCTGTCTATGTGTGCTGAGCCTGCCATTTCTGTTTGTACGGATAAGTCACTATTTAGTATAGTGTGGGAGTGGTGTATTTTCTCCATAAAAGTTATAATTGTATCATTAACTAGAGAAACATACTTGGGAGTCAGCTGGACCAGGTTGTGATCAGACATGTTGAGTTCCAATAATATGACGAGTGTCGGAGACACATTGAAGCGTATAAGGGATTCGTTTGGTTCATCAGGAGCTGGATGGTCTGCGAATGCGGGGTTGCAGGCGAAATTAGGACGGTTGGGAGCAGTGCTAGTTCAGATTTTAATGCACTTCTGTCATTGAGTGTGATGTTTTCTTTCTGTACGCTGATGTTGACCTTTGCAAAGGCTATGATACTGAGATGGGTTGGAGTTGTGATGTCTGGGGAACAAGTTCAGATGCCGTTATTACATAATACTTATATAGAGGATAATGAAGAAGTAGTGAATTGATGGAGAATTGCATACAGCGATTTATAGCTGTATGCCACTGGACTTTTTTTTTACTTGATTTTTTTTTCTTAACTCATGCATCACCCTGTTTCTCATTCCAGCCTGCTATATACAGAGGTGTGGCGCCACCGGGTATTCAGGTGTCTTTAGAGCAGCAGGCCCACGTGCTGCTGACAGAACCAGAGAGGAAGACCATGGCCTACTACTTGCAGGAGTACCACGATGGACATATCAAAGTCGAGCCTCTGGTCATGGCTCTGTTTGAGCTTTTCAACACACATGCAAAGGTAGAAATTTTAAGTATGTGAAATAATGTGCTGAGTCTATATGTTAGGATATATAGCGTGTCCAGAATAAAGTAAAGAAAATTATTGCAAAGAAAAATCCCCTCTATACTGTCACCCACACACACACCAGTTTGTGTATTCTGTTGTCCCTACTATTTGCCTCACGTAGTGCAACATACCATGTCATCTATTAAGAATCCCAAACATGCTTAATGGATGACATGTCCAGTGATTATGGACTTGGAATTGTGGACCAGTGCTTCCTCTTGAATCGTAGGTCCGACATTCAGTTTAAATTAGTATGGTTTCCAGGATCCTGTTGTATACTTTCCCCAATAGACTGAGCTATTGGGGAAACTCCCCAGTGATTTGAGCACACCCTTTGGTCCCATTTTTGAATATGGGATCACCGTCCTGTCCACCAGTTAGTTCGACAAGCACCATTGACACTCTGGCCACAGCTTCTAGCTGCTGGCTCTGCCATGGAGGCCATGAACATGGCCCATTCAAATTCCATGTACCCAACTTTGCCAGGGATGCACAAGACATTTTTTCAGAGCTGTGAGTTGAAGACCCTATGGACAGAGTCCTCTGCCAGATGTTCCCAGTTCATCATCTTTGCACATTTGGGTTTACCAGGTCTGTCAGGCAGACTTTCCTCCCAATTATGCTCCTCCAGATTTCCGTGTCATTGCTCACCTGAGCATTAAAGTCCCCTAAAAGAACCACAAGAGTCTCCCTCTGGAATCCCTTCCAGGACCTCGCCCAAAGACTGCAAGAAGGTCTGATACTATGAGCTGCAGAGCTGCACTTGCAGCTGCAGATAAGCAACCCTCCCAGCGCTTATTGTGGTAAAGTAACTTCAGGCATTTAAACATTTAACTTGTAGGTTCAAAACTATACGTTAAAATTTTTTTACATTTATAGAAATTGTCATGTTAGTAATTTCCTTCAGCAAAAAAAAAAAAAAAACTCAGTGAATGGAATTGGTATAGTAAGAAAGATCCTGTAATGGCATAAAAAACCCAGTTATTTAACAAAAAGCCTTATCTGACCTCAAGTCTGCTATTTACCTCACACATGCGCTTCTTTTTGTTTTCTCTGTTCCCTCCCCGCAGCTGTCCATGTTGTCTGAGATGAGGAGTCTGGTGGCCCCACAGGATCTGGAGTTGTACGATAGACTGGTGGTACACCATGACAGGGAATCCCACTCGGCCTGGCATGGAGGTCTGGGAGTGCTGTACCCACAGGGCCACTGCAACCACACAGCCTCTTTGAATCATGATGCAAGACACACTGGCTCTGCTACGGTATATCCCTTATCTACTACATATGAATACATGACATTGGGTGTTATAATGTGTCACTTTACTCTACTTTATGTATTTTAACTCAAAAATTCACAGTCTATGAAATAATGAGACAAATTAGATCAATGCTGAAATAAATTGGGGAGGTGGTAGCCTAATGGTTAGAGTGTTGGACTTGAAACCAAGAGGGTGGGGGCTCAAATCCCACTCTGGGCACCACGCTGGGCCCTTGAGCAAGGCCCTTAACCCCAATTACTCCCCGGGTGCTGCATGTACTGCATGTACTGTATGGCAGGCCACTGCTCACAAAGCTCACTTTCGATCTCTGTGAAAATCTTATATTTGTTGCTGTCCATGTTTATTATTGGGTGGTTCTTTTTCTTCTTCGTCGTCTGTTGTTTAGCGCGCCGCTGCCGTAGGGGGCCTGCTTGGGTGGGCCGGGTTGTGTGGGGCCCTGGGTCCCGCCGGTGTGGGGTGGGCCCTTCGTCGGTGGCTCGGCGGACCCTGGGGTGCCCTATCCACGGGGGAGAGGGGGCAGAGGCGGTTTTAATGCCGGTTACGTTTAATGCCGGGGCGTATCCACCTATGGGGACCGGGGCGTGAGCTTTGCTGGGGCTGCGGCGGGGGTCGGTTCGCCCACTGTGGGGGCGCAGTCACACCACTGCAGGGTGGGCCCTGGGGCTGCGGGATCGGTCTGTGCTGGGGTGGGTGGTTGGGGCTCCGGCCCCTGTCGTTCCGTGGCCCCGCATCTGGGGGGGCTGTGGCCCTGTGTCCTGCCGCTGGTCCTCCGTGGGTTTGGGCTCGTGGCTGTCTCTGGGGTGCATGGCTGTGGGCTCTGGGGGTTGTCGGTAGTTCTGGTGACCTGGGTCCTGACCTTCCTGCTGTTGGGGTTGGGGGGTGGATTGTCTCTCCCCACATCAAGATCAACTGCATTCAACCACTTCCAATGACAAACGTCTCTCACACACACACACACACACACACACACACACACACACACACACACACACACACAGTGCGCCCAACTGTCACCTAACTACACATACCCAATGTTTAGAATTACCACAATATTGCCGCAGCTACTCCATTCCTGTACACATCTGCTTGCCATCTTGTTTTCTCAGTTCTCCTGCACTCATCTGTGAAACATTGAAATAACCATAAAATCTTTTGCAGTAATTATTGCTCAATTTATATTATTATTGTTATAGTTGCTGTTCTAATTGCTATAACGATTACTGCCACTATTGTTGACATCATCTCCCTGTCCCCCACTCTCCATCTGGTTCATCTAGGTACCCTGTGCTCCATTCATGTCAGATTGTTCTTACTTTTCAGTTTAACATCTACTCACTGTACTTAAATAATTCTCAGACATGCCATGTAATTGTAGATGATGTTGTTGCTATAGTTATAGTTATTGTAGTTATAGTTACTGTCGTTGCCATAGTTGTTGTTACTGTTGTTGTTGTTGTTGTTGTTGTTGTCCCTTTGTCTCCCACCTCCAACCCCCATTCCTGTGGACCACTCTCTTGGACGGTTTCTCCACAACAGTGGACAGACATGGTTCTCCTAGTGGTCAGCAAGCTTTCTCCGACCTCTTTCCCCCTTGTTTGCCAACCGGACTCTGTCTCCAACTACTGGTGCACCCTTCAACTTGCGGTTGTAAAAGTCAGTTTGCCTCTCCTGCTGCTTTGTGGCTGCAGTCTCGGTGATCCTAATTGCCTCTGCCATGTCTCGCCTGAGACAGCACACGTAGTCATCGTAGTCCACCACATGCTCATCCAAAAGCACAGATTTGAACAGGTCCACAGGCAACCTGGGGGTTCGGCCGAACATCAGTTGAAAAGGAGCGAAGCTAGTGGTGGCATTATAGGAGAAGTTCAGAGATTATAGCAGCTGTGGCCAACGGTGTTTGGCTTTAGGCAGGAGGGCTACCTTAGTGCAGTTGAACATCTCTCTTTTTTTACCTGTCCTGTCCAGTGTGTGGGCACATCCTGATTGAGATCTAAATGCCCTGCTTTTGCCTGACAGTTTTTATGACACAATGACATGATGACACAAAAAAGACATTCTAACAGGTTTTTTGCATTGTGTGAAAAGTGCTTGCTTGATGGGCAGACGGACACCTACTATTTTGACTATTGCTATTTGTTGTTGTTGCACTGTTCGAATGTAGGTATGGGTGAGTATGTGTGCAGTCAGTTACTTCACGGAGTGGGATTTTGGCTCTCATGCATAGTGCGTGAAAGTGGGTACATGCGCTTGGTTTTCTATTGGGTTGTGTATGTCTATGCCTCTGTACAAGTATACATAGATATACATATCTGGTATACATGGTATACATAGTATACCAGAGGAGAGTGGCCTCTACCCTGCAGCTATCACCCCCAGTGGAGGCCCACAAATGATCGTGAGCCATGCGAATCGGACGTACCCGGGGCCCACCCCCCAGGCAGACCGTGAGGCCAGCACAAGGGAGGGGCGCAGAGAGACATGAACATGGCCCACCCCCCACCACAAGGGAAGCCACATGGAGCATTAGGGGCTCAGGGATCCCGAGAGCAGCCCATGGCTGGCCAACACTGCCAAAAATGAATGACCTCTCAGCCAATGGCTGAATTTATCACAGCTCACTTGAGTGCAAGGAATTCTAGCTTGTGATCAGGATAGCGTGACTGGGCATAGTTGAGTGACTTTCTGGCAAATGCGATAGGACACATGGTATCATGACCCTCGACCAACTGAGATAGTGGAGACCAAGACCATTAGAGGAGGCATCAACCAATAGCAAGAATGGTTTGGTGAAGTCGTAATGGGCAAGGGTGGCATTCTCCAATAAAACCAGCCTGAGTTTCCTGAACGCATCACTGCACTCTGGAGTCCAGTCAGCAGGCGACAGCTTCCTTGCTTAGGAGCGCTACGCACACCTCTGCCCTGATGCAGTCCCTTTCCCCCAGATATCAGCGCAAAGAGGGGCTTACTGAGGCATGATTAACCCTCAAGGTGTTATTGAGTCCCCTCCCATCGAATCTCTCCTCCAGGGCAACAATGGCACTGACCTTTTCAGGCTCAGCAGAGATGCTATCCTTCAGTACAATGTGCCAAGAGGTGAGGCATATTCACTCATAGACTTCCATATGGATGTCACGCTTCTCCATTTCATTGAAAGCTACCTTCAGCTTTTTGCAATGCGATGGAGCCAGACAGTGGTAGGGCAGCCTGAAAGGTTTGCTATCACTCAACTGGATGCAATGGCCAAAGTCTTTGGCCTTACCACAATCTAAACTGTGGCGGGAGAAAATTGACTTATATTTGGACACCAGATCAACCAGCTTTGACCTACAGAATAGTGACAGGTTACTCGCGTCAATGTCAATGTCCTGCAGTCCCAAGTCAGCCACAGCATCCCACAATGACTGTTCGTGGCACTGTTCGTGCTTCACTAGGCTCTTGGGAGTATACCGACTCAAGGGTGGCACCATTAAGATCTTGTGGGGACATCAGTCTTTGCACCAGTTCCCTGTTTGTGTGGGCCAGCTAGTTTCCCTGCTGGTGAGGCCCACTAGGCTGAGTGGCAGGTGAGTCAGCAGAGGAGGTAACAAGTCATAGCCTGATGTCCAGCAGAATGGCAGCAGAAAAAAAGGACTTTCTCTCCTGCAATGTGACATAGTGTCATGGTTATCCACCTCACAGATTGCACAGAGACCACGATGCCTGCTGCGGTTACCAGAACCTGCCTGTGGTGCCCTGGAATGTTGGGGGTTTCTTCTCTGCAGTAGTCATTCAAGGAGAGTTATAATATGCTCAAGTGACTGAAAGTCAGCAGCAGTCCACTCCTCTAGTGGTTTACAGCTAAAAATGAGAGACAGTTCTGCGTCAGGACAGTGGGTAAGAAACATGACTGTCACTTTACAAGAAGGATTGTCAAGAGTCTTGCCCTGTCTCTTTAAACCATCTACAGCAATGTCAATGGCTTTGTTCAGTCAACACCAGTCAGTCAGTCTCAGACTAGTCGTCCTGGGTTTAAAGGTTCAGAACATTGAGCCAACAGAAGCATGTAGAGTATTTGTTCCATTTTTGTTTGGGGGTTGATGTAGTACTTAAAGCAGGCTGGTCACATGCCACAGTACATCATGTGAAATTGCTGTTGTCTATCTGTCTGTCATTGTAGCAAAACTATGTTATGAAACACGAAATATCCTATGTAGGCCGGCTCAAAAAGTCATTAAGAATAGCTAACTGTTATTAACATAGCCAGAAATTATTGTCTAGACTGAGTACAAGAATTTAAATTTGAGTACTCGCCAAATCCGTGTACCGATAGCAAGAATATCAAGGGCAAAGTAATGGGTAAGAGCTTCAGTTATTTTTACCACCCATGGGTATCGGAGTATTTTTGCAAGTACAAGTACAAGTACACAGTACTTAAGACCGATATTGTTATCGAAACCAGATGAACATAATGATGAAATTGTTAAGCAAGCCAGAGTGGGGGTATTTAGAGACATATTTGAGCGAGAGCTGAAATACGAAACCTGGTTAGGTACCTTGATAGGTACCTTAATTACACAAAAAAAGATAAGACAAAGATTCAAACTTCACCAATAGTCAGAGCCTCTACATTGTGCATTTTTTAACATGTATCTAACCATTTCCTTCTAAATTACACCGTGTCTACACAGCTTGTGTTGAAAAGGCAGCATGTGTAGCACCTGAAGAAAATGATATTTTCATTCAGTAATATACAGACTGTTTAAGCTGTTGTTTGAGTATTATATTATACAAGCAAGATGTCAGGGGCAGCACGGTGGCGCAGTGGGTAGCGCTCGTGCCTCACAGCAAGAAGGTCCCTGGTTCGAATCTCGGTTCGGGGGATCTTTCTGTGTGGAGTTTGCATGTTCTCTCCGTGTCTCCGTGTCTGCGTGGGTTCTCTCCGGGTACTCCGGCTTCCTCCCACCGCCCAAAAACATGCATTGTGGGGGTTAGGTTAATTGGCCACTCTAAAATTGTCCTTAGGTGTGCATGTGAGTGTGAATGGTTGTTTGTTTGTATATGTATTCTGTGTTGGCCCTGCGATGGACTGGCGACCTGTCCAGGATGTACCCTGCCTCTCGCCCGATGTCAGCTGGGATCGGCTCCAGCTCCCCCCGCGACCCTTAACAGGATAAAGCGGTAGAAAATGAATGAATGAAGCAAGATGTCAGCGCACCGAGAAGAATTTTTGTTGGAAATAGAAGCTAATCTACTCACTCTGACTGTGAAAGAACTGCACCGAGTTGTGAGTACTATAAAATCGCCAGACTCTGAGGACATTAAACACAAGATTCGCCATGCACTCATTAAGCAAATTGTAAAGTTTTGTGAACATGGCAAGTTTCTGGAGAGGGAGGACAAAGGCATGTCTGTGCTTTCACTCAACGTTCTACCCATTGAGTGTCGTGATCCCCTCCTTACGACATACAGGTAACTTCCTATGTCAACTCTGTTAACAGTGATGTGGGGGTGCAGATGTGGTGTGTGAGTGAGAGGGAGGAGAGATAGGAAAGAAAAGAAAGAAGACATTACGACTGTAACACAGTCAAAATACACGCAATGTAAAACGACAGTAATACATCAAAGGAAAAAGAATCAAACGCAACACTATTCTCGTCTCTGCCCAGGCATAAGCTTCTTACTTCATGTTGCTCCTCTGTCAGAGTTTGGGACGTGGAATAGAAGATCCACTCTGAGTGTCCACAGGGTCTTTGACTGGCGGTCTGTTAACTCGCTCTGCGGCGGTGTCGCTCGCTCTCCTGGCAGCAGCATTGTGATGTTTCTTTGGGGCAGTGGGAACGATCACAGATGAGGAATGGGTACCTGGTTCGGCTCACTCGTCCTCATGGCGTCTTCGATGATCGGCGTTGGCTCCAAAACAAAGACAACAGTCTGTGTGCTCCTCTGGTGAGTTGCAGACTGTGGCCTGGGCTTAGGAAGAGGATGAAGGAGTCCGGAGTTTTGCAGTTCACTCCCTTTTGGAGAGCCCATGGCTTTCTCCAGACTCTCTGCTGCAACTGGTCCCGGGGAATAAGCGATGAGGAAAAATTAAAAGAGGTCATAGTTGTGCTCCCTTTGGTAGCCAAGTCTGGGAAGAGCCTTGAGGCTCTCTCCAGGACTGGCACCGGGGATGAAGACAAAGAGCAAAGAGCAGGAAGACCTAGGAGATCAGAGCAAGGGTTGCAGGGCCTCTTTTATCTGCTGGGTGCTGTGGACAGGACCCCTGGTGGGGCAGCTGATGCCGGCCACAGGTCATGCAGAGGTTGCATTTCAACATAATGCTGACCCAGGAGATTGTGGGTGTTCTGGTTTGGTTTTATTACCCGTTTTAGTCAACTCTATATCTGGTTTTGAGGAAGAAATCAGTGTGTTCTTCCTGAACACATGGTTTGAGATCCCAATACATACATATTCGTACAGCCATGGGGGCTGTACAGATGGAACAGGATTCCATTTGGCCTCACAAATGTACCCTCAGTTTCCCAGCGTAGTATGGAAGAGAGCCTAGAAGGTGTCAGAGATAAAATATGCATTCCATACTTAGTTGATATCTTAGTCTACGGTAAGACATTTACACAGAATGTTGAGGATGTGACGGCTGTCCTCAAACGACAGCAAACTTGGGCAATTAAGCTGAGGCCAGACGAAAATGTTCAAAAGTGAGGTGCGTTATGTTGGCAAAGTGATCTCAGCTGAAGGCTACAGGATGGACAAGAAAGAAGTAGCGGCTGTGCAAGTGCTACAGACAACACCTCCCACACACATCAAAGGGCTGCACAAACTTCTCCGGTACTATTGAAGCTATGTGCAGGATTTTTCTCATGCCTGTATGATCTGCTTTCAACAAACGTAACCCTAAATCCCAAGTGAAAACCCAGTATCAGTTAAGCAGGGGCAGGACAGCTCCCCCCACATCAGAAAATAGTGTGGAGTGATAGTCACCAGAAAGCTCATTTACAGGATGTCCCTGTAATAACCCACCTGTAATGGCGTATCCTTGTTGGTGCCTCAGCACAAGGACTGGGAGCAGTCTTGTATCAGAGGTAGGAAGGCAAATTCAGAGTTATTGGGTACAGCTTACAAACATTCAATCAATCAATCTGACTGAAGCTGGGAGATGATTCCACAGCAAAGGAGCTTGATAGCTGAAGGCCTTGGCTCCTAGTCTGGTCCCATGGATTTTTGGAATTGTCAGTAAACCTGAATTCTGAGAGAGGAGTGCCCTGGTAGGTTGATATGGGATTATATAGTGCGGTGAAGCTAGTATGGGTAGATATGATCTCTTCTCTTGGTTCTGGTCAATATGCGTGCAGTAGCATTTTGAACAAGCTGCAGGGTCTTTAATGACTTGCTGGTGCAGCCTAATAATAATGACTTACAGTAGTCAAGCCTGGGTGTGACAAAGGCGTGTATACATTTTTCGGCATCTTTAAGAGACAGGATATGTCTGATTTTTGCTATATTGCAGATGGGAAAAAAGACAGTTCTTGAAGTCTGTTTTATGTGAGAATCAAGTGATAAATCAGAATCAAATATAACTCCCAGATTCCTGGCAGTTTCACTGGGAGCAAGAACAATGCCATGCAGATTGGCTATATCATTCGATAACGACTCTCTATGGTGGTTAGGGCTGAGTACTATTACTTAAATTTTGTCTGCATATTCAGAATTTAATGTCTTTGAGACATGCTTGAAGTTAAAATATTTGATTAATTTCGTGTGGGTTTATTGAAATGTACAACCGAGTATCATCTGCATAAAAATGTAGTGTTTTCTAATAATATATTCCCTAATTGCAGCATGTATAACAGCATTGCAGCATAAATAACATTGGGTCAAGCACGGTGTCCTGAGGAACTCCATCGTTTATCTGTGTGCGTTGTGAGAACTTATCATTAATTTGTACAAATTGATGATACTAGCTCCCTTGCTTTTAAATCTGGCAATGAGACTGAATACAAAGCTGCAAAGTACGGACTGAGAAAAGCCATCACAAGAGGCAGTACAGAGAGAAGTTGGACAGCTTCTACACCACTGCTGACTGAGGGCGGCTGTGGCAAGGCAGCACATCACTGACTACAGGACCCCCACCAGCACCATCAGCTCCGCAGGCAGCCTGCTAGACGACCTACACCCTGTTCACCCATGCCTCCCACAAGGATGACATCATCCTGAAGTTAGCGGATGACACAGCAGTGATCGGTCACATTACTGGAGGTGACGAAGCGGCCTACAGGAGGGAGGTGGCTTGTCTAATGACTTGGTGTGAGAACAACAACCTCTCCCTCAACACAGACAAGACAAAGGAGATGATAGTGGACATGAGGAAGGAGAGGAGACCTCATCAACCACTGCTTATCTGGGAGCTTGAAGTGGAGAGGGTGAGCAGCTTCAAATACCTGGGTGTCCACATCACCGAGGACTTCACCCGGACGCTAAACACCACACAGCTGGTTAAGAAGGCCCAGAAACGGGTGTATTTCCTCAGGAGGCTGAGGAAGTTTGGTATGTCGCCCAAGATCCTCAGCAACTTCTACAGCTGTGTCATCGAGAGCATCTTAACTAGCTGCATCACAGCGTGGTACCGCAACACTATTGCTGTGGACCACAGTTGCCTGCAGAGAGTGGTTCGGGCTGCTGAGAGGATCACCTGGACTCCACTGCCCTCTCTGCAGAGCATCTACCACCGCAGAGTCCACAGCTGCCGCCATGCTCAAAGACCCCACCCACCTACAACATAGACTGTTCACACTTCTACCCTCAGGCCGGAGGTAGAGAAGTGTGAAATGCAGAACATCCCGGCTAAAAAACTCTTTCTTCCCCTCTGCCATCAGACTCCTGAGCACTTGACAGGAGTCACAACCACGGACTACCTCACCATTGCACATTTGCACACAATAACTGCACCTTTGCACAGTAATTTGCACATGTAAATATTCACACATTTATCAATATCCTTCTTCAGGTCAGACTCGTTTCACGTTCTTTCTCAACCCTCTGTCTTCAAAGCACCATTTATTGTTCTAATTATTACTGTACAGTTACGTTACTCCTTTATTTTAGTTTTAGAGTTAAGTTTATTACTTTTTTTTTACTAAAGTTTTTCTATCTTGTTGTGAGAGAGAGCCTGCAAAGTAAGAATTTCATTGCCCAGGGTAACCATTGTGTTTCTGCTGTGTATAAGACAATAAACTTCTTGAATCTTGAATCTTATGGACTGATAAAAAGGGATTTTGCGGAAGTACTAACAATTGTTCAATATTGATGTCATATGACAGAACTAAGTCAAGGGTATGGTTAAAGCAGAGAGTTGGTTGGTTCACACATTGACTGAAACCAACAGAGTCTAGAATTAAATGCAGCAGTTAGGCTGTCACTTTCACTGTCCGCATGAATATTAAAGTCACCTACTATCATGACTTATTACTAGGACTAAATTAGATAAAAACTGAGAATTCTGTTAAGAACTCAGAATAAGGCCCAGGGCACGGTAAACTACAACAAAGAGAACTGGCTGTAATGTTTTCCATGCAAGACAAATTAGGCAGAGGTCCAGAGAAAACTACAGAGTCCGACATTGGTGTGGACACTAAGGTGTGGAGCTGGGCTTGTAACTCACTGTAATGTTATCCAAGAGTGGAGTGTGATGAAATCACATGGTATACAATAGTAATGTACTTTTATGGTAAAACCTGTTGAAATGCACTGAAAGCCATTTACTTCTTTCCAAATTTCAAAAAGAAAGCTATTGCCATTGTGATATAAGTTAGATCTAGAGTGTTACTTTCAATGTTGTAATTAGAAGCTGAATATTGGTATTACATTCCAGACAAAGGTGTATTATAAAACAATGCTAATGTTGAGGACAAAATTTATTTTGCAGGGGGATTGTAGCACCTGAAGAAAATGTATTTTTTTATATAGTTATATTTATTGTACAAGTCATTCAGTAGCCTGTGAATATTGGAATTTCTCAAAACTGACTTTTGAGAAATTCCAATGTAAAGATTTGGAACTCAAAATTCCAGTGTAAAAATATTTTCAACACTGATGCATCTCAGAATCATAATTAGCTTAGAGTCTGCTTTTTCAAGTGATATCTAACAAATGTATAGAAAAATGTTAATATTTTATGAAAATGGATCTATTTAGTATGATGAGCATGGTGAAAAAACATACCAATTACACTGAAATTAATGGATAGGTGGCACCAGATGAAGTTGATTATGTAAGCAGTTAAATAACACAAATCATAAATAACACAAATCATGTCAATTAAAATAAATTCAGCCATTTTATTGGTAAAACCATTAGATAGGATACATATCTACCCCATGGGAATATTTGTAACATTTGGACTAAATGCAGGATAATACGGGAAAAATAAACAGAATTCAATAACATTCATAAAATGTGAGAGACTTGTGAAATGTAATCATTTTTACATTAGTATTTCAATTACCACTAGATTTAAATCAATAGTTACATTTACAGTATTTACATTTACTTAGTCCATATCAACGTTAAGGGCTTTTGTGTAACATTTTGACTTTACACTATAATGTGGGGGGACCAACTGTCAGAACTCGCCAAAATTTTTGCAGATGTGAAATATAATCTGAAATCTAAACAAATGTGAGATACATGTGAAATGTAATCATTTTTACATCAGTATTTCAATTACCAACATTGACTTTATTTACATTTTGATTTCATAGGCTACACACTGGCAGTGGTTACCCCCTGGTGGTTCACGGAGGTACAGCAGGGGGCCACAGTGAAACATTAATATTGACAAACATTTACATTACATGCATAGAGTGTCCACATCAGCTCACAGTCTGAAAAACAAGAATATATATTTTTTTTAAAACTACAATTATGTCATCATCATCATCATCATGTATTCATCATGTAACATGATGTCATTAATCAGATTCTACAATTTTATTATGTTATCAGATCATGTAGTCACGTTATTATTATTATTATTATTATTATTAAGTATCACAATCATGTATCTGCATTTTGCTCAAGTCATGGAGACTTAAGATAGGATCAGGGGAGACGACATGCAGAGGGAATGGAAGCAGAGTGCAGTCAGTCAGTGACTCAAAGCAAGCTAGCGAACTAACTTGACTAACTAAGGACTTGAGGAGTTTTACCACACATGCGTTTAATATGGGTGATAGCAAAAGCAACACATCACCAAACAATCCCCCTCACAAATCTGGTCATTGTCTCACCTATTCACTGACTGATTTTCATCTTATTCACTACAATTCAGACATGTTACACTGACTGGGCATTCACGCTAGGCGAACTGCAAGTCAGATTCAATGTAATTACTGTTATCCACATTTAATTTGTTCCTGCTAACCTTACCTTCATAATCTTCGTCGGATGCATCCAAGATTGAGTCGTTTTCATCCCCATCGTCATCTTCAATGAAGTAATCCGCAATGAACGAACTTATATCACTGTTTGAGGCTATACCTCCCAAATTGATACAGTGGAGTTTGTTAAGACACTCGGCTACCTTCTGCTCCTTTCCCGGCGCCGTCATGTCAGATTAAAAAAAAATCGCTTCAGAGGCAGATGAAATGAAGATGAAATGGCAAAACAAAAGGCTGGATATCTTTACAAGACGTGTCGTACGCTATGAACAGTCAAACCAGACAGAAAGCGGCACCGGCTAAAGTCGGAAGTTGTTGCCTCCTCTCTTAAAGACCAGATGCGTATTAATCTTAAAGTTTATATGCACTTTCTAATGATAGAAAAGAAGTACCTAAGCCAAATCACACCCAAGTTAACAGTTGTTTGTGCACATGAAATAATCTCAGAGACCTTAAAAAAAGCAGCGCAAATGAATCAAACTTCCGGAATTTTCTAGCGAAAACAAGAGATGTAACGTTTACAAAATCACAAATTACACTATTTATCATGTTAGAAATTGAATTTTAAACATCAAATCCTAAAACCTCAGTACTTAATCTATCATTTACTGCAATAATCTCATATTGCACCATGTTGACATTTTTATCAATATGACAACTTTGATGCTCTTTATCGCATAATTTGACGTGGCGACTTTAGCCGGGTTCTCATGGGCGGGGTCACATATGAGGATTTTGGTTTGCATAATGACTGTCAAAGTATTTTCACAAAGTCAGCAGCTTACATTAGATATATTCGGTGAGGACCAAAAAAAGGAAATGTTGATGCCAGCCAACAGGCTATACAGTACTATGTAGTACCCACAGAGCCGCCAACCCCAGTCGGTGTCTGGTTTTAACTCAGTAGGACCCCAAAGCGGAGACAGCGATGAGATCAAAGTTATCAAAACAGAAAAGAGTCTTTACTTGGGTTAAGTTCAAAAAAGAGTTGCAACACAAAAACACTCTCAGGCAGTAGTTAACACTTGAAACAACTTCATTGTGTGGCAAAAAAGTCCACTCACGGCAGCAACAACGCAGGCACCGGGAACTGCAGACAAAGTTTCAGGTAAGGCTATGGTCACAGATCGCAAGCAAGACGGCATACAGAGAACTAGAGCGGCACGATACACAAAGCGACGGAATTATCTGGCGAAGAAGTGGAGTTCAGACCAGTCCTTTATGGAAGAGTTGATTGGAGGAATTGTGGATCAGGTGTGCCTCATCAGCTGCTGCCGGAGAATCCAGACACGCCTACTACCACAACACAACAGAAAAACAGAAAAAGGAGGGGAGAGAACAAAACAGAGAAAACAGCAGTAAGTCCCTAAAGAGCCTGCAGCTTGTTCAAAATGCTGCTGCACGTGTATTGACCAGAACCAAGAGAAGAGAACATATCTCCCCCATATTAGCTTCACTGCACTGGCTCCCTGTGAAATTTAGAATCAAATTCAAAATCATTCTACTCACATACAAAGCTCTAAATGGTATGGCACCAACATACCTACAAAATTGAATAATCCCATATCATCCTACTAGATCACTCCACTCTCAGAACGCAGGTTTACTCACAATTCCAAAAATCCATAGAAGCAGACGAGGAGCCAGAGCCTTCAGCTATCAGGCTCCTCTGCAGTGGAATCATCTCCCAGCTTCAATCAAGGAGGCGTACACCCTCTCAGTATTTAAGAGCAGACTTAAAACGTTCCTCTTTGACAAAGCTTATAGTTAGGGCTGGTCAAGGTCCATCTTTGATCAGCTCTTAGTTAAGCTGCCATAGGCCTAGACTGTCGGGGGACATTTAGACCTTATCCTTCTCTTCCTTCTATATCATTATATCTGTGTCTTATTAATGCACTTTACTAATTCACCCTCTGCTTTCCCTCCTTCCATCTACATCATATCAATATATATGTGTCTTATTTATGCACTTTACTAATTCACCCTCTTCTCCGGAGTCTTTGTGCTCCACTGTTCCAGTACCAGGTGCAGCCAC
>JAFBJQ010001171.1:0-76238 GCA_016785345.1 Trinectes maculatus
CTAATGGAGAAAATATCACCCTGGGGGATGATTTCACGCTATTCTCTGCCTATTTGGCGCATTTTTTCCCACTTTTGAGCGATGTCCATTTTTGAAAATTTTCGACATACTAACCCCTTACGTTTTGGTCCGATTTTTGACCCATGCCAAAATGAGGTTTTCTGGTGTCTAATGGAGAAAATATCACCCTGGGGGATGATTTCACGCTATTTTCTGTCAATCTGGCGCGTTTTTTCCACTTTTGAACGATGTTCATTTCAGGAAATTTTCGACATACTAACCCCTTACGTTTTGGTCCGATTTTTGACCCATGGCAAAATGAGGTTTTCTGGCGTCTAATGGAGAAAATATCACCCTGGGGGATGATTTCACGCTATTTTCTGCCAATTTGGTGCGTTTTTTCCACTTTTGAACGATGTCCATTTTTGGAAATTTTCGACATACTAACCCCTTACGTTTTGGTCTGATTTTTGACCCATGGCAAAATGAGGTTTTCTGGCGTCTAATGGAGAAAATATCACCCTGGGGGATGATTTCACGCTATTTTCTGTCAATCTGGCGTGTTTGAAGATGACAGTGGACTGAGTAGACACCCTCAAGTGTCAACAGCCTGTGTCAACCATGGTTTCATACAGGTTTCTGGGAACAACAATTTCTTAGCATGTGAAGTGGGACATAAAAGCTCCCATCATCTTTAAACATAGGAGATACTTTTTCCACACTGCTTTTTCCTCTCTGCCATCACAGTCACACTTGACCTGCATATACTTTGTTTTCTTCAATGTTGTAACTATTTGTAATTATTATTTAATTGCATCATACATGTTAAATGTTGCATGCATTTAATAAAACTTTTCTGAGCCCAAATGTGATTCTTTACTAGTTAAAATGCCATTAATTTAATCACCCACAATGATATTTTGTTGATTAAACACCAGTAAACATAATTGGTAACACAAACGTAAAAATAAGTTGAAAATCGCAAAAAAAAACATAAGGGGTTAGTATGTCAAAAACGTCCAAAAATGATAAAAAATTTAAAATGGAAATAACGCGCTAGAATGCCATACAATAGCATGCAATCACCCCCCAGAATGATATTTTGTGGATTAGATGCCAGAAAACCTCATTTTCTCATAGGTCAAAAATTGCAAAAAAAAAAAACATAAGGGGTTAGTATGTCGAAAATGCCCAAAGACGGCCAAAAATTAAAAGTGGAAATAACGTGCTGGATTGGTAGAAAATAGCCTGAAATCACCCCCCAGAATGATATTTTGTTGATTAGATGCCAGAAAATCTCATTTTCACCATGGTGAGAAATCGCAAAGAAACATAAGGGGTTAGTATGTCGAAAATGCACAAAAACGGCCAAAAAATAAAAGTGGAAACAAATGCGCTAGAATGGCATAAAATAGTGTTAAATCAGCCCCCAGAATGATATTTTGTGGATTAGACGCCAGAAAACCTCATTTTCTCATTGGTCAAAAATTGCAAGAAGACGTAAGGGGTTATAACGTATGTCGAAAATGCCCAAAAACGGCCAAAAATTAAAAGTGCAAAAAACGTGCTGGAATGGAAGAAAATAGCGTGAAATCACCCCCCAGAATGATATTTTGTTAATTAGACGCCAGAAAACCTCATTTTCTCATTGGTCAATCATCGCAAACGACGTAAGGGGTTAGAAAATTCCCAAAAATGGCCAAACACAAAAAAGGGAAATATTGCGCCCAATTGGCAGAAAATAGCCTGAAATCACCCCCCAGAATGATATTTTGTGGATTAGACGCCAGAAAACCTCATTTTCTCAGAGGTCAAAAATCGCAAAAAGACGTAAGGGGTTAGTATGTCGAAAATTCCGAAAAACGGCCAAAAATTAAAAGTGGAAATAACGCGCTAGAATGGCAGAAAATAGTGTGGAATCAGCCTCCAGAATGATATTTTGTTGATTAGACGCCAGAAAATTTCATTTTGTCATAGGGTTAGGGTTATAAATGGCAAAAAAACGTGAGGGGTTGGTATGTCAAAAATGCCCAAGAACAGCCAAAAGTTAAAAGTGGAAAAACACACTAGAATGGCAGAAAATAGAGTGCAAATACCCCCCAGAATTATATTTTGTTGATTAGACGCCAGAAAATCTAATTTTCTCATCGGTCAAAAATTCGCAAAAAGACTTAATGGGTTAGTATGTCGAAAATGCCCAAAAACGACCAAAAATTTAAAGTGGAAATAACGCACTAGAATGGTAGAAAATAGTGTGATATCACCCCCCAGGATAATATTTTGTTGATTAGACGCCAGAAAATCTAATTTTCACATAGGTGAGAAATGTCAAAGAAACGTAAGGGCTAACGTATGTCGAAAATGCCCCAAAACTGCCAAAAATTAAAAGTGGAAAAAATGTGCTAGAATGGCAGAAAATAGCATGAAATCACCCCCCAGAATGATATTTTGTGGATTAGACAGCAGAAAACCTAATTTTCTCATTGGTCAAATATCGCAAAAAAGGCGTAAGAGGTTAGTATGTTGAAAATGCCCAAAAATGGCCAAACACAAAAAAGGGAAATAACGCGCCCAATTGGCAAAAAATAGCCTGAATTCACCCCCCAGAATGATATTTTGTGGATTAGACACCAGAAAACCTCATTTTCTCAGAGGTCAAAAATCGCAAAAAGACGTAAGGGGTTAGTATGTCGAAAATGCCCAAAAATGGCCAAACCAGAAAAAGGGAAATAACACGCCCAATTGGCAGAAAATGGCCTGAGATCACCCCCCAGAATGATATTTTGTGGATTAGACACCAGAAAACCTCATTTTCTCAGAGGTCAAAAATCGCAAAAAGACGTAAGGGGTTAGTATGTCGAAAATTCCCAAAAATGGCCAAACACGAAAAAGGGAAATAACGCGCTAGATTAGCAGAAAATAGCGTGCAATCACCCCCCAGAATGATATTTTGCTGATGGGTTGACAACTGCAAAAAAACGTAAGGGGTTAGTATGTCGAAAATGCCCAAAAACGCCAACAAAATAAAAAAGGAAATAACGTGCTGGAATGCCATAAAATAGCATGCAATCACCTCCCATAATGATATTTTGTTGATTAAGCATCAGAAAAGCTCATTTTCTGACAGGTAAAAAAAGGCAAAAAAACGTAAGTGGTTAGTGTTTCGACAATGCTGAAAAGTTTAAAATTGAAATAACGTGCTAAAATGCCATAATATAGTATGAAATAACCACCCATACTGATATTTTGTTGATTATACACCAGAAAAGCTAATTTTTCTGATTGGTCAAAAAATGCAAAAAAAAAAAAACAAAAAAAAAATGTAAGGGGTTAGAATGTCGAAAATGCCAAAAAAATGATGAAAAATTTGGTCACAACATGAAAATTTTTGTCAGACATCTTTTTTTTGACAAGTAACAATTGTCGAAAAAAGGCCAACCGGCGAAAAAATGTCATAGTACTTCTGTAAAAAAAGCGAATTATTTGAAAAACATCAAAAACGGTTTTTAAAAAAACGCTGTGGTATAAGACTGTGAGTAAGATGTTGAAAATTTGGTAAAAATTACAGTTTTCAGAAAATGTCCAAAATATCGGAATAAGTCGGAGTGTAGTAAGGCGTCAAAATTTTCGTCGAAAAAATTTTTTTCGAAAACATCCGAAACGTCAAAAAGACGTCATGGTATAGGTAAGGCGTTGAAACTTTTGGCGAAATGGAAATTATTTGAAAAACAACCGAAACAGCAAAAAATGCCGTAGTATAGTAACGCGTCAAAAAACGAAAATTTTCAAAAAATGTCAGAAATGTCGCAGTAAGATGTCATAGTAAAATAAATGTATTGATTAAATACTACAAAAAACGTCATAGTACACAAAGATGTCAAAAACAATTCAAATTTTCAATTAAATATGAGCTGAAAGTGTGACTCTATGTTTTATTCTTCTTACCGTCCGCCAGACTCTTTGCAGTTGGGGCAGGTGCAGGCTACTCTGCGGAGCCTCTTGCCCTCGCCACTTGGTGTCTCCATGTCCTCATCTCCCATCTGAACACGCAAGTTGTTCAGGTCACTGGGGTTCAGAGTGGAATCTCCACTCAACTGCCACTCCTCAGAGTCTGGTTCTTCTTTTATCTGTATACCTGAGCGAGGGGAAAAAAATAGGCAACATGTAAATTTTAAAATGTCTATTGTTGATAAGATTGACACATAAAAATAATATATGAGAATGTATGTATGACGTATGTGTACATTTCCCATACCAGCTGGACTGTTTGCATCCTCTCCATGTGTGTACTGAACCCCAGCTTGCGTCACAGAATTCACTGTGACAGTCTGGAGGTTGGGAAGGCTAACTTGACCTGCCTGGCCCAGAGGAAGGGTCTGGACGGGTGCTAAGGTCAACTGCTGGGCCTGACCCTGGCCCTGGGGCAACTGGAGGCCCTGGAGTGATTGGACACCTTGGACCTAAAAAATAGATTGGATATGTTTTATGTAAAAAAAACAACAACAACAACAACAACATATAACCTAAATCATATGTTTGTCATTGTGTTAGCAGCCACCATTAAGCTTACCTGGAAAGTCTGCCACTGGATCTGTCCCGTGGCAGTAACTGTTTGGGCCTGGATAAGGAAGGTCCCCGGGTTGACCAGCTGCACACTCTGTAGAGTCTGACCAGCTGCTGCTGTTAGTTCCTGGCCAGGAGCCACTTGGGCGACTTGGGCCTGGCTGTCCCCAGACAGCTGCAGGATGGGCTGTGAAAGAGTGGTTGCATTGGAGGATGACACCTGAAGGATAAAGGACACGATGAAACATATTAAAACCAAAGGCTGTAAAAGTAGTTTTGTTTTTTCCAGTCTGTGTGGATCATTCTAGCAGTCTGCCCTTGCTAATGATGTTAAACAGTATATACTGATTTCCAAGAAAACAAAAAAACATCCCAAGTAGGAGGCTGGGAAATATGGAACCAGTGTTTGATATAGTGTCTAATATCGAGTGTGCTGTTTAGCTACATGCAGTTATTCAAAGATACAGTCAATGGAAACTTTCATCACTTTTTTGACTGATTGAGGTTTTTTTTGATGCTGTGCACTATCAATGTGAGTTTAGCAAAAACGTATGGAAGGTCGAAACATCAGAGCCTTACTCATAACTAGTTCTCGCTAAAACAAAAAGGGCAACTCGTTGTTACTCATAATAAACTATAAGTTATGAGGTCTCATAATTTAATAATTACATGATCCTTACGATTGATACCTTAGGACTATTTTGTGGGGCCACGAGGGAAAAAACAAAACACATATGTTTGTGTTATAGCCAAACCATCACCTGGATTTGGTGCAGGTGGTTGTGGGAGTTGAAGTTTTCTGACGATGAGGGGTCGGACACGCCTGCAGAGACGGCGGTTGCTTGGGTCAGAACCCCTGTGCCATCTATGGTCTCGGGAAGATGGGAGGAACTGGAGGTTGTGGTCGTGGTTGGCACGTAGAGCTCTTGGTTGGCGTCGCTCACTGTCACCAGCGACTGTTTACCAGCGTCTTGACCCTGACTCTCCAGCGCCTGGCCACTCATGATCAACTGGCCTTCGGGTGTAACTCCAGTTGCAATGGGGACCGTCTGTGCTCCGGTGAGCCCTAGTGACTCTAAATCTACACTGTTTATGGGGACAAATGTTATGTTGCTGGGAAGCCCTACAGGTACCGTGTTGGTGTATGCGCCTCCCGCAGTCAGTGGGACACCTTGGATTGACTGCACCTGCCCTGCCTGCGTCAGAAGTTCTGTAGTCGCTGTTGTCCCAATGCTGCCCTGGCTGCCATCTTGGAGGAGCTGGATCTGCCCTGTGCCATCATCCAATCCCTGTGTCGAGAATCCTGCAAGGGTCCCATCTGCATTTTGGATTTGGGGAATGACCTGAACAAAGGAGTGACAGTTTTGAGCAAGAACACCAGCTGAACAGTAAAAAGTGCCATATCTAAATCATGTTCCTGTCATATTTTACCTGATACTGAATGCCTGACACTCCGTTGGCAGTAGCCTCATTCCCAGATGCCGTAACATAAATGGGCTGACTGGGAAGACTCCCAATAGGAAGCACGTACTGTCCATTGGATGTGACAATTCCCGAGTTTTGAATGTGAACAACTCCGTGGTCGTCCTTCCCTGTTGTGACAGGAGTTAACACCTCCCATCTGTCTGAGCCCGTCAGCTGAATGGCTGACATATCTGTGGTCTGGGGGGCAAAATGAACACTTGGATTAACGAGGAAATATCACACCTCCACAAGAAGACAGTGATTTATCTCAGGCTCAGATGAGATCACAAGCCAATCAGTGATGGAGACAGAACCAGTGCTGGCACATGTAAGACAGGGGAAATCACGGGTAGAGGGGGATCACGTAGGATGCACAATGAACCCGGCGCTAGCAAGATGCAATCACCAACACAGAGAGAAGATAACAGGCTCAGAAATGGTCGAGGGCAGGGTGTGGGGGATGGGTGGTTATTACAACACAACTGATCGCTACTCTTTTGAATATGGAGGCTACCCCTGCTACTTTTAGCACAGCCCTGCATCCTCGAAGACCAAGGTACATCGGCTATCTTCCAGCAAGCCGACCCAAGTGACTGACTCCAGTGTCCTACCCACTATGGGCGGGTTTTACAGGGGTAAAGTGGGTGGCCGTTATTGAGGGGAACACAGGAAGTGTACGGCTTTCACCCCATGCCATCAAAATTTTAAAACGTGTGAACTTCATGCTCCCAAAAACACAACAGGCAATCGAAAGCGAGCGAGAAAGACGAGCTAGAAAATGTCGGATACCTGTGTTTCCGCAGCGCCGCCGGGTTGCAGAAACTCGCTTTGACTGCTGTCCACGTCCGCGGACGCCATTTCTCCTTGTTTCAGAGGCTGCTCTGGCGCTAGCAGGGAGAGAGGGGGAAACTCAGCAAAACTCTGTAATCTTCAACTCCTGGCAGCCAGAAAAGCCCGCAAAGCATCCCCACGCTCCAGTCCAAAGGGAGCCGACTGCGAAATTCAACTTTGCAGCGGAGATTCTCGAGCGATTTCGGCCCAGATCGACTGTTTACTTTGTCAACTCCGCGGCTAGCCTGCTAGCTCGGTTAGCTAACCATATCGAGCTAGTTAGCAGCAGAGCAAAAGATAAAAAGACGCAGCTTGTTTCGCCGTTGTCGGGACAAACTCACCGATTAGTTGCACACTTCGATGCGCTCAATGTTTACGTACCAGTCATAGCGCGAATAGTGGTAAGCGGAAGGATTACCTGATCTACTTAAGTCCGAACATGATTGTTTTATCAAAGGCGGGCTAGTGTTGATCGGTGAATTCGGGTCGATTTTTTTCTATTTTGATTGACGGTGCGGGAAACACAAAAAGGTGGGACCAACACGCTCGACCGTCCAATTTGCATCGCATTACAGGACGTCCCGCCCTTCTTCTCTAAGGCGATTGGCTGTGCGCGCTACACGACGAGACGCCAGTGGCTAAGCGGAATGCCAATCATTCTTTTTATGGGACGAGCGTTTCCTGTTTGTTGTTGAGAGAAGGAATGCAGTCGTTAGTCTGAACGGCGACGATCGTGGAACAAGAGTGTTCGAGTCGAAAGTGTCGCGCTTTATTTTATCATTTACTTCCCAATAAAGTTATATGCCCTTATTTTTTGATGGTTTCTTTGAGTTTGCTGTGTTTCCTGTCCGCAAAACACTTGAGTTTTTGAATTTTGCTTATTTTTATGTTCGTCGGCTGGCCGCAATTATACTACATCAGAGGATTATACAGCCATTCAATAACTTGAAAATTTGAAAGATTAAGATTGGTTCTTTAACTAATTTACCAGCACTATCCTTATCTGAATTCATGATGTTAATCAACTACAAAACAACTTTGTTATCAGACTTACTAGGTGTACATATTAACTCACATAATAAGCAGTATGTTATAATTAACGTATATAAAATATATGCAATGATTAACATTTAAATGAAAAACACACCCCACTCAGTGTTCCACTCCCGTGCTACTAACAGAATAAACTGGCATAGAATAATTATGTTCAGAACACAGAACACATGCAATCATGATGAAGGGAGTATAAGACAACTAAGAGCTCCACCAACCTTAAGTAAACCACAAAAGAGGATCTGACAGTTAGTTAACCATGAGCCTTTTCATTTTATTGACACATGCATATTAATGAGAATGACACTTATGAGACCTTTGCTCCCTTTGAAATCTTTAAGTTTCTTTTGTGCGTGTGTACCCCTAATTCTGTGGTTCAGAACGACTGCTGAGCTTCTACGTCCACAATTTGGAAAGTCATTTGGAAACGGAAAAGTAAATAAAGCTGGAAAAAAAAGACATTCACACTGTGGAGGCAGTGAGGAGAGGTGAAAGCAGATGCAGTCCAGATGACGCTGGAGTACTCCTGCCACTGTCCAGATTCACAATGAAGCATTGTCTTGTTAAGGAGAGTTCATAATGTGAAGAGCCTGTTTCTTTGTTTGTTTCTTACAAGCCCAAACTAAAGTCAATAAAAGCAATGTGTAGAACAACAGAGTCTAATTAGGCACTGTCAGGGATTGCCCTGCTCTGACTAAAATAACAATATTCCTCTTGCTCAAAACACAGCTCACCACTGGCCTGAAGCAAAACACTGTGATGAATTTCATACTCTCTTATGACGTGAACAGACTAGCTGTCTCAGGTGTACAGACTTTGTTGTCAATAGAATAAAAAACAAGAAAGTGTAACTAAGTAAAATACACAAAGGAATTTAAAAAAGGGTAATGTCTCCAAATTTTAAAGTCCAGCACTGTTACTTAATTTCCACTAAAAGTCTATTTTTTATTTCAATTACACTTGTTCTTGTTTCTTTTCTCTTGCTCAAGTAGTTGGTGCAAGTTCTATATCTGCTCATTCGGAATGTATGATGTGTTTGAACAGAAATGTTATGACAATAATTTTTTAATAGATGCTGGTCCTGACCTGGGAGGTCGGGTGAGTAACTATCTCTGGCCAACCAGGGATAATGTTGATCCTCTAAGTTCAAGAGAGTATGAATACCAGCAGGCAGTGTAGCTTTCATGGGCCTGACGGAAAAGTATTCTGAGTTCCTCCTCTGGTGATTGGTTTGGCTCATTATTTCTTTTTGGGGGCATTGGGTGTGTTGAATTTGAAAAAAATAATGTCTCCATCCTCCACGATGTAGTTCCTGCCCTGTTGTCTGTATTTTCCAGCAGCCTGAGACAGAGGGGTTGCATATCAGAAGGGACACAAATTTAAGTGATTTTTTTTCTTCAATGATTTTTGTCAGAAACCAACTTAGTTATAAACTGTGAGGCAGTTCTATTTTGTAACTTTTTTTTCTATATAAATACACACCTTAGCTGCACTTTCAGTGCCCTCTTCTTTGAAGTCATTGTACTTCATCACCTCGGCCATGATAAAGCCTTTCTCAAAGTCAGTGTGGATCTTTCCTGCAGCCTGAGGAGCCTTAGTTCCTTTCTGTTGCAGCAATCAAACAAAAATCCCAAAAGCATAAACTGCATATCAACACACATCATTTCATCAGATATGATTATCGTAAATAACATTTGACTGAGATGGCAAATTAAGTCAGTCACATTCTGAATTTACACTCTGAATTTCAATTTCTTCAGTTGTTGACACAGCTATAATGAATTGAACATTGCACTTTACATTATATGTTTGCCCAAAAGGCCAGAATAGTCTTGAATAAAAAGAAGGATTTTGGTATAATGGCACTCACCCTGATTGTCCATGCTCGCACCTCATCTGGTCCTGCTGTGAAGAAGTATTCCAGCTGCAGTGTCGCATAGCCGGTCTTTATTATTTTGGTCAGAACACTTAAAAGAAAGAGAAAGAGATAATGATTAACCACAATGGAAGAGTTTAACCAAAAAGGTATCTTAGCAAGGTACAAACAGTAACTGATTAAAGTATTTTTTATCCACTTTGACTTTCTGTGTTTAATACAACAACATTATGACACAGGGTTTTTATTATTTTTAATTATTCTATCTCAGAGTGGTGTGACATACCCCTGTACAGTGTGCTTTGTGTGTCAACTGACTACAATTTTATTGTTTTCTATTCATCTTTTAAGTGATAATGTTAAAATTGTCATTTACACTATTTCTGATTATGATTAAATAGATTGTTGTTTTTACTGTGCCGTTTTGTCCTACCTCTGTGTCTTCATTTCCTCACAGTACTTATTCCGCTCCTCTTCATCCATGTCCAGCAGTTTGGACTCCAGAGATCCACTCAAAGGAATGACCAGAGCACCGGGGTCATGCACATCTACCCACTCCTTGATTTTTGCCAACCTTTGGAAAAAGGAAGCAAGTGAACTTTTATGACTGCTTGATTTCAGCTAATGAACAATCATGTATGGGACATATACTGTATACACAAAGGTTAATTGCTAAGGAAACTAAACCTACCACTTGTTCTTTTTTCTGATGTAATCCTTCTCTGAGAGATTCACCAGGTAAATCATAGGCTTTGACGTCAGAAACAGGTATTTGTTCAGCACCTCAATCTTTGGAGAGAAATTAAAAGTCATACATCATGTGACAATAACAAACATGCAGATTGACACACACAAACACACAGTACCTCTTTGTCATTCCAGTCATGATAAAATCTGACATGTTTCTTCTCATCCACCACCCAATTCTTTATCTTCACCATAATGTCCTGAAGCAAAAGTAGCAGGGAAGGTTGATTAAGCAATCTTCTCCCTCCCCATTTGTAACACAAATGGGAAACA
The DNA here is from genome assembly GCA_016785345.1 of Trinectes maculatus. Taxonomy (NCBI): domain Eukaryota; kingdom Metazoa; phylum Chordata; class Actinopteri; order Pleuronectiformes; family Achiridae; genus Trinectes; species Trinectes maculatus. The sequence goes on from JAFBJQ010001171.1 coordinate 10,808, forward strand.
ACCACAGAACAGATGCTTAACTTACATATTCAGGTTTTAGTTTTTTGTCACCTCCTCTGATAGCGGTTTTCTCCAGCTTGTCAATAATTGGATCTATCATTTCCTCGTCTTTTAGTCGCAGCTCCTCATGGATGATCTCAATGTCCCTCACCGGGTCAACATTACCCTCCACATGGACAATATCCTCATCATCAAATGCCCCTAAGAATAAAGAGGCTCATTATTTCAAACAAAGCAAAACTTTCCTAAAGTTAATAAATATGAATTGCAAAGGCTTGTAAATCAAATTTTCAGGAAAAAGTAGGACTACCTTGTTTTACATTTTTGGAATCTCTGGTCAGTTTTCTCAAAATGGGCTTCCCCTTTAAGAAGCATAGCACTGTCTATAACTTATCCCCCCAAACACCTGTCAACTCTACTCAATTGCGGCTACACAGCAGCTGCAGAAGGCAATAGCAGTGACAACTCACGGGTCATATGGAAGATGCCATCACAGGCACTGATGTGGGAGAGAAAGGCATTTCCAAGTCCCTGTCCTGAGTGAGCTCCCTTCACCAGACCAGCAATGTCCACAACATTTAGGAAGGCTGGGACCTTACTATAGACATACAAAAAAGAGAGTTTTTCAGTAAAATCCAGTAGTGAGACACACTATCCATATAGCTTTTTTCCACAATATGATTTTTCTCCATCTACAAAGATTTAAACACAAAGTACCATGCATGTGGTAAACTACTGTTTGATATAGTGTGTTCAATGTTAATACACACACCTGGCTGGTTTGTGGTACTGGCAGAGGAAATCAAAGCGCTCATCAGGAACAGGTACCCTGCTCTCATTTGGATCAATTGTGCAGAATGGGAAGTTCTCTGCAGCAGCTTGGCTTTTGGTCAGCACGTTGAAAAAGGTGGATTTCCTGCAGAGAAGAGGATGAGAGGATGATCCCTTAAAGATGATCCTAGCATTTGTTTATTTTCACACCATATCCTCACTGCTGCTGACACGTACATACCCAACATTAGGTAATCCCACAATTCCAATTTTCAGAGACGTGCCAAATCGTCCAATTAATGGAGGCGGTTTTGGGGCTTCTCCCTTCTTGGGGGGCATCTACAAATGTAACAAAAGTCGGTTAACCTGTGACAACCATGTCAAAATAACCCACAAACGCCAAGGCTGACCGAGTTTTACAACAGTAGGTAGCGCTACTAAAAACGTGTGCAGTCATATGTTCATTCAAAGACAGCGTGCTAGCGGTAGCCAGTGGCTAAATGGAGACCCTTTTTTTTAGCTGTTAGCCAGAATATCTAACCGAACACCGAGTCCAGACTGCTTTTTCAACCTAATACAAACAGCCCGACACCTCTTAAGCAAGGGGGCTCCTCGTTTAGTACCTTTATGTTAGTCCTTAAACTGTGGGCTAAGTGGGGTTCACGGTTCTAGCTTCCGCTAACACCGGCCACACCACTTGAAAGGCAAGCTAAAGAGAAAAGCGGAAGTGTTTTGACGCGAGTGGTCTCTGATTGGTCAAAAAAGGAGCTGACCCTATACGCCAGAGGTGGGTTAAACACGGACAGAATTAGATTTTTTGTTTCGGTTTTTTTTTTTTTTTTTTTTTTTTGCAGTTTCCAACGATTTGAGCAATGGGATTCGTAAACCAACCTATAAACATACACGTATGAGCGCAGATTTATTAGTTTACTTTTCCGCTTCTTTCCTTGTTACGTCAGAAGGTGTGGCCATTTTACAGGACGCATTCAAAATTACGTGGCCACTGCTGTGTGTAAATAACATTTAGGCAAATTTCACGAGAAGATAAAAATGAAACAAACGTAACATTTCCGGGTAAGTTCTCAGTCACCTTGTTAACTTAGTAAAGCCATAATTTGCTCAATGTAAAGCACAGGAGTGAAAATATTCTTCCGGTTGTGTGGCAGCCACTGGAACAGGTAAAACGGGTTAGAGGATGGAATGGATCCCACTTAGCATGAGCTGATAATGTACAACCAACAGCTACTTTAAGAAACAACAAAATGTAAATCCCTCAGACCCCTAATTTAATTTTAACTGAAAAATGGGGGTTCAGTAGCTTCCTTATTCTCCAAAGATTTGGCACAATTTTAATATTGGGGTTTAACCGCTACTATCATACTGATGTTGGGAGCATGATGAGCCATTACAGGGCAGCACATAAGCTGTCTGCAGAAAATTAGTATATACGATCTTACATTCCGTTGGTTTCTGGCTTATTTAACAAAATGAAATGATTCATATGCCAAGTAAAGCATTATTTTTATTCTGCCAACAAAAGAGAAAAACTCAGGGTACAAATCTCTGAAACAATGGGGAAATGTGACCATTACATTATCTTTAAAAACGCCAATGATAATGGTCCAAGAGTTTTTTATTGCTTATACATAATCTTCAAAAATGTACTTTGCACCAGAGAAAGAAAACTAAACAATGACATGGTATTTAAAACAAATCCCAATCAAACTAGTTTCTCTTTTTAAAAAAATACACACAAACAGCAAAATTAGAAATTGTAGTCCAACTTCCAAAAAAAATTCTATGTAAAAACACATCTATCAAGCCAAATCATAATCAAATTAGACCTTTGTGTGATGGCTACCACAGGAGGTTCTTGTTCAGTTCTGTTTGTTAGCCACTAGAATATCCAAGTACATCTTCACAAATTTTAATAAGAGTGAAAAGAAAAGATCTGGAGCACAGCCCGTATTCACCTGAAATACATTTTCTGCCATATTATATTTTAAGAAAACTCTTTATGGGTCTTCGGACAAATTTGGAAAGGTAAAAGAATAATAATGTTGTCGGGCTCCAACGGATTTAATTAAGGACAATTTTATTTTACCTTTAATACATTAATCCTGACTTCATAATATATACATAATCTGGAGGGAAAATTAACAACAATCTAAACAATAACACTGAATCTGTCTACACTTCTCATGCTGCTCAGTAGTGACCTGTAAAAAAAAAAGAAGAAGGAAACCATAAATATGTTTAGTAAACGTTCACTGTGTATGAAATGAACTGTAGGCAGTTTCACTGACAATGTATGCATCAAGACACATTAATAGTTAATATATTCCTGTCCCTGAGGCCAAATAATAGAAAACATACGTGGAGAGTAGGACCGGGATCGAGATCGAGAGCGGTACCCCCTGCTGTAGTAAGGAGACGGGGATCTGCGTCTGAAATGGAAAAATTAACGTGATCATTCATTTTGAGCCACCAATTGTTGAAAGATGACTTTGACTTTACTGTATGTTACGGAAACTTAGATGATTTTTACACAGACTTAAAAATGACACTATACTGCTTGTATAATTGTGCTAATAGTTTTAGATACCTGTAGGATCTGTACTCTCGGTCATCATAACGATCATAGTCACGATCGTAGCCTCTGTCGTAGCCTCTGTCGTAGCCCCTGTCGTAGTCCCTTGAAACACGCCGTGATGAACCACCACTGCCACCACCTCCACCACTAAAAAGTAAACAGGATATGTTCACTGGCAACGAAAAGAATGCATCAGTATAATTTCCAGACAATATCTCTATTTTAAAACAAAAATATCAGCATTGTTAAAAAGCACTTACTATGTGGGACGCCCCATGTAGATTCCAGGAGTTGGGGTATGGGCTCTTTTAGTGATGGAGAAGTCTACTCGGATCCTGCGTCCATCCAGCTCCATTCCATTAGCACGTTCCTTGGCCTATAACAATGATGAAATGATGTGCAATCTAAACCTTTTAATCTTGAGTATATGACGGAATTCAGATAAATGCCATCTTTATACAAGGGACAAGCAAGAATACAGAGAAGTTTAACCCACACTGTTAAATTTCACTTGATGTCAAGGGTTACTGTCAAAACTTCTAGAATACAAGACAAAACAAGATTACTAGAATACAATCTAGTACAATAACAGACTAATTAAGCATAAAGTAAATGACTAAATCTGCTTAATTTTATTTTTTTGCTTAATTACACACTATAAAGTCAACAAATAAATGGAAATACTTATCAGCGTTGTATTCCCATTACCTCCTTAGAGTCCTCACAGTTTTCAAAATAAACAAACGCAAAGCCCCTTGAACGACGTGACTGCTGGTCGTACACAATGTTGACATCAGCCAAGGGGCCATATTTAGAGAAAACCTCCCTCAGATCCCTTTCAGTGGTGTAGAGGCTCAGTCCAAATACACCCAGACAAGCATTGGGGTCTGGGTTAGCCTGTAAAAAAAAAAAACAGAACGTGGAAAAAAATCTTGCAAAAGATTTGCCTTACATTTTAAATTCACAGTGTACACGGCCCATGGGAACGTCAAACAAAGCAAATTTAAAAGATTACACACCCTGTTGCCAATGTGTCTGCGGCGGTTTGACATGGGGGAACGGCTATGGCTTCTACGGCGGCGATACTCCCCACTGCGAGATCGGCTCCTGGAACGGCGTCGGTGGGAGCGGGAACGAGAGCGTGAATAGTGCCTGCGTGAGCTTCGGTGGGACCGAGACCTGGTGATAGAAGTAAAGCTAACACTTATTTGCATTACACACATGCTGTTACAGCAGAGTCTATGTGTCACAACCAACATTGAAAATTGACCATCATACCTCGATTTGGATCTGGATCGTGAGCGAGATCTGGACCTGGAACGGTGGGAACCATCTTTGGAGCGTGCCGGGGAGTGGCTGGTGGATTTTGCTGAACCGCGAGGGGATGCACTCCTAGAGCCATGTTGTGAGTCCTGGACAGACCAGAAAATTACATCAGAAACACCATAAAGACAGGCATTTGAAAGAAAAACAAAAACATAGGGGACAGAAAGTGACTGCACTCGCCATCTACATGACTTTCAGTTGGTCACCATATGTTGCAGTTTAAGAAGTTTGACACTAAATGAGTAGGAATTTGATTATGTAAGGTCATACACTGCAATTAATGTTTAATGTAGAAATAAAATAATTTAGCTAAAATGAAGACTGCAAACAAAATGAACCTAAAGTGTATGGAGGGACTGACCAGTGATGTTTTTGATACAGAGAGGAAATAAACTGCATGCTTTTAGAGAAAAAGACACAGGATGAAACAGAGTAATAACATAGCAGATTGTTAGGAAATTACTCATACCCTGGTAAACTTCTGATCCTAACTTCATAACTTCTTTTACTTCATTACTTCAAAACAACCCTTCATTTCTTCTTTCTTCGTTTTGACATTAAGACTTCTTTTTCCTCCTCTTCCCCCATTTACCATCTGCCATTACAACACTAGTAGTGGGGACAGATCTTGATTTGCTTCTTTTCAGCATCCAAAACAATAGCATGCATCAACACCATCAGCTTCAAACAATAACAACTTCACATCTGAAACGTCTTCCGCCTTTTTCTTTCTTCCAACCTCAACCTTAACAAAGAACAAACAAGGGTGATAAGGCATGATGGTTTCTGTTAAAACCCAAAAGTACAAACAACAACAAAACCAGGAAAAACATTACAGATAAGTCGAATACATGCCCAATGTTAGCTTGCTATAGACTTGAGTGGTGCAACAGGTGGCGATTAATAACTTACTCATTGAACAGAGACATTGTGATATTGTGACTTTTTAAATGTTTTATTTTATCTGTCATACAATACTCTGGCTTCACTATATACACTATGGACACGTTTTGTTTTTCAATCATTTACCTGTAAACGCCATTTTGAATTATTCAATTTTAAACTTTTAGGCTTAAACAAACTTTTTGAAAGTGGCGCTATTTCAAGTTATTGTTGAGCAACGAGTAATCGTTAATCGAAAATTGACACACAATGAATACAGTGGTTAAGTAATTATTAGCATTGGGGTTAAAATAATTAAACGTTAAACTAAATACTGACATGTCATAAAATATTTCATATTCAGTCGGTATTTTCTAGTTAATATATCCGTATGTATAACTGAAAGTAGCTTGGCCATTCGGCGGGCACATTTGCTGTTGTACATGCTAGGCCCCATGCGTTATTATAAAAAGCTACATTAACATTACGACACTGTTAAAATAAGTATACACTAGAATAGCATTGTTATGGTTACTAACACGCTGCGATACGGTTAATCTCACACAACACACACACGCGTATCTAAATATATTTATATATATGTAATGTTTACGACAATTAAAAAAAAAATCTACTACGAGACTTGCAGACAATGCTAAGCTAGCTTGACAACGTTAGCAAGCTTTGCCTCCTTTTTAAAACGTTTTTCTCACCTGCTCCCTGAATTCTTTCTCGTTGTCGCTCATATTTATGTTGTTACAAAAAAGATGTGTACAACGTTCGTGGTAAACAGACTTTTAACGACTTCGGTGACCGAACACAGCCGAATCAACCGCAAACCAACCCGAATGAGGGCTTGACCGTGTAATGGCGGCGCGGAAAGTGTTCGATATCCTCTTCCGGTTTGATTTACACAATAAAAGCGCAATAAATCATTTCGGATATTTACGCAGTAGTATATTATAATGAACAAGAACTACGTCGCCGCTGTGTGCGAGCCTGAAAATTATTTAATATTTTATACAACACAACAATACCATCACCGTTTGTACTAACGCGTTATTTGTGTTTATATGCTGCATTATTTAGCCAAACCGATTTGACAATTTATGCTAACAGATTTTGCAAAACAGAGGAACCCTTCATGAGACAGTTAACATACCTACAATTTGAAAACTCCTTTATTAAAGGGGAAAAAACAAAAATCACATTTTTTAAAGCATGAACTCAAACATGCATGTGTGTACAGTAGTTTTTATACAGTACAGTATTTTCTGTAAGTTAATGTTGTAGCCCTAAGTAGCATCTTGCATTATGATCATGGAAAAGATTCACGGACCTCATGGCACCTTTTTTTAACATATGGGCAACCAACGATTAATGCTCAACTCAGAGGATTACCTACACTATATCTATACACACGTTGCAAAAACACTTTCTCATTCACACGTATCATAAATAATAGCAAAACTTTTATATTACAAGTATTCAACCATACATTTTTGACTCTGAAACGGAGGTATTGTTTTTTTTATCTTTTGTGTCAGAGACTACATTTCACAACCAGATTTATTTGCCATCCACTGTTTTGACCATAACTGGAAGAGAACAGCCAAATTTCACCAATAGCAATCTTACACTAACAATTTAAATAATAAGTTTGAGTTCATGACCTCAAGACTGAATTTTGTCTGACTCAAAAATACAAAAAACAATAAACAAACAAACAAAAGCATTCTCTGTTGTTGATCTCAGTGTCAGGGGGCTGAAGGCACTTCAGGCAGTACTTCATAACAGTTAAACTAACAATCCAAAGTCAATAAAAAGCCATTCAGTCAGTAGTGCCAATGCTTGTATAAGACATATTTCTAACATCCTAATACTGTCTCCAATTACAACTCAGAGATTATACAAAATGAATATGTCCCTGACAGGAAAAGGGATATGCTCTTAAGACTAGTATTGATTTATATGGACCAACAACCAGACTGTATTGTTTCTCTCCTCTTCTTTGTCCCATTTTTTAATTTTCTTCACTGTGTAGTGTAGTGTAATTGTGTACAAATGATGTTCCCATTATGAAAGTCTCTATTGTATATGGGCGGTTAATGGACAGGAGATTGTTGCAATACTCTATAGCAGCGTCTGATTGAGAATTTCCCAAATCATTAACTTCCTGAAGAGAGGCATGTGGCACTGCAGAGAAATAAGCAGATGATCATTTCAGTTTTGAAGACGTGATGCAGAAACAATACAAAACTTTCTGAGGTGATGATAAATTATATACCTGTTTAAAGGTGAGAGGCCTTCCTTTTGCAAGATAGTCAGCGTATTTACAGGCAAAAACACCACAGTCACTGCCATTTTTCTGCTGGGGAATCTCCTATAAAAGGCATACAAAGACACAATTTGAACTCATTAACCTCATAGTGAGGCAAAAACCATGATACATTGTTCATCACAGTTAAACTTACAGTGGCTCTCAAGTTTCCAATAGTCCATTTAATACTGTCGAGCTCTCTGCCTTTCTTTGCTTTATGCTCTTCTTTCAGATAGAGACTGGAAAATACGCACAGTGATGCTGTTAGTAATGTAATAAAACAGGGATCTGGAAACAGCATTTAATCAGATAACCACACCTTGTATACGAAATGAGACTCACAGCAATAGACTGCAGATGTCATCATGTCTCTGGCCCATTGAGTCATATGACTTGACTGTCTTTGATTTAAAATCTATCACCTGGTATGAGAGTACAAAGAAAGAAAAATGTTTTAAAAATACAGTATAAATTCCGATCTTCCTTCTGTGTTTATAAGAACACATTATGACACTGACTGCTAATTGGACAACTATGGAAATGCAAATTAATATTAAAGTGAATCAAATAATAACTTTTTCAACATCATTGTTTTATCATTAACCACGTGTGAAAAATGAACAAATAAATTGAGAAAAAATTTTTTTTTTTTCTGACTCACAGCCATCGCCCAGTGGACACCCAGATGCAGAGGGATCAGGATGAGGTCATAGAGGAAGAGGTCAACAGCCTTGGTCCAGCGCTTGACAGCAGCATGACCTCCAATCTGGCCACCCCGTCCACCCCGCAGCTTGGGGAAGAAAAAGGTGCTAAAAGAGTAGACTTTCAAACCTCCTCCTTCACCAGTACAACGCTCCATGACCAAGGACATGTAGAAGTTGATAACCTTAGCAAAGGGAAAATGAAGCAGCATCATATGACATGAATTTAAATAACATGACATTGGTCAGACATTAGCACATACATAATGTTAATATAAACTTGATATTAACTTTCTGACTGCAGGCTACCTCATCATTGAGCCACCCGCCTTCCTGCAGTGTGGCCAGGTCTCTCTGGGTGATACGAAGTTTGAAAGCTGCACTGAGAACAAGATTGGGATCACTCTGAGCCAAAGCGCTGCACACCTCCACAGCCATTTCCTACAAAAAAACAAAAAGTAAATGCTGCGAACTAAACAGTATGCATAGTTTTTAACATGTGAGAATACACTTAACTCTGGAAAACATTTAATCTTACTTTTGTCAGCTTTGGTATCTCCTCATCACCGTGCCTCGTCTGTGCTGTGTGTGCAGAATGTGTGTCAGACAGTCCGACTGTAAAAGTCTCTCTGTCCACGAGACTGAGGCGCGTCGCTACCTCTGTGGAGAGGTCCAACTCTTCTACCTGTTTCTGCCAAAAAAACAAACCGTCATAACGCAGAGATACATTTGTGTTTCCTCCCATTATTATGCTGAAGGAAGTACAGGGGGTCCTCGAGTTACAACGGAGATCCGTTCCTGAGAATGTGTCGTAACCGAATTTTGATGCAAGTCAGAACATACATTCATTGTGCCATTGTGCATACATTGTGCCACTAGATGTCGCTATAACACCACCCTACGATAAGAGTTTATTATGGTGAATTGCCTTTTGTCCCTCTTGACCCTCTTGACACAGAGTAGGGGTTGACATCGTGAGTGTAATGTGCATTTCCTTTAGATTTCTTATATCAACTGTGTAGACCCTGTGTTGTGAATAAACCTACAGTATTGCCACGATCCCGAACGCATCTGTGTCCGTGTGCATCTCCTTACCGGCTGCCGCTGCACCCCGCCCCCCCCCCGCTCACCAACTAGTTCCCATGTGAAGTCTGTACGTATTTACGGGGCAAACCGCTTAAGCCGAAACAAGGAAGTTCATGGGAGATGTGTCGTAACCATGAAAACAACGTAACTCGCGACCGTCGTAACTCGAGGATCCCCTGTACTTTAACACAATGGAGGAGAGCAGAGAAGTGGCTACCATTGCATTCCTAACAGGCTGTGTGCTTTCAAAGCTGCCACTGAATGACTTGCTGAAAGTCAATCCGCTCGACCTGAAAATGATTCAAACAAAGTTAGACAAAGATAATCATCAACACATAGAACACACACACACATAATCATCAACATATAGAACACACACACACACACACACACACACGACAACATACAATACTAACCTGTCATTGGTTGCAGATGCATTTCTCCATGTAAATGGGGCATTTCTCCATGTACCCTGGACAGCTGTAAAACAGATACAAATCTCAACCGAGGTGGGTGGCTTTCACTGAAAAGTTTTGCTGATTGGACCAAAGTCAGAATCAAGTGACTCTGTAAGGCATCCATAAAGTGATCTGACCTGTGAATCCTGCCTTCCTGGGCACCGAATCAAAGGTTTTCCCTGAAGCAGCAGGTCTGTGATTACTCTGTAACAGTGACTCACTAAAAATAAAAGGAAAAAAAAAAATCAGTTAAGCGCTACTTGTTTGAGATTCAATGGCATACTGTTCAGTGGATCTTCATGAAGTTTTCATAATAACTATATGAATACACAGCTTATACTCACTCTTGTGGTTTTGTCTGACAGAAAGGCAGTGGTTTACTTTTGCTGTTTTTTTCTGTGACAAACTCCAGCAAGCGTCTGTAGCGCTCCTTATTATTCTGCTTTATTGTCTAGAGACACAATCCAAAGAATGTCAATCTATTAGCTGTGCTTTATAACTTAACAAATTCACCATACTTTATATGTTTAATGTTACTTCCTGTGGCACCAAGAAAATTAAATGTGCAAAGATTAATAACTTTATAATTTTTCTTCTAACAAACCAAACATTATGCTAAATGTACCTCTTCTACAGTAAGACTGGGCTTGAAGCAGCGATTGTGTCCACCATTACAGGTTGGGTCAGGGTTCCCATTTCCTCCTCTCAGAGCAGACCTTGAGGGCAGCAGCTGTAAGGAGCCTCTCCTCTCCCAATCCATCCCCCTATCAGGGAGACTTGCAGAAGGTACTGTCCCACTAGATTATGAAAGAAAGAAAGTTTATGAAAATTAGCAAGGGAGCATCTTCAAAAGTTGACACATCATAAAACCATTAACAGATGTAATCACAGTAGAACAGGGGCATTGCCGTCCCAACAGTAATTAAAAAAGGTCTACGACACCTGAAAATTACTAATATATAAGGGTGAATGACATGACATGCATATTTTGTGTCCGGTGTGTCAATTATTTTCATTTAAAATAATTTCATCTATTCAAAACGTTTATCACTTTATTCTACAAAATCTATTTATTATTTACCTTCATACATTTTTCAGTACTTTCAAATAATTATATTCTTTTATGTTTGGGCTTCTCAAACCCCTAAGATGTCAGATGGTACAACTGTCCGAGCAAATGAGCAGACTAAGAAAACAATATATACACACACACAAATCCACTGTACAGCCTACGGTGCAATTTACCGTATAGCTTAAGGTGCAACCCTCCGTATAGCCTACACTAGATGGTCATTTTTTAAAAAAAAACCTTGTTCTGAACTCAAAAATATGCATTACAACCATATTGAAAATACTTTTTAAAAATACCTTGTTAGAAGCTTTATTTGTCATTGACCCATTACCACTTACCTGTATTGCCTCATCAAAGGAGGTGTAGTGCTCTGAAATGGATTTTTACTTCCCCTGACATTCACTCCACCTCCTGGTTTATCTGTGGAATAAAGACAAAAATCAACAAAATGGGGAGTTATGAGAGAACAACTCATTTTAGGCTAAGCCAAAATGACAAAATTATGTTTTACTGTAGAAGAAGCTACCCCTCCTCACCCATTCTCCAGTCAGTACCATTAAGCCAAGAGGTGTGGAGCTCATCTATCCCCATCAGAGTGTCGGACTGAATTTACAGGGGAAATCCAGAGTTATTAAAAACAGTGAGTAGGTGGATCTATTCGATCCATACAGAAAGACAATTTTGGAGATTTAAAAAGAGCAAAAAACACAAAAAGACTTAACTATTTCCAAATGTTGGAACTTTTTAAATGATATTTATACATTTACATTTTTGGGAAGGCTAAACAGTACAGGCCATGGGAATACAAACCTGTGTGTCTTCATAATATCGGTCCTTCTCACCCCTGTTTGTCAGAAAGAACAAACTCGCTACTCCAGCCACCACCTTCTTCACAAAGCTGGTGACAACATCTGAAACACAGGACACATAAAGCTGACAACTTTCCTCATTGTTCATAATAGTGGAATAGATATGAATGGATAAACAAACCTCGCTTGCGTCTTTTCACCTCCACTGGGTCACTCTGGAAAACACTGTCTGCAACATAAACACTGTAACAGAAGAATAGAATACTTGAGAATACTTGAGGTGGATGAAACAAACAAAATGATAACATTTTTTTATATTGATTCAATATCATTAATTTGTCTGCCTCTTTACATTTTTAATGTGCAATACAACTAATAAAGAAACTCATGGTGACACTGAATAGATCAGTTCCACCTCAATATCGGCGCTTATACTTTGTATAAATGCAACTTTTTTATAGAGACAAATATTGATGCCTTGATGCAACAAATGAGCAGACTAAATTAAACTAGATGAGATAATACGGACTTAAATTATACTCAAAACTATAAAATCTTGCATGACAGAAAATAAATGTTCAAGCTAGCAGTTTACTAACAGTATAAAAACAATAGCAATATTTATGATCACACAACACAACATTACTGTCTAATATCGATATCTAGACAGATAATAGGATAAAGAATTCAACCGTTATTACATGCAGAGTTAAAAGTAGTGTTTTTATTCCGAAACAGACCTCTGGTAGTTCCGTTTAGCCGGTCTGTTGTGACTCTCCTGTCGCTGTGCTACTGCTTTAACGCCAGGTCGCGTGGATACCCCCGCGCTAACGTTCCCGTCCCCGGGCCACTCAGTGGGATTTTGCCCCGTAAAGGGCTGAAACAGCGACGAAATTCCGTCAACTATCCATCCATACATCCCAAACAAGTACGAGAATATTGTAACGAGTTCCTCTATACGGGCCAGGACTATTTCACCGCAGATAAGACGCAAAGTAATGACATACGACACACTCCGTTAGCCGTTGTCTTAGCTAACATTCGCGTCTCTGTGTTAAAACACGGAGGATGTGCGTCATTGCGTATTGACGTTTTGTGTCGTGCGCACGTTTTGTATACTGACGTAAAAACTGAGGAGGGCGGAGTTCTACGGTATATAGCGGGGCGGCGAAATGACCGACCACCGGCCTTTGCAGAGTGAATGAACGAACAAACCCTTGACCGACGAGGCAAAGATCGACGCTGGCAGCCCAGAGTTTGATTGGCTGCTGCTAAAATGCCCAGATTATCAGTAGTTTGTTACGTAATAATGGTCAACAACTCAGTGACTGATAAAAATGGAAACATGCTGAGACAAGATGCAGTTACTATAATCTTGAAGAGAATCACAAAATTATTATTTGAGAGGTTAAGCATTGTTAGTCTTTACAGCTCCATTAAACAAGACGTTTGCCTGCTTGGTGCCACTTAAATCTATTGCCTTGTTGTTGTTAATCTCTTATATTCTGTATATATATATATATATACTGCATATATACAGAAACTGCCTACGATGAAAAAACAGTCTGAACCACACATCATTTAAAATATTTATTAATTTCAGGGTCAAAACATAGATAAACTAAGAGGGTTCTCCTTTACGAAATATTGCTAAAGCTATGTTGATCATGGCTTTCCAGTATAAAACCAATGCACATTTGTATACATGAACATTGCTCTTATTTAGTAGAAAAATAACAAACAGCACGAATTAAAATAAGAACAATTGTTTTTGTAGAGTGACCTTCAAAATACTGATGTACACAGAATACAAACATTACAATTAAACATTTAAAAAATAATTTATGCACTTAAAAATTACACCATCAAAAATGCAAAATGTGATATTCCTCTCTACAACTTTCCACATGGACGTAAGGCATGTACAGTTTTAGAATGATACACACAGGAGACATTCATTCTTTCAGTGGTCGGATTTCTTTTGGTCAGACTGGAAAACAGATGAGCCTAGAAGGACACAGACAAGAGTATAGATTATCATAAAATGTTATACCAAATGATCTCTATGCCAAGAACTCTGCCACATAGCAACCAAGCTAACATATAAAACTGCTATCACTGGTGATGGTCTCATTAGTAATTTTTACATAGTTTTGTACTTATATGTCAGCCCATTCTTTGTAACTTGGTTAACAACACATTTATTTTTTAAAATAACTAATTTTCTAAATCTAAACATAAAATGTATGTTAATATGTTAAATAAAAATATTTAACATATATTTTTTAAAATCTAGTGCATTTATTGTCTGCTGACAAGACAGGACCCATTCTAAGAAAGGCATTGTGCTGATTTTCTGCTTGGTGGAGTGAGTCTGTTACACTCACACTCACCTGGACCATACAGGTAAAGTGGCGACAAGCAGCTCAGGTACAGCCACGTCCTGTTCTCCTGCAGCCAGCGCTGCCGATAACCAATCATACCAGGGGAACAGGCTGACTGTATTCTCCTTTCCTCTTTAGGGGGCACGGCTAAATGAGTCTTGCTTACTGGGTTGGGAGATGATAGAGCACAGAGGTATTGTGGGATCGCATGGTCCCAGGAAGTGTTAGGCTGCCAACATAATCTGCCCTAGAATTACTTGCACTGTCTTGAACTGAAGTCATTCTGAAAAGAGTGGCTATAAAAAGAAGCATGCACCCAGGGTCTATGTAAACAGATGTGTACCCCCTATGTACAACACACTTCTTATTTAGTAAGAGTGTTTTTTTCTAAAAGAAAAGTTGTGTTACTTACAGTGGGAAAAAGGAGGATACAATGAAATTTCCAGAGTACCATCACCAGTGATTCTATCTCTTCCACCTTGGTGTACTGAACGTAATTTGTTGATCAAAAATATCTCTAGCCTATACCTAATGTGTCTCACCTTGTCTGGCTCCCAGTAACCGTTGCTGGACTTTCTCTAGGTGGTGGATATATTCTGTCAGGGATCGCTCTGGGTCCTGGGTTCCACCTGAACGCCCAGAGGCCAGAGTGGTGCTGGAGTATGACCTTACAAAAGAAGAAACCTCATTAAAAGGGCAATTCGCTTTAATTTGACTTGCATATTTTTTGACTTTATGGCTTTTATAGCTGAAATTGTTTACTTGAAGTCTCAGGTTAAAAAACAATTTGCTGTATAGAGGACCAAACCTGTTTTGCAACCTGAAGGGTGATTTGCTGGGTGGAACAAGAGCTGACACCGTGTCTCTATTTGAGGGTGAGTCAGAATTTGATCTTGGCTGTTGCTCCTTTAGAACTTCAACTTTAGGCCCTACAATAGAGGTAAATAAGAAAAATTCACCAACTGATACACACACATTATCAAATAATGTATATTATTAATTTAACTGGGTTCACCAAGCCAACCTGGAGCATGCCCATTGATAGTCCCAGATACAGATAGTCTTCTAACCGCTCTCTGCCATTTTCGGGTCAGAAACCTCATTCTGGAAAAAAGTGAGGAGTCTGTTTAACCATACACAAGGTTGAAGCAATGGAAACATATTTTATATTCTGGTATGCGTTCTACCTTGAGACTGCAATGACGACTCGTACAGCGGTCCTAAATCTTCTCAGGGGTCTGTGCTCGGAGGACGGTGGCGGTGATGGCCGTGCTCCCATATGAGCTATGAAACACAGTGTGGCCTGCTCACACTCCTGGAAACCCCCCAACAGAAGCAGCAGGTAACGCTTCTGGTACACCAGAGCCTTCCTGAAGCTCTCAGCACGCAGGTAACGCTCATACAAACGCTGCACCTGCAAACCAATCAACAGAGGCTCTTACAGTGTCATCATTGTTACTTCAACATCAGACTTATTTGTTTTCTTGCAATTTAACATGTAACTATGTATGACTACTAACTTTAAACTTTTACAGTCACACGTCATGTTTTAACTATTATCTTGTATTTCTTCATTTTTCCTCTGTGCATCCTTCATGGGTTGTTTTACATATAAACATTGGACAAACATGTTTAATATTGTGTGTTACAGTAATAGGTAAAATAGAATATATAAAGTATGTATCGCAAAAGTACACATACATCTTCAATGTAATCAACCTAATCTTAAAGCCTATCAAATCCATAACAAATGTGCTTGTATTTACTACTGACCTTACTGCTGCTGGTGACATCATTGATGGGCCTGTTTTCAGTTTCTGTTGTGACTTTGGCAAGCTCACTTTCAGAGTGCCGCAGCTGTCTCTCCAGGAAGGTAAGTCTATGTTTGAGGTTGGCTCTTTCCTGACTTAGTGATGTTACACGCTCTGTCAGGTCTGAGTTCTCACTCAACAACCTCTCCAACAGACTGGATGAGGGTGACATGGACGGCATCTACAAAGATGAAAGTATTTTGCAACCAAAGCATGCGTGCTAGAGTCAGTCAGATTATGAGTTTACATTTTTAACATTATGTGCATTTAGCAGAATTGCACATAATGCTCAATTATTGTTCATGTGATGTTAATCACTTGTGTACCTGATGGTTTTGTTGTGGGCTACCAGTCTTGAGGTTACTCTGAAGGTGTGTGGTTGCAACTTTTGGCTGCTGCCCAGCAGTCCAACCAGAGAGCCTCTGAGCAGCCATCTCTCGCTCCTCTCTTTCCAGGTCTGCTAGAGTCTTCTGCAACTCCTGCATCCGCTGCTGATCCTGTTGTCTCAACAACTCCAGCTCACACTAAAATAAGATATTCATCAGGAAGTGTGTTTCTGTTTATGCAACATTATCATATATTTAATGTGAGCAATTTATTTGTTAGGAAAGTGAGTATAGTAAAAAAAAAAGTGAGAACTGTGACGTCTTACCAGTTTGTTATTGGTCCTCTCCTGTCGTCTCTCCCTCTCTATCTGCTCTTGTCGCCCTTTCCTCCTCTCCCTCTCCCACTGTTCCTCCCTCTCCCTCACTTTGTCCTTCAGTAGTTGGAGTCTCTCCTTCAACGCTTCAAGTTCGGCCCCTTGGTGCCTATACCGCTTTCGCTCCTCCTCCAAAGCACAACTGGCTTCCTGTTTCTGTTCCATCAAGGTCTCCATAGCTACTCGATGTCGCCTGGCGGCCTCCTGTTCTTTCTGTAGCTCCTCCCTCTTTGTCCTGTCCTCTTCTTCCCATTTTTTTCTGCTGTGCAGTAACTCGGCCCGTAGTTTTTCCATCATTGCTGCGAGCTCCTCCCCCTGCCTTCGCTCCTGCTCAAGCTGTGCACGCATGTCAGAGACAAATTTCTTGTCTCTGATTGCATCAGCCTCATATCTGCAGCTGAGCTCATCCACCTGCTTTGAGTAGCGATCTCTCTCTTCATCCAGCTTCCTGTGAGCATCTGCAAGTTTAGAGTGGATCTCACCTAAGCGGGACTCTGCTTCAGTCAGGAGACACTGGAGCCCAGACTTTTCTTTCAAGTTGAGATCTTGTTGGTGGGCAGAGCGCTGACGTTCATTTTCAAGCTCCCTCTGGGTGTCATCTACACGTTTCTCAAGCAGCTCACTGCGAGACTGTTCAATCTGAAGCTCACGTCTTAGGTTGCTGCAGATCACCCTCTCCTGCTCTAGCTGACCCTTCAGAGCCGTGACCTCTGACTTCTTCTGCTCAGATGCTATTTGAATACCCTGGAGAAGAAAGTGGTGGGTCAACTTTCAGTTTAAAAGGGAAAGCTAAGGCCTGCTTCAGTCTTACCTATCACCACTGCAGAGCAAGTTTCAGGGCATGATTAATACAACTATTACATGGGTTATCGGTATTAATGTAAGTCTCGTGTACAGAGATATAGTCCTCAACTTACTTCTCTCCTTTCCTCTTCTTCTCTGTCTTTACGTAGCATCAGAGCTCTTTCCTGCTCCAGTTGTTGCTGTAGCTCCTCGACTCTGGCTTTCTCTCCTCTCAACACTTCTTCACTTTCCTCTATGGTTAGCCTGGAGAAACAAAAAAAAATATTACATTCCACAATTTATTTATTTCTGGTATTACACAATAGAAAGATTGTTTGATTGACAAAACTATGGTTGCCAGAGCAAAGTTCATACTTTCACACATACAAGTACACAATGAACAACAATACCAAAGACAGATAATTATACGGAATCAAGCCACCAATGAATAGTGATGATGTGTTTTTGTCCTGTAAGAATACCTGAGTGATTGTATTTTGTTATTTTGCTCTCGCTGAGTGTCATGAGCACACTGCAGGTGTGTCTGGCTCTGCTCCAGCTCTGCTTTTAACTGGGACACAACCTCTTCATTTGTCTTTAGCTGATCTCTGTGCCAATCATGATCACCTCTGTAGTCAGTCTGAGGAGTGGAGAAGAAAGATCAGCAGATATTTGACTGAAATCATCAGGGGAAATCGATTGCATGTGAACATTTTCATAAAATATGAAGTGCAAGAACAAGCAGTTATTTAAGCAGTTACACCCACTTGTGTTTGTCTCTGTGCCATTCGACACAGAAGCTCTCTGAGAGCAATCACAGTCTCCTGCAGTGCCCTTTTTTCCTGCTGCCAGCTCATGGGGGGGTTAGAGGATGATTTGTCCTGCTGGTCCATTGGGGTGGAACTACTGCCACAATATTGCTGTGTCTGACTCAATGAGAGGGCTTTTAAGTCTGGGGCATTGGGCTGGGTGGAGGAAGTGACACGACGCTGGGACAACGTGAGAATTCTGCAGCTTTCTTGATATACCTTCTTCAACAGACCCTGTAGCAAGATGAGGGAAAAAAGTAGAATTCATATAATGTAATATAGTATTCAAACAAACAGAATGACTGCCTAGTGTCGCTGAAGCCAACCTGAAGCTCAGGCGATAAAAGGTCATCGCTGAAGCTCATACTGCCGGCAGCACTATCTGTGTTAGCTGTTGGGTTCATTCCTCGGCAGCGGAGGTACTCGACAAACTGAGCATCCAGTCTTTCAGTCTGTTCAAGCTCCACTCTCAGCCTCGCACCCAGCTCTGAACTCACATCTGAAACACAAGAGAACAGAGTCACTAGACAAGTCTGTGGATGTTTTGTATTTTTCAGGTGTCAACAAACTCCATAAGAAGATAAACACACCCAAATTATGTGACCGTACTAACTACTACTGTTTTTGGTTCAATCCCAAATTCTGTTTTCTATGGTAAATACAACCACACCAACTGCAGCTGTTTGAGTAATGTTTGCTAAAAAACACAGCTATTCTATATTATAACAATAGCCTAATATAATGTGTAATAGTCACACAGGCAGCATGCTCTGTGAGCAAATACATACTGCTTCCATATCCATCACTGGCCCACTCTGGTGCTGATAAAGAGGAGGTTGATCCAAGTGGAGATGGAGGAGCTGTTAGGTCAAGTCCTTCCAATTCACGCACCTAACAACAAAATAATAAATATGTAAGCACATCTATACCAAAATGTCCAGAGAGTAACATGTATAAGATATAAAGACCACATACTTTGTCAGCATCCAGAGATTCAAGCACAGAGAGGTTGTCAGAAATTGACACTGAACAAATGGAGTGGGTGCTCTGTGTGGCTGGTTCTGGTGTAATAGTCCTAGACTGAGGAGGCTCCATCACAACCCTGGGAGAGGTCTTGACCTTGGGCAGAGGCAGGCCTGTGCTGTCCAGTGTGCTGAGCTCAGACAGGCGAGAGCCCAGAACAGAGGTGTGGAACTGTTCTGGGAATCTGTCCTCAGAGCATTCGAGTCTCCTCAGCACCTCTGGAGAGCTCAGAGAGGCTTCATCACGAGAGACACTAACAACGTCCTCAAAAGCTCTGTGAGAAATATCTGGTAATTAAAGAAATTACAAAACTGTCATTATGTGAACATACTTTGTTACATTGTCACTGTCATTTAGGAGTAAGACACTTTAATTTAAATATAGTATGATATGACAGTGTTTAAAGACATATTTTTACCTTTCTGTTGGTATCCTTGTTGATGCTGAAGTACGTCCTGCTGTTGGCAGAGCTGTCGAAGTTGGTGTAGTTCTCTTTGCTGATAGGCCAGTTCTTCTTCCTGCACAGCCAGGTCCTCTTGTAAAACCCGAAGCTCTTCTTTTAGCCGCTGGTTATCAGTCTCCAAGTCAATAAGAGCACGGTCTTTGGTCTGAGAGACAGATGGAAACATTCAGTCCAAGTATAACAGATTGACTTCTAGATGTATATGATCTGTATCTGATTTTGTGTGCTTTATTATATATTCCCACCTGTCCTTCCTCATGAAGTTTCTCTGCTCTCTCAGTACTGGTGCTCAGACCCAGTTTCACTGTGGTCAGCTCTGTCCTCAGGGCTTGATGGTCTGCCCTCAGTCTGATGAGCTCATCCTCTCTCTGCCTTAAGGCAGTGTCTGCTTTAGCCAGGGTCACCTCAGCATTTGTCTGACAGAAAGAGATAGATCAATATTTGAGGTATGGTGACATACACCTCATACCCAATGCTTTTCATTTATTGCCTTTTTGTGCATTTGTTTCTCTTGTAAGTGAGAAATAAATGCACTGGAATTCAGCATGTTACAAGAACCAGATTCTAATGAACACACAATGTTGTATATCCAATGTCCCCAGTTCATACACTTGATACAATCTTTTACAAAACTCTACTCATATGCTGTGACCATAATAGCTAAATTTGCCAAAAACAGCTGTGCACCAGCATAACCAAAGTTCGACAGAATGTGAAGACGAGGAGCAGCAGCACCACTCATTTCAGTCTTCATAAGAAAACCACAAATTGCCCTTACCGCACACTGCCAAGACAGAAGATAATTTGAAAGAGTATTCTGCACCAGCTTTAAAAAACAAGCGCTAACAAAGCTTTTTCCTTCTTCCTCATTTTAAAGTCACTTCCTCCACGCAAGACGCTGTCTCTGTGTTGTAACACGTCATTACGACCCTAACTATAACCAGATGTGGTCTAGCCTGTAGTTGCTAGTACAGCTGTATGCATTTGGCTCTGCTGAAGCAGGTTTCCAGTGTTCAGTGGGGACTCCCGAATTTAATCCACTGTGTTGTGTTTGTATATATGTTATATACTGCGTATACTATTTACATTATCATTTATATTATGTTAACAGGAATAATTAGATTTTGAGTTATGGATTAAAAGCAGAAAGTTGTAAAAAAGGTTTTAGTTCATTAAAAATGTTAGGTACTTGAAGACAAATTCAATCATTTTCTATTGTTATATAGTTATATATAACTATATCACTTAATAGTGACACTCACCAGTACGTCCTTCTGAGCCTCCTTTTGACTGTTTTCCTTTTCATTGAGCTGTACTGTCAAGTCCTGGATTAGGCTGCTCATTGAAGTCACTTTATACGTAAGTCTTTCAGTTTCCTCCTGGAGTTGCTGTTCCTTCCTCCTGTGTCCTTCACTTTCAGCAGAAAGCTCTTCCTTTACGGTTTCAAACTTTATAATCTTTGCCCTCTCAACAGCAACCACTTTCTCCATATCTAACAACTCGGCTCGTACCTCCTGGATTTGTCTCTCAAGTGTAAGATTGGTTTCTCTGAGAACCTTCATTTCCAATTTTATCTCCTGCTCTTTTGTTTTTAGAGTTTCGCTCTCCTTCACCCTCTCCTGCTCGTTCTTCTGGAGTTCAGTAACCAGGGTGTTAAGATGGACCTTCTCCTCACGCAGAGAGACTAAATCTCCCGCCTGAGATTTCCAACTGTCTCTCTCCTCCTCAGATAGTTTTCTCTTGCACCTGTCGTCTTCTAAATGGGCTTTAACCTCCACCAGCTCAGCATCCTTGAGGATGAGGAGACCTTGAAGCTCATCTGCCTTTTCTTTCTCAGCTTTCAACCGCTTCCCAAACTCTTCAGCATGTCCTTTGTACTCTTCCTCCTGAGTGAGCAGTAAGCGCTCCAGGCCCTCTCTCTCAGCCACTGCAGTCTCCAGCTGACACTGAACAGCCTTAAGACGAGATCGAAGGGTACGAGAGGCTGTAGAATGAGTAAGGCTGAGCTCTTGCTTCAGGCTGCTTGGCCCTACCCTCCTCTCGTGCTCCTGGATGGTGAAGTGGTGAGGTTCAGGGCTGGGAGCAGGCGAGGGATTGATGCTGTCACCATCCTGAGAGTCACTAACTTCATGCAGGTTGGGGCCAAGTGTGGCTAGTTCTGCCTGCAGCGTGCTGATGACCTCATGAAGGCGCTCCTCTTCTTCCTCTTTGTCCTGACGAACCCTTGTAATTTCAGACTGAAGATGTTCCACCTGTGAGTGCAGATCCTCAAGCTCAACGTCCCCCAATGTCTTTTGATGAGAAAGATTGGAAACACATTTTTAAATCACTGTCTTCACTATGTGTATTATCATTCTGTCATAATGTGTGTTATTATAATGACCTTGTTGTCCCTAGAATTCTCCAGCTCCTGTTCAAGCCTTTGTATCTCATTGTTGAGGTGGTCGATCTCCTGGTTTTTCTCCTCGAGCAGTGCTGAGGGGAGGGTCTCATCCTTTGCTTCCTCCACCTCATCTTGTTCCTCTTTTTCCTCTTGGAGTATAGTGAGGGAAGATACAGTATCCTGCAAGCAGAGTTATAAATGTCAATTTAATAGTCTAACAAAATGAAACAGACTGTATGGATTAATTAAAGCTACTTCAAATTGCGAGACTCATTTGTTTTGAAGACAAAGTTGCTTTTACCTTCAGTACTGTAATCTGCTCATGGAGCTCATTAACCTGAGCTGCATTCTGATTGGTCACTAGCTCCAGCTGCAGTGTGAGGTGTTTCAGTTCAACTTCTTTGATGCTTAAATCACTCTGCACATTCTCTAGTTGGCCAACCAGGACCTCAACCTTAGATGGGACAAATTAAAAATTGAATTGTGTATATTCAAGTTTCTAAAATTGCAACATAGTTTACAGTAGTGAGTTAAAAATAGAGCTTTCAGAGATATGTAGTCCTGCAAAATTACATTGGCTTTGCATCGTGGTCTCATTTAATGCAATGTACTATACTGCAGTGTGACGCGGTACGTATACCATCTGGCGTAATATAATGTGATATGTTGTAAAATAGTGTACATGTGGTAAGGCACCTAATTGTCAGCCGTCTGCAATTAAAAATAAAATAGAAAAAAGAACATACATTTTGCTTAAAGTGTTACAGACCTCTTGCTCTTTGTTCTGTAGGCTCTGCTGAGCAGTGTCCAGGGCATCCCTAAGCTCCAGGGTAGGATCACGTGTGTTGTCATAGTAACAGTGTCTTGTCTCATCTAGTTTGGACTGGAGGGCAGATATCTGAAGCCTGTTAGACAGTTGCTGCTGCTCCAATGCCTGCTTATCCTGGTAGAAGTAGAAGACAATAAAATAATTGTTAAAAATAAAGATGCACATTTACACTGACACTATATTTATATACTATATATAACACTAAAGGTGGGGATTTGTTCTTACCTGTGTGAGCTCCTGTTCTCTCAACTTTGCTTTGTGAAGCTCTTGTTCAAGATGACCAATAGATCTATTATTCTCAGTGCTGTTAAGCAATGCTTGCTCTAACTCCCTGATCCGCCCAGCTAGCTTGTCTATCTCCTCGTTGCGATCTGCAAGATCACGCTGTGCCTGCTGACTGGCTGCGAGCAAGGAGGCATGGTCCTCTGTCTTGTCTTTAATCATAGCTTGCAGACTTTCCACCTGCGGAGATATACAGGGCACAAAGTTTTGGATAACAAATTTCTGAACTTAGGGAAGTAGGGAAAAATGAGAATGTAAAGCCATTCCATATCTGCAGCATGTGGTATCAAACTTTGAAATTAAGCCAATCAAGAGCACTGACATGGAGGTGAAGGACAAATAAAGTGACAAGGAAGGAGAAGCAAATGAATATTAGCAAACAGACAGTGAAATGGGAATGATGAACCTATTGCGGGCTTGAAAATGAAACTATGGATGATTGCACTGAAATAATGATTTACAAAACACACCATGCACAAAAGTCAGAGGAGCTAGGACAAGCTACCATTAGATTTCATACCTGCATCGCCAAGTCCTCAAGCTACAGCAACCCATTCAACACAGGGATAAACATAACAAAAGTCAGGCTCATTTGCAAAACAAAATATATTCATCATATTAATCTCTGTAAGTAGTGTTACTAATTCTTCACAGACACTCATCACATTACACAATTAATATTTTTAATACCTTGGAAATATTTCTGAACAAATATGTCTTGGTAAAACTTTGTCTAAATTATACGGCCTTGGTAAGATATGAGTTAACACCACTCTCAGGGTGAGATTCAGCCGTTTTGTTCTTGGTTACACAACATCACGGAGTTGTCACTGTGCAAACCTTAATGGAGGAGATCAAAATGTTTGTAATCTGTTTGATGTTTGTAATTTGTCTGAAAGAATAAACAGCTTCATACAGGCAAAACCAATGTTTAAATCCAGTAGTATATATCATCCAAAGCTGCAAACGGCACAGCAGCTTTTGTATTAGTCTAGCAAATAGTAAGAGAAAAGCAAAGCAGCAAAGTCTGGCGATGAATTTAAAACAGTGGCTTTGACCTTGGCAAATAGTTTATCATTCTGTGCAGAGCTATTAGGAGTAGCTTTGTGTAGGGAATACTTTGTGACCGAATTACAATTAATGGATGGATCAATTAAGGCATATAACCTGGAGGAGTTCGAAAAAGTTCACCCTTATACCGTACATGTACGCTTCGTATCATGTTAATGGGCCTCACCCTGTGTCCTTTGTTATCCACACTGCCAGTCTGTCTGAGTTGGGCCTCCAGCCTTCTGATCTCCTGCTGGAACTCGTCTCTCTCATGTTCACGCTCCACTGCTTGCTCCTATATATGTGGGCATAAATAAAATGTGAGACACTGTCCACTATATTGCACATTATTAACAGAAGAAACTGTCTGCAGCTCTATCAAATGACTGTAAAAATAATAGGGAAACAGTAGATATATGAACCAATTCTAATTTTAAATGGGAAATAAGATATATTTCCAATTCATAACTCCAATCCCATTCTATCAATGCGTAAGGAAATCACCTCTATAAACTGTCTGTCATGTTTTAGCTGTTTCTCAAGAGCTTGGACACGCTGGTGGAGGTCCTCACTGTGGGTCTTGTGGTGCAGCTCTGTCTCCAAACCCTTTGTTTCCTGCTCTTCCAAATCTCTTTCCAAGTCCCTGAGGCGCAGAGACAGAGATCTGTGGTCCCTCTCAGCCTGCCGCTGCAAGTCCAGCCTATCCTGGGTCAAACGCTCCGTCTCTGCTAGTAAGGCTTAAGAAATAAGCGAGGAAGGTTAGGAGAATTTCTTAAAACTAAATAAATTTACACAAAAAAATTAAAACCAGGCAAAATGCTAAGAGATGAGTTACGTCATAAAGTTATTAATCATTCTGTGGCACCTGAAAAGGCACCAAATGCAGCCTTGGCATTCCTTAACAGCTTTGATCTAAAACATTGTTTTAGAGGTTAAAAAAAACAACAAATAACACGGCACTCCAAGAGCCTTTGGCACAAGCCAGTGGCAAGATAAAGATACAAACAGCAACTTCACACAGCACTGCAAACATACTGCATATTCATCCCCCACCCGCTGACCCACAAACCTGCGTCAGGATCTATATTGAGCCAATGGCCTATGGAGAGAAGACGCATCTGAGCACAGACATTACATAAGTGAATGCAGTTCAGCTCACTAAAAAGGTTGTGTAACACTTTAAGCAAACACTTTTGACAAGCTTTCCTCCAATCACCTTTCTCCCTCTCCCCCAGACCAGCAGAGAGATGCTCCTTCTGACGGAGCAGAATGGTGTGCTCCTCAGTGAGCTCCTGATGCTTCAGTCTCAGGCTGTCCAGCTCTACAGTGAGACCCTCCATCTTGTGCAGCTTCACTTTGAGATTCTCCAGCTCCTCCACTAGTCTCTCCTCTTGTGCCTCCTTCTGCTGCAGAGACTCTTCTAGGACCACTTTCTCAGCAATGTAGCCCTCTAGTAGCCCTAGAAACATCAAAACAAACAGAATAGGCTTTATGAAAAGAAGGTTTTGATTTTCATACTAAACATCAAAAACGAATAAGATTTTCACTTCAGTGCAAGGCTAGGAATGGGAGTATAAGCAGAAGCAAAAGGCATGTTAGTCAGTGGATTAACAACTGAAACTTGGCAACATATGACAAGTAAAGTGTAGCAAGGCCAATCAGGATGCAGTACTCACCCTCTGCCTTGTGGAGCTCCAGCTGGAGTTGGCTCTTGAGCTTTGCCTCCTGATCAAGCTGCTCCAATAAGAGCTTATGCTGGTTAAGGAGCTGAACGCAGTCTTCTCTGCCCTGAGAGAACTTTTCCTCCAGAGTAAGGTGGACATCATGAGTCTGCTCCAGCTGAATATATAGTGAGAAACTGACAATTACTAAACAGCTTACCTGACCAAAAAAAGATATTTCAAAAAGGCTTTTGTGTGCATCATAGAGAAATAATACACTACACCTAATGTGTATCAGCGGATGTATACATCCTTTACCTGTGTGTTTGCCTCATTGAGCAGCTCCAATAGTGTGCCTACTGTGTGTCGCAGTCTGCTGCAGGCATTAAGAGCGGCTTCTTCTCCTTCAGAACTGATCTGAGTATCTGCAACCAGCAGGCTCTCACAGAATAGCTGTGTTAGCTCCAGGTCCTCTCCAGACAAGTCTCCAACAGTAATACCTACAGAAAAAAAAACAAACAAATACAAATATTCTTTGTAGATAAATACTTGGTTCTTAATAGTTAAACGGGTAAATATAAATATTTAGTCAATATTGACACCTTTGAGAAAGATGCTTTAACTTGCCAGAGCCAAAATAATTATGGTATAAATATCAAATTATAACCCAGACACCAGAATAAATTACATGGAAACATACCCGACTCTTCCGCATCTTTAATCCCTGCCGAGTTCCTCTGCTGAGTCACCTGCTGAGATGTTTTGGTTCTGATCTTTTGTCCAATCAGTTCTTCTGTTGCAACAGCGCTGCGAACCATCTCTATCAGCACTTTACTCAGCTTTTCATTGGCCTTATGCAGCTTAAGTCTAGAAGAACCAAAGTGGCATGTTAAGCACACGTACACCATGCAAATACATGATCATGGCTGATGACAAGAGCCCTCCCCCCCTTCCATTCGTTTCACAGTATTAAATGCCTCAAATGATCCACTTAAATTACTCAAGCCCACAAAGGCTCAATATTTTCTCTAAAACCAAAAAACAAACAAAAAAGCATGAACTGTTAACGTATAGTGACAACTGCTATACACCTTAAATAATACATGCAATACAAAAACAACAAGAACACTGTTTACCTTTCCTCTTTGGCAGTCTGCAAGTCATCCGTGAGCATCTTTAGAAGGTTGCCTCCTTCCTGACTTTCTCGCTCCCTCCGCTGGAGGAGAGTATCCAGGGTCTCCATTTCCACACGCTTCCCTTCTAACTCCTCCTGCAGACAGTTAACCTCTGCCCTCAGCTGAAAATGAACAGTAAGACAGTTAATTCTACTAACTAACTACTAATGTAAAGCCTAACCCTATGCCACCTCCGCTACGAGTAGTCTAGAAATTAAAACGTGTGCAACTGAATGCCATATAGTAGAGAAGGGACTAAAACCAGACATGGTAACACATTCAAACCCAAAGGACAACATCAAGAGTCTTAGTGACAATAGAAATAACAAAAACACATGGTCAACAACGACCCAATAGAGCCAAGAGCATGACAAAAGCACTAGCTGCATTCGGCATACAAAAGGGGAACCCCCGGGACTCAAAAACAGATGTTACCAGTCACAGACATCCACTTAATCTATGCTTATTCAGTGCTATTGTTCGAAATACATTAAATGTAATTTAATACAATATAATGGAAGTAAAAAAAATACTAATTTAAAACCACCCTTACTCATACATACACACAAGCATACTAATTCAAAGAATTAGGCCTCTGTGAATTAGCACAGAGGCCTAAACACTACAAGAGCAAGGCAAGCCAGCATCTAGATACTGTAAACAACAGCACTCTCTCTTTTTTTTTTAAAGAGTTTTCATCCATCTGTACTAATTTTCTTACCTTTCCTTTCTCACACAGGCCATTGTCTCCCTCTCCTTTCACCATGTCTTCCCTCTCTTTTTCCCCCTTCTCCCTCCCATCAAACACAGCTCATGCAGCCACCTGGCTCAACAAAACAATGCTGTTTCCCTGGCAACAGCACCCTCCCAAACTCTCTTAAGCTCCTCTTTGCTAACCTCATGGGGTGGGTCTGTGTGGAAGTGTATGTTAATACATCACTATGAAAAGCCAAGCTAGGCAGGTGCCATAGAAACAATTATATACATGCGTTAGTCAAAACTATACAGGTTTTAATGCATTGTTTTGCATTGGGAAAAAAGATTTTGGTTCATTGAGATTTTATGTGAGTGTGTGTCCAGTACCTGGGCGACCACAGCATCAAGCTGCTGCAGCTGAGCAGTAAGTTGGCTCATTTTGATAGTGTAACTCTGCTCCTTCTTCTCATGTTCAGATGTGTAGGTCCTCCTCAAGTCTTCAACCTCTGCCTCCTTCTGCTCCTCAAACTCTGTCTGAAATGCGTAGCATAGATGTTGGTTCATCAATTAATAGATAAAAATCTTTTAAAAATTGCAATATATTGTAGGTATAAAATAATTTCGATCATGTCTGACTGGCGTATACTGATTGAAGGCTTCATATTTCAGATGGTCAAATGTCTGAAAAAAGAAATTCAGGCTTAAAACCGTATATGTCTGGATAAAAAGCTTAGATCCATCCCATTTACCCACTGTTCAAATGGCAGAAACAAACACACGCAAGACCCAGCAGTGCACAGATTCAGAGAACTGAGAGACACACGAACTAAAACACATCTATACAGTATATTATGGTGGGATTATGTGAAAACTAGGTCTGAAAAGCTCTAGTGGGAAAGAGCCCATGAGAAAGATGCGTAGACTGGTACAGCTGCAGCTTAGTGGGGGCAGCACCCACCCCACACACACACACACACACACACACACACACACACACACACACAAAGCTCTATATAATCCACAGCGATTACATAATGTTTCATAAATATATTGACAAATATCCACCTTAAGATAAAATTAATTTGGAAATTTAATTCAGATTTTTTTTCCACAACGTAATTAGATTGTGCACAAAAAGGTGTTTAATTCGAAATCTCTTTTTCGGCAAAATGATTAATGCTAAACTTTCACCCCATCTCTTTCAAGCAACTTCTCTTATACCTTCAGTTGTTTAATCCTATCCTGCAGCCTCTCCTCTGACTGGACTTTGAGGAGCTCCATCTCTTCTATGAAGTGCTGACGCTGCCTTGACGACTCCTCTTCAAGCTCTCTGCGACATGCCTCCAATTCTCGAGCGGAGATGCCCCTCAGTTCCTACAACAAGACACACACACATTTGAAGCAGAATATACAGGCATCTGGCTCACAAACACACAGTGCTGCTATGAAAAAAATCTAAATAAATGTACTGTGCATCTACACAAATACGCCATTATTAAGGGTGAACAATGACTGTGTGTAATCCTAGCTCAAATGGGCTGTAAGAGCAATAGAAGTGAGAGACAAGATCTCTAGTGACAAGAATTAAACATAAAAAATAAACTGATTCGCACTCACACAAAGACACAAATATGATGCTCTATGATGTATCATTACAGACCTGCAGCTGGAGTTGATGTTGTTCCATAAGTTGGTCTTTCTCAGCACTGCAGGTATGTGAAAGCTCTTGGAGAGCAGTGCTATGTTGCTGTTCAATCTCTAAAACCTGAGAAAGCAACAGGATGTAGCAACAAATCTTTCCAAAACACTACGCTCTTCAAATATATAGGCTTAAATTGTGCTCACATTATAACCAGTGTCTAGGTGCGAGACACCTAAAATTCAGGCTATTTAACTTTTAGAACAGCAAAGTAAGAGAGATGACTAGTTAAGTACCTGCTTCTTAAGGGTCTCCAGAGCTTTGCAGTGGTCAATATCTAAGGCCTCTTTTTGAGCAGCCAGCTCAGTCTGTTAAAAACAATGAAAAAGTATTTTCATAAACTTCATAAAACAGACAAAGAACAGAAGTTGACAGACACACATATTATTGTAATTAAAATGCTAAACAATTAACTAGATGTCAGCGTGAGGTCAACCACACCTTTTTAAACCTTACCTTGTGAACATGGCTGAGCTCCACTGCCATGGCACTAAACTTCTCCATGTGCACTTGAGCCAATTCTTTCCTGAGTTCCTCCCTGATGGATAACTGTTCTGCAGCATGGCGCTCAATCATGTGCCTACTTTCTGACCTCTGGACATTTAGTTCTTGGCAGTGCCTCTCTTCAAGTTGTACCATTTCGTCACGCAGTGTCTTAGATTAAAAAGAAAGTAGCCTTGTAAGTATTTAAAAGCCAAAAAAAAAAATCTTCCCAAAAATGTAAATCCTATATATTTTTTCATTGGATTTTTTACAATCATGCAGTTTAAAACATTGTAGGTATTATCAAGATAGAGCTGTACAGTAACATTCTGCTTTTGTTTCTCTGTTCACTATCTTACTTGCACTTCCTTCAGGTATGCAGTCTCTAAAGTGTCCATATTTCCCAGCATCCTGTTTTCCAATTCATCCCTCTCCTCTTGGTGTTTGCGGGTTAACTCAGCTTCTAAAGCCTCCAGCTGAGCCTGATTGGTTTCTAGAAACATGGCCTCCTGACTTTTAAGGTCGTCCATTCGTTTGGAATTGAGGGCTGCTTCCAAGGCAACAATCACAGCGTTGTGTTTAGATTCAAGATCAGTAACCATAACTGTAAGCTGATCTCTGTGACTGGCACTGAGTGAGTCTAGCTGTGCTTTGTATTTGTCATTGAGTGTGTCCATCTCTTGAGAGTGTTTGTTCTTTAGTTCTGTCATTGCGGTTTCATATTTCTGGTCCAAACACTTCTCCAAAATTGCTTTTTCCTCTTGAAACCTGAACACACAGACAAAAACAGCACCAAAGATAATTTAAAACAAATGATTTTCAAACTGGAGGAGTCTTTGCTGTGAAAAAGTAAAAGGAAACCTGCTTCATAGCTTACAGACAGACAGAACTCAAGGTGCAAGGTCCAACCGGTAACAAACCCTTTCACCTAAAGCTGTAGTTCAGCCTTTAGGGTCTTAATCTTAGACTGATCTCACCTCTCTTGAGCTTGCTGTAGCCGCTGTTCATTTTGCTCCTGGAGGCGAGCAGTGAGCTCCTTGATTTGGGCCTGTGGGCCTGAAAACAAATACAATGTGTTTTATACCAGTGAAGAACAACTACTCCTATTTTCATGTTCAGCTCACAGACAGCCCTGTGAGTCTTTCAATAATGGCTTACCCTCATCATTGTGAAGTGCAGCTTGGAGAGACTTGAATTTCTCCTTCTCCTCGTCAAGTGCTTTTTCAAGGCATGTCCTCTCCTCCTCAGTTTCCCTTTCATGATCCGACTTCAGGACAGTTATCTCAGCTTCATACTTCACTTGGAGCTCATCCCTCAGCCTCTTCATCTCATGCTCTCTCTCTTGTTTCAGGGCTTCCTCAAGACATATGAGCTCCTTAGCAAACTCCTGTTTCAACTTTAGGAGTTGGAGAGACATGTTTTAGAGGAATGTTTTACTGATTCGGATGCCTTCCTGGTATTTAGGCTAGCGTTTGTAAGTGTAGGTACCTTTTGTGATTTCTCAATTTCTGCATCACATTGTTGACTTAAAGAGGCCAGTCTGTCCTCTAGTGTGTGGATGATAGTCATCCCTGTGTGCAGCTCCTCAGTGTAACACCACAGCCCATGTTCGACCTCAACCTGATTAAAACATTAGATCCACATAACATTATATGATCAATTATCAGTTTATCATTTCCTGTATACATTATTTGATAATCTCTTCTCACCTCAACCTGCCTTGCAGCCTCCAAACGGACTCTGGTGAGCTCTAAAACAGATAACTGGTCTTCAGCACCATCTAACAACGACAACAATAATGCAAATGGTTTTATCTAAATGCACGTGCGCCTACCTCGCAAGTGACTTTCAGAGAGTTTGGCTTTGAGTTGCTCCATCTCCAGGGCATGGCGAGTCTTCAGGTCCTGCAGCTCTTTATAGTAATGGTCTGTGAGGTCTGATCGCACCTAATACACAAGTAATATATAAAAACAAGTAAAGTTGAGAGAACAGACTAGCATGAAACTCTTGAATTTCTCCCACATTAGCTTCTTGGACAGACACAGCCTCTGTGTCTGCTCAATAAAGCTTATAGGACTGAGTTTGTGTCAAACCTGTTGCACCTCTTCCTTAAAGGAAAGAGTCAAGGAGGATTGTAGTTTGGCAAGATCCATTGAGTGTTTCTCTTCATGCTGAAGTTGCAAGCTGTCAAGCTTTTCCTGAATGAGACAAACATGATTCCTTAAAGTACAGTGTAATGAATACAACTAAAATAATACTGTTAAATGCGCAGAAAATTACACCCCACCATATTTTTCATGTGTGTATATGTTTACCTTGTGTTTCTCAATTTTGAGGCTGGTATCAGAAACATCATCTTTTCCCTCCTCATCTTGACAAATGGAACTAATAACAGCCAAAGGCACCAGTGTTACTCACAAAACTTGTATGATGTAAGATTTCGGCCCAAGGTAGTCTTGATGCACGCATAATGGCATACCTGTCATTTGTTGTTCGAACCACAGACTCCTCTAAAGCACCTGCTACCAGCCTTAGCTGGAGAAGCGCTATTTCTTCTCTATAGCTCTCTTCTGTTGCCCATAACCGCTGCTCAAAGTACCTGAAGGAAGGTGAAGGTTAAGCATGAAATTTGTGTAATTGGACTAAGGTCAATAAAAAGAAAAGGAATATTTCCAAAATAATAGGGAATGCAAACTGCATTTGCGGTCAAGTCTTTGTTTCTATGCTGAAGATTTTCCAATAAAGTGGGTTAAGACTTCAGTAAAAATAATTCCATAAAGACTGTGTACGCTCACATACTTCCTTAGGCTTTCCAGCTCGGCCTCATTCTGTTCTTTGATTTCTCGTTTTTGTTCATTAAATTCCGTCTTTAGGCGTTCAATGTCATCAACACGAGATGATCGAGCGAGCAGCTGCTCTTTTAGCTCTGGGACAATAACAAAGACAAAGACAGAACAACGGATCATAATAAATAGTCATCTATGAGTGCAGATGATGTCTGAGAAGAGTTATTCATTTTTCTTTTTTTACCCATTACATCATATGTTTTCTAAACCCTGATTGGAAAGTTTTAAACATCTTAACAAGCAAGTAACTACAAAATATGAAAATGATGCATTTGTTGCACAGTTCATCATCTCACCTCCCAACTCTTGGCGGCTAGTCCTCATGCTCTCTAGCTGACTCCACAGCTGTTTTACTTCTTGTTCTGAGCTCTGTTTCAGCAAAGTCTTCTCTTCTTGTAAGCGCAGAATCTTGAGGAAAAGACAAGTTTTACATTAAAATAATGCACCATTTTGGATTTCCAATTGAAATATTGTGTTATTTGCCCAGTACTCGTTAAATAAATAGAATGTCCATGAAACTTGAATGTGAATAAAATTCCTTTAGTTAATGCATAGGTCTGTGGAAAAAAAAGCAAAGATTTGTCAACATGTGTACATATTTATCCATTCAGTTAACTTACCTCTTGCTGTAGTTGCTGCTCCTTCTCCTCTAGGTGTAGTAATTGCTGCTCTTTTTCCTGCAGCACTGACTTGTGGCTAGAAACCAATTCCTCCAGGGAACCTGACCAACAATAACAAGGCAGGAAGCATAGCACTGAATATCTGATGAATTATAAAATAAAATACATTGAATGCAAAATATAAATAGACAACATGAAATTCTGCACAAAGAACTGCAAATCTGTATTTGAAGACAGAAATCGTTCTCCAATGGATGCAACTCACATGCAGCTGCGTCTCTGTCAGCCAAGGCTTGTTTTAGCTCCTCCTCTAGTTTTTGGTTCTCCTCCTTACTGGAGATCTGGAGTTCATCCAGCCGGGCCTGCGACTCCAGAAGCTCTGACTGGGTCTGCAACAGAGCTTCCTGTGCTTCAGACAGAGCTTTGTTGACCTGTGTAAGGGAGGCCTGGGTGCTAGAGAGTTCTGTCAAGGTAACAGTGAGGCTGTTCTTTGACTCTGAAAATGATGTTAGAATGTTTGACCGGGCGCTCTCAGCCTCTTTCTCCCACTGTAACCTCAGAACCTAAAAAAAGAAACAAAGACAATAACAGCATGAAGATCTGAAGTAAAAACGTTAACGTTAATTTAATTATTAAATCAAATACAACAAAGTTCAACAATACTTAAATATATCAATGCATATACCTGTATCTCTTTGGCTTGCTTTTCCTCCATCAAGGCTCTCTCCTCAGCAACACAAGCCTCCCATTGTAGCTTGAACCCATCTGAACACACACACACACACACACACACACACACACACACACAAATTGGTTCACCCACGCCAAATTTGAAGGTTACATCTGTTATTGTGCTCTTCTTTTTACAGATCAAGCTTCTAAAGAATAAGAGTGAATCACCCACATCCACTGAGTGCACTCAGAGGCAAGGAATAAAAAAAACACAGACTGAACAAGTGAAAACACTCATCTGGACTCACCCATGTCCCTTTGGTGGAGCTCATGTAGTTTTTCCAGCTGCTCCTGGTCATGTTGTCTTAGCTGCTCCAGTTCTGACTGATGCTGGGCCTGCAGAGATGCAATCTCTTGAGTGAATGTCTTCCTCAGGGAGGTCTGGACCTGGGTTAGGGCAGACTCCTGCTCCTGCTGCGGGATGCACAAGCATGCAAGAAATAATCAATACTCCAAAATAATACTAGAAAATCACAGAAACTTCATTTCTGATCCCTGTTTGATTAAGCTGACCTGTCTCCTTTGTTCCTCCTCCATAATGGTCTGCTGTTTCAGCAGCTCTTTCTCCAGGTGAATGTTCAACTCAGAGATCTATGTAAATAAAGGATATTTCATGACGTGAAAGTGTCATCTTCATCAGTTTTTAGAAATGAACTTAGAAACTCGTGGCCTTGTGTGTTTGTGCAGTTTATAAATCCCACCTGTTGTTGATGTTTCTCTATTAGGTCTTTTATCTCCTGCTGGTGAGATGTCTTCAGCTTCTCTTTAACTTCCTCCACAGCCAGGACCTGCTTTTCCAGCAACGCTTTAACCTCCTCATCCCTCTCCATCCTCTGCTTCTCCATGAGATGCTTCACATTAAGCAGCTCCTTCCCTTTCTCCTGCCTCTCATCCTCCCATTTCTCCTTCTCTTCAGCCAGCTGTGAACAATTGTTTTGTACACTTCTTTAACATGTGTTTAGTTGCATTACAAACAGGTTTGCTGTTTTGTATATCATGTTTCTCACCTCTACATCTTTGGCTTTTATCAGGTTCTCAAATTGTTCAAGTTCCTCTTCTAAGACCTGTTCCATTTTTTTAATTCGCTCATCCAACTCTTCTCGATTTCTCTTGTGCTCGTCCCTCTCCTGCAATGCTTGGGCCTGGGCCTCCTCTAGGTTGGCCAGGTTTTGTCTCAGACAAAATATCTGAGATTCCAGTGAATTCTTCTCTTTTTCAGCACTGTCCAGGTTGATACAGCTCTTCTCCAGCTCTTTCTGCAGTCTCTCCACCTCTGCTTGGACAACTAGGACCTGTGCACGTGTCATGTCAAGCTCTTTCAATGCTTCGTCAAGCTCCGAGGTACCTTGACTTAAAGCAGCTTTAAGCTTTGTTTTTGTGTCTTCTAGTTCTAATACAAGATGGTCACAGTGCGCCTGCAAAAGAACAAACGGAAATTTCTTTAGCTTTCAGTACATTTTATTATTTTTTCTTAAAATGATCTCCTCCATTTGAATCCCTTTGGCAAAAACATTTATTCAACAGCATTCTACATTCCACCCCTCCAAATTGAGTTGAGTGGGTTAAAAAATGCACAGAGCCCGTCTTGCTTCTGTTTTTTCCAGAGCTATTAAAACACTTATAATATCTGTATACCTGTAGTGTTTCCAGCTGGTTGTCATCTTCAAGCTCTGCTGTCTGTTTTATCTCCTGCAGAGTGGACACCTGCTGCTCTGGCTGTTTTTGATGATACAGGAATGCAGCCTCATTATTAAGCTCCCAAAACAAATTATCCTCCTCCACTGATGGAACAAGCAGGGGTGTTTCAGCAGCTTCATCTTTCTGCAACCCTGCTGCAGTCTCGTTTTCTTTTTCTTCATATAAGGTACAGTTATGTTTGTTCTTCAGATCGTCTTGTTCATGAACTTTCATGTTAATCTCCTCTTCTTCATGTCTCATCCTCGCCTTTTCTTCTTCAAGTTCACAGAGAGCCTGTCTGAGCTCCTCTGTTACTTGAGCCCACCTGAACAAACAGCTTTATATTGTTACACTGAGGTCTGGCAATTATTTACTAATTGAACACATGAAATAAATAAATTCCTTACCTGTCCCTGGCCTCCTCCAGCTCTTCAGCACTCTTGATGACTTCCTCCCTCAACACGTTCAATTCTCTGTCCTTGAGAGCCAGCTCCTCACGAAGCTCCCCACACTGCTGATTCAGCAGCTCTTTTTCAAGGTCTGTGTCCACAAGCTGCTCCTCGGACAGTTTACTCATGTCCAAGTCTCCAGGAGTGGAGTTACGAAGCCACTGAGACAGACACTGAGGATCGGAATCATCACCCGCAGGGACAAAGCTCTGTGAGGTAGAGATGTTGTAGTCGTCATGAGGACGGTTTGAAATTGACAGCAGAGGCTCTTCTCCCAACACTTCACTGTTCAGCTCAAAACTATAAAAAGAAGCACAGAGAGACACATTTAACTAAGCTAGAAAACAAACACAAGTGATGAAATGTACTGAAATTTGAGTCATGAAAAAACATACCCCCCCAATATATATTTGCAATAGGAGGCCTTCTAACCTGTGGTCTGCAGAGATGTCCAGCTGACAACAATGTTCAAAGCTTTCATTGACTAATGACGACTGTGAGTATGCTTGAGGAACGGAAGACAAGTATCTCTCCATCACAAGGTCCCCATGTATTGATACATTCATACTGTTCTGATTAGGTCCATTTTCCCATTTGCCCTCATCTATACTAATATTGTCATCACAACTTAAACCTGCCTTTGCTTGGTTCTGACGATTCTTCGACGCTTTGAGTTCCATGACTTCTTCCTCTCTAAACTTCAGTTCTTTCTCTCTCACTTCCAACAACTGCTTGACTCGCTCCACTTCCTCTCTATGCTCCAATTTGAGCCTCTGCAGCTCTTCTTCCTGTGTTTGTCTTTCCTCCTCAAGAATCTGCAGACGAAGGGTCGAGGTAGCCATCTCTTCACTTAATCTCTTTTCTGCCTCTTCTTCTTTCTGAAGCATATTCCTCAGCTCCAGCACCTCTCTGTTTAGTTTCTCCTTTTCCTCTTTGTGACGATGCATCTCAAGGCACTGGGACTGGACTTGGCTCAGCTGGGTCTGAAGGTCATTCAACTGCACTTCCTTTTCTCTACGATCGTCTTCCCAGCCTTTCTTCTCTTTCTCCATTAACAAAAGCAGATGTTTGTGTTTCTCCAGCTCTTCTGTAAGTTGGGCACATATGGTTTGGCTTTTTGATCTTTCTTCTTCCAGCTCAGCCCTCAATTTGTGCAGAACAGTGTCAGACTCTGTGACAGTGCTGAAGCCTTCAACCCTTGACTGAAAACCAGGTCCTTCATTGCTAGATCCCTCGGATGCCACCTCCTTTTGACTGAGAGCTGGATTTCGGGAGCAGTAATCATGTTGAAACTGTAGCTGATGAGTGTTGTAAACTTCAGCCTCTGACTGACTTTTGATTCGCAGAAACTCTGCACTGGTCTGAAAGACAATTCAGAGAAAATTCAGTTTTAGTCGATGCTCATAAAAATAACGAAGTGTATATGTTTAGGGATTAATACTCCTAATATCCTGCTTAATATAGCTCTGAGTGACATTTACCTGCTGGAGTTGTCTTTGCAATGCCTGAATTTGTCCGGTTAGAGACTGTGCCTCCAGTTGCACCTGGTCTCTGCTGGCAAGGGCCTCTTGCAAGTTGGAGCTGAGCTTGGCAATTATCTCATTACGCTTCTCTACAGCTTGCTGTAATTGCTGGAGGCACACGTCAAATTTTCAATATTCACAAATGAACACATTAAAAAATATACATACTTTCCTAAGGCAGAGAGCAGAAGTAGTTGATAATATGAGATTTATCTCTACAATAAGAAAGCCCTATGAGGCAAACTGATCTGTAAATGTGGGCTATACAAATAAAATTTGATTGATTTATTGACTGATTTATTGACTGATTAATTTACAGCAGCATTGCACTATATGTCTAAAACAAAAACAATTACTTTTATTAATTAAATGCAATATGTGCTAAACTACAGTCAAGCCTATTTAAGGTCATGTAACATTTTAATTTGTTAAGCCACATTTACCTCTACACATAGAACTGGAGACAGATACTTTATGATGCACTAAGCAAAATTACTTATATTCCTAGATATGCATGACTTTGATATCCTGTGCAATTTTTAAATTGACAGATATACCTTGAGGTGCTCTTTGTCAGTAAGTGCAAGAAGCTCCTCGTTTCTCAAATCTTCCTCAGGGGACAGGCTTTGCTTTAGGGTGGGGGGTGGCTCCATCTGTCGTTGCTGAACCTCTGATTTCTCTGGTTTGTGGGATTCCTAAAAATTAAATAGTTTAAGAATTTGGAGAGATTTTAACTTCTTTGTCTGATACAAATATAATCAAATTACGTGCAATTCACCTGCTACAAATATACACACACATCTGATACTGTGGGCAAACTTTCCTTTTCCAATGCAGCAAATATTGCCACATAATCCTGGCCAGGTTGCTATGACAACATGTCCTACAGGCAATGAGATGGTTAGTGACCCATTTTTCTAATATATGTTTACTGAGCAGGGGGCACGGACCACTTGTTAAAGCACAGAGTGAGCATACAAAATTAGATCAAATTGCAGAGTAAAGTCATGCTGTTAGCAATTTTGTGTGAAGAACTGCAATGGCTGTGGTAATAAACAAATAGCCTCACTGTCCACTGCTGTCAATTCATTTTTTCTCCTCCAAGAACTACGCTGCGCTATTGATTGGAAACAGTGATGTACCTCATGGTTGTTGTGGTTCTTCAGCTTTGTGTCATTGGTCGATGGAGGGGCTGTTTCTACGCTGTGGCTTTGCGTCGCACTGTCTTTCGGCGGGACAGTCGCGCCCTTCCTCTTCTGCGTCTTTTTCGCCTCCCCCGCACTGTTGCTTTTCGCCCGCTTCTGTCTGAAACTAGCAAGCTGCGTAGGAAGGATAGTGAGAGGTAGATGGACACATAGGTCAGAACCATTGAGCACCACCACACTATCAGCATGGTGAAGCTCCGGGGCAAAAGGTGAGAAAGTCCAGATCTATGTTAATTTGAAAAAAGAATCACCATTTCCAAAATGTTAAGAAAATATAGATTCATGTGTGTAAGTTGAAAGTCCCATAGTAGAAATGAAAAAATATTGGAGGCCCATATTCTGATGAATCCAGATTTGTGAAAAAAAAGAAGCAATAAGTTCCACACCCACAAACAAAGTAGGCTTTAGCTTAACCTGACAAATTCACAATAAGGTATTAGTATGATACTAAAGGTTCTCAAATCTCCTGCAAGTTTAAGCCCAAGAGAAATTTTGAATTTAATGACACAAATAGGACAACCTGTCAGCAAACTGGAAACTGAGCATGGTTCAATAAATAAAATAATATAAACAAATGAAAATAGACAGCCATCTCAGTCACAATGCATTTTTCATCTTATACGAAAGTCAGAGAGAAGAAGAGTGTTTTTTTTGAAGCCACATGAAGTCAGCAGTCACGGAAGAAGAAAAACATCAAGCTCGAGAAGTTCATTAACATCAGCCTCGAACAAGCCAGGGTGTTTCATTTGAATTCCAGAGGCAACGATTTGGTACAAATCCACCTCAGGCCATTTCTCTTTGCAACACACTATCGTCTTCTCGCTCTCTCAGCCCGTCTCCCTCTTCTTAGGCAGCTTAAATCAGATTACAGCAATCATATTGAGAGACAGACCCTCGAGAAGTCCTCATCAATGACTGACAGTCGACCAGTGACTTCCATTCTTCCTGATGTACAGTCATGTCAATTCTCCCATATCAGGTCAGCTGCTTCACAGTCCAACTATAGATCTTCCCGGTTGCAGGCCACAGAACATTTGACACAACCCCTCACCCTAAAACTCACTGCCACCGCCAACGTTCAAAGCAGAGGGATCCACAAACTCTGGACAGGGGATGGCATGTGTCTAGACTACGGATAAAGGGTGGAGACTAGGCAACGTGTGAGAGGAGGAGACAGAGCTCAATGAGTAGCGAGCAGCAACAGAGTGTGCATGCTCAATTCAATTTGAGATTACATGGCCTTGGGAGGGCTACTTGTTGCCTTTTATGATGACTCGCATACGTGTTTATTCTTATGCTTGTGACATGAATGTTCATAAAACAAAATAAAGGTTTTGCTTTAGCACCGTGCACTGCACCAGCACAGACTGTATTCTTCATCTGACTCTTGAAATTAGGTTTCTTTTTTAAAAAGCCTCAGCTCCATCACAATTAAAATTATTTCCCACCTCACATCATTTGAGCTGTGCTTAGCCCAAGGCCACTTAGAATATGTAAACTAACCAGTTGGATGGGGCTCTGTGTGGCCAAATCAGATGTTCCTGGACTAACTACTGCCATTGTGTGCAACAATGTGACCACAAACAGAAGATACTGCTGTGTCTAAACGGAGTGGATATTTCTTTATATATTTTCTGCTTCTCTGTAATCAAGCTTATACATGCATTTCAATGTGGCAGAAAATCTGAGCTGTCTGATGCACCAAATACAGTAAAGGCAACTGACAGCACTGAATTACCATGGCAACACCATCATGAGATGCAAGTGCAAACTGCCAAGCTTACAGGATCTCATGGGCTCACTGCACCACCCGATGGCCTACAACCAGAATGACAGTATATGCATTGTGTGCAACCATATGAGATATTCAAGTTATAAAAAGGTCTGCAGATTTTGTCTGAGGTTTGCAAACTTTAATTATTTAAGAGCAGTGATTATTTTCAAAAGCTGAAAGCTTAGTGCTAGTAAGTAGAAGAAAGCCATGACTGCCCCAAACAAGAAAAGTGAAATCAAACAAATAATGACCACAAACCAACAATCCCAAAACCAAGGTAAATG
The DNA here is from genome assembly GCA_016785345.1 of Trinectes maculatus. Taxonomy (NCBI): domain Eukaryota; kingdom Metazoa; phylum Chordata; class Actinopteri; order Pleuronectiformes; family Achiridae; genus Trinectes; species Trinectes maculatus. The sequence continues at coordinate 52,167 of JAFBJQ010001171.1, forward strand.
CCTTCACCAGTCACCGGTTTCTATACTTACCGTCTGGTTTCGTGGCATGTTGGAGGATTTCTGTTATAAAGAATACCAATCCTTCAGTTGATAAATTACTTTAATATCATTCAACATAACTATGAAAAAGCCTAATCTTTTTTAATATGTTCCCTCTTGAGGTGGAGGTTAACTACAACATTTTACAAATCCAATTCAATTAGCTACTTTGAGCAGGTGACCTAATTTTAAACCTCGCTTTGAGACAACATGGTCTTGTCACTACAGAGCCATTTTTGATTACTGGCCCATAACCAATAATAGTCCTACCATAAAATGTATTTACAGACTGCAGAAAAACTGTGGGTAACTGACTGTAGCCGTATCTATCTATCGGCACATTTACACTGATATAACGTGTTTCAGTATGTTAATTGAAAATGTTTTAATATTTTGTAGCTAAGCGTTCTGGCCATGTGCTATCATTTATATAAAAATTGAAACATAGGTTGCACCTGTACTTTTTTTTATTAATAATTAGATTAGATATAAATTTCCCTATTTCATCTTTCAATCTACTGGACTTCAAGAGTATGCGAAGTGATTAAAGTGTTTAACAGACTACCTTCCTTCATAAATGTTACTGTTTTTGTATCGTTAGCTATTTGTAACCTTGGCTAACGTTTAACACTCTGCATATGCGCGGCAAATGAATAAATTTGTGAATTCTTGTAATAAGACTGATAATTAACATCTTAGCAATGAAAACCAATACATACGAATTTTTGGAGGTGCACGTAAATACTGGAGTTAGCAGTGTGCAAATACAAAGCTGTGACAAAAGAGTTAGCTAACTGCTAGCATTAAGTGTTGGCGTGGGATAACTGTTAGAAACAAACCTTAGCTCTCCCTGCTTCTAGTTTCCTCTGACGTTCATCTTCATCCATCTCTTGGTCTAAATAAAACCATCAAATATCTAGGACATGCGCCTTAACTCAAATGGAACGGAAAACTTCTTGCACAAGTTAGCTAAAACAAAATCTTCGAGCTACCTTAAACACAACTGTCAACAGACAATATTCAATATGGCCGCCAAGACATTCCGACTCCGCCCTTATCGAGTTTGCTTGAATGAATGGACCAATCCAATCGCCATAAATCTCAGTCTCAGCCAATAGCGTTTTCGTTAGTTACATTTATTCCGTATCACTTATAAACCACCTCCTATACTATTGTACGTCAGTCAAAACCCGGAACTACCTGACCAGTTAAATTGCTGTGCCATTTTGCCAAGGTTAGATTTACGGCTCATGTCGCCAATCACGACAGACTAATTCAAAATACACCTCACCTTCACTCTTTATAGCTTGAATGTTAGAAATCACTTAGGCGTTTCCATGGCAGTTTAACTACCCACAGCACTGTGCAAAAATGGAGATTCTTTCAACAACTGTAGAAACAAAAATCGTATAATTAAGTAGTAGTAGTAGTAGTAGTAGTAGTAGTAGCAGTGGTTTATAAAGTCGTATACAGTACTCCCACTAATGACCATGAAGTATTTCGTGCATAACTGATTCAAAAGGTTACCACCATCCTTTTTCCCTTAGTCATCATAGAAACAAAGCAAGTATGCAAGTGCCAGCAGTAAACACGCTTGTCCCATGGCAACGGCTGTGTGGCTTGACACAAACACACAGGCAAGCCAAGATTTGTGTGACTCCAAAAGCCAAGTTTTCAGGTACATTATATGTTAAAGGGATATCTAGTGTTGTATATTGTCTGGCATTTCAACCAACTATTGTTGTTTCAGTGCAGGGCATATGTTACGATAACAGTTTCTTCTTTGTAACATTTTATAGGATGGCAACTCCATGTTTGATTAGATGACAAGACTAAAAGTCAAGCTGCAGGCAAAGGTAGGTGAGTAGTTAGTATGTAGTTTTTTGTTTTCCATAGTTATATTTTGCATACTTTCAGTGAGAATTAGATATCAAAATCTTCAGGATTTTCTTCAACTTATATTCATAGGAGACTGGAAAATAAAAAGCATAATATGGATGAAAGAGGACACTCTGCCTATTCTGCAAGTAAGATACAGGACACAAAGATAAAAACTGTTTATGCTGAAGGTGAATGTCAACACCTTCAAGCATCCCTGACAAAGAATTTTAAATTCTTTATTATAGACAATTAGCTTACAAATAATGACTTTCCATTATGTCAAATTATGAATAATCACATATTACAAAATGAACTTAGGAATAAAGTGAAACTGATTGTAAACAGATTTAATATTGATATGATATGCAGTAAGGAGGAGGGAGTCTTGGAGACATGGTGGCTTCTTTGTTTGTGAAAATGTTTCTTCTGCTCAGGGAGTTATGAAGGGCAACTGGATGCACTGCATGGTGCACTAAGGCGAAAACAGGCCCTGCTGCAAAAACTTAGGGTCAGTACAAAGATTTAAGATTATCCATTTTCATTCATATACATATTACTAAGTGGCCGACTAAAAGAAAACACTACAAAATAATGATAAACTGATAAAGTTCCCAAGAACTAAAATAATTTACTATTGTTCTGTAGGAGCAGCATATGCTTGACGACCTTAACAGGCCTCACACCTGGGGAGGGTCACAAAGACAGAACCAGTCACATTTAATCCCTCGTTTACTTCCACCACTCCCCTCCATGTTACCTGACCATACCCACCACCAGGCCCACATTTTGCCCTTCCTGTCGCCTCCACCACCTGCTGTGCCTCAGCCTCCACGCATCATTCAACAGACTGTGAGACACTCAGCATTAATCTTAGAATCACACCAATACCCCAGATCTGTTAGTCTGCTTCTGTGTACCTTGTAAACAAATTTACATGTTTCTTCCTCCTAATGCTTTTTTTTCTATTCTATATTTGTTCTATTTTTTTTCTATGTTAGATATTTATCCCTGATAGTGCTATAGAGGGTGATTTGAGAGGTCAGACGTAGCATAAGTAAAGTGCAGATCAATCAATCAATCTATCAGTTTTATTTGACATTGCAATTTGCCTCATAGGACAAATCAAATGTACTCAAAGGGTAATCGTTCCCCCCATTTTTTACATTCTTGATTTAGTTACCTCAGCAGCCTGCCACCATTATACAACAGCTGCCTCAACAGCAGCCTCTTATTACTCAGATTCCTCCACTTCAGCCGTATCATGCACCACGTTCTGGCAGCATCAAAGAAGGTGTGCAACAGTAAACTACATCTTACATGAGTCTCTGTATTCATGTTTGACTGATATCTCAATCAATCTATGTTTGTGTATGTTTTGCATGTCAGACATGGTGGAACTGATGTTGATGCAAAATGCCCAGATGCACCAGATTATAATGCACAACATGATGCTGAAAGCCATGCCTCCTATTGCCCTGTCACCTACCAGGGGGCCCAGTCTCTGTGCCACCGATGCTGAACAGGTAAAAACACACTCTCTGAGAAAACACAGTTTCCTATATTTACGAGTGCTGTTTCTGTCTTTGAAGTTCTGAATCTGAATTTACAGGACAGTTACCAGGGAAACCATATTTGTGCAAGGCCACACATCAGACTAAGGGGAGGTGCTGTCCATCATCATCATCATTATGGTCCGACCCCTGTAGCAACACCGCTGCCTCCCATCAGCTACCCAACATGGTTACCAGGCACATCCTCTTTTCCTGCAGGACAAGCAGGGGGTCAGCTATCCTCCCTAAACCCTGTAACAGCACCTGTAACTCTCCCACCACTTAACACGTAAGACATTGTGTGCACTTTGAGGGTTTTTACAATATAATATTATTATTTTTTTAACTAACCTGTTTGTCTGTGTCTTTACAGGACTCAGATTTCTCTCTGAGAGTTCCTCGTTATTTCTTGTATGTGTTACAGTCCCTGGACCTGGAACACAAAGTGCCAGAATCTTCACTGTGACGACGGATTTCACATGGATCAATGGAGTTTCCTCTAAATTAAAACAATCACTAGAATGTATCCTGTGTGAATTTAATAGACAAATAAAGTCAGCGAATATACACATATATTAAATGCTTGTCAAACGTCTAATTGTACTTTTTATAATTGTAATTTCTTAGCTTTTAAACAATTATCTTAAACATTTTACATTTCAGTACAACTAATGCCAAGACACTAATATTTGACGAATTTTGTTTGTACTCTAGGATTTTAAAGTGTAAACAAAGGTTGATGTGATGCTGGTTTGATGTGATCCAACCTTCTTCATGTGTCTCTGACATGGAAATGGATGATCATTGAAACTCGACTTATAAATCTGGTGTGAAAAGATGTAAATAAAGGCGACGTAAATCGTGCACGTGAAGCTAAGAAAGTTAAAGATAGCTACAATTTAAAGACAAGTTAAGGGAGCTCTTTACATAGCTATCAGATGTCCTTTCGCTCCTTCCGTATATACTTGCCATGATCAAATATTGCTGTAAATATAATATTGTAAAAGAAAAGGCGAGTTAGCATGAATCAACATCCGCGATGGGGTCAAATAAAAAAATAAAAAACGAACGCCCGAACAGGGACTTGAACCCTGGACCCTCAGATTAAAAGTCTGATGCTCTACCGACTGAGCTATCCGGGCTCTGACATTAGCGCGGCGTAGGACTCTATATGAATATTACAGAATGAGTACGAGCTCACCCCCCCAATTTTCTTTTGACGTACAACTTCTATATTTCGTCGATACATTCTGTCCGCTAGATAGCTAGAATACGAAGTGCGCAGTCTGTACTAACGATTTAGCTGCTAACGATATAGCCGCTAACATTTACATTTTGTCTACAGCTAACTGGCTAGCTGCAGGCGGCCAGGCGTCGATGGCTGTCATGTGTGTCTTATGTAAAATTATAACCATGGACTCAAGCGACTTTACAGCGTATTAGTGATCAGTCGATCCGCCAGTAGCCTAATCACACATCACACATAACCTAATATCAACATCTTTTTTAATGGATGCAATTACAGCTGTACAAAATGGTATTTTACACGATCTGTACAACAGACGACAAAACAGAAATCACCTCTTAATACAACTTTAAAGCACTGAATTACTACAGGACCATATCAGTCCAGCAGTGTGATAGTGCTTCCTTGTCCCTGCCCAAACGCACAATACACAACTCTTTACCACTGTCAATAGTCATCACACATTCCTTTTGATAAATAAAACAATAAAAAAATGAAAACAAACCAATTGACACCATCTGCATTTACAAATCATTAAAGTGCATAATTATTTTAAAAGAACTATGGATTAGTGACACGCAGACATAAGTCATGCTGTGAGTGAGCAGGATGTGGAGGATGGTCAGTATTCCTGCCATAGGGCAGTTTAGTTGGTTGATAGTCATGCACTTGTGCTTGGGGGCTTCCTGTTTTGGTACAGAATTAATATTTCATGCTGCCTTCTGCACCCTCTATTTAAACCAGTTCGTGGGAAACAATAAAGACCTTGGAAAAATGCGGTGAAATTGGATCGCATACAGAATTTCTTGTTTGCAATTGGATTGATGAATTCAGAATTATGCATTATCATTGCAATGATTTACACAGTGCGGTTCAATGTGAGCACAACACAAGGCTTATTTGCACAATACACCTCTCTAAAATAACCCCGTTTGTTCAAAATCAGACATACATCAGAAAAGAATTCTGGACATATTTGAAAATAACCACTGTAATCCACTGAATGCAGAATACATTTTAAAGAGGCAGATATGCAGTTTGAAACACAGAACATAGAGCAGGATGCACAGGCTTCTGCTGTTGGTACAACAACAGATGTACACAATGAAAGTCTTTATGTTACTATTATCTTCTTAAACACATTTTGGGGGATTCGTAACTAATAGAGAGACTAAACACATTTAAAATGTCACTTTTGGCAACATCTGATTTGTAAAAAATCACAACCTGATTTGTTGTGATCACATTTTAGTCAAATTGTTGTGTATTGTTCTTACGCAGCACTACTTAGTATTCAGAATATTTGTTGCATTGCAGTGACACAAGCGCTTTCACTGTGTAAACAGAAAAACGTAATGCTATCTGATGTTATCAGACATGGTACTTGATCCTCTAGGTCCTCTCCTGATGTACAATTGCAGCAGCCTACCCTTGCGTGCCTGTTTAGACATTTAGAGAGTCATGCAGTAAATCGGTGTTGGTTGTCATCAGCTCACTCTGTCTCTTAATGGCCAATGGCAACATGAATCTAAACTTGTTCAAATGGTTTCATTACTTGGAGCATTTGTAGGAATCATGGCACATCTTTAACATTCCACTGTTCATCTGTATTCGATCAAATGGTCAATCTTGGAGAAAGGTCTGGTCAAGGATGAGGCTATGCCTTTCATTATCTATGGAGGGTAATGTGTTGATACTTATTCACATGGCTTAGTTATGTACCCTACAGAAAGACAGAGAACAAAAGTTATTGTTTAGTTGCAGGCCACTCCATCTGTACACTATCCCAACCAGCTGCACACATTTACCTTGTGTATGTGAGGAGGCATTTCGTTGTCTGAGCCCTCCTCTGGAAGTGGCTCATGGTGTCGTGATGTTCCCTGACCATACTCTGCCCAACCTCCCATGGGGACACGAGCTAACCTTACTTTAGCCCCTGTAGCGACGGAGTCTGTAAAGTAGAGGGAGTGGCTGTTCAGTATTTATAACTGATCTTGCACCACCATGTGTTCTCAGTTGGTTAACAAATGATTACATACATTGAAACCCCTGTAAGTTCTTATACTAAAACAGTGTAAGAAAAACAGAGGAAGAGATGCATATTAATTATTCTCATGCGATCCAATGTCTAAAGGATCGATGAATGACCATTCTTTACAAAAGATAGATACAGATACCTGTGAAAGGTCCACCAGCCCGACCATGACTGCTGCCCGTTGATGATGATGCCCCTTGCTGGCTAATGGCAGTATTGCTGGTTGCTGAAGCTGAAGTGGGAATGGCACTAGGACTGGGAACTGTCGTGGGGAAAGTGTGAGAGCGGGGGAAACTTCTAGATTGAGGATTGGGTTGACTCCTCACCTCATCAGGGATGCTGTCACTACTTTCATCACTCTCCTGCCTGTGCCATGTGTGACGAGACAACTCACCCCGGGACTGCTGTTTATGAAGCTACAAAAACAAAGACAAAAATATAGATGCAACTGTGTGTAAGCAAGGGGACCCAATGTGGATATAATATTAATCCAAACAAGCCCACGTCTTGCATCTGTAAACAAAGAGACTTACGTCATGCATGTAAAGTGCATGGATGCTCATCTCAGTGGAGGCGTACTCGGACAGGACCAAACTAGTGAACTGACCCTCCCACGCACTGCTGGCTGAGCTCACTGTTCGTGCATCAGCCCTACACAGGAACAGAGAATAAAAATGTGGAAAAAGTCAGGCTATTAAGAGGAAGGCCTGGGGCAAGAAAATTACAAAGGTAGAATGCTAAAGGAGTACAGCTGCTCAGAGACTGTTTTGTTTTGGTCAGAAAACAGATTATTTCTTACCCAGAGCCCGCCATTGCCTTGCTCGTGACAGAAGTGTGGCAGCCAGCTGTCCTCTGGGCTGTACTCAGACTACCTCTGAGCTGCAGACTGCTGCTGACTGGGGAGAGGGAGCGCAAGGCAGATGCTCCATCACTTATGCCAGCTGCTGCGTAATTGGTCAAATAGCTATCCCTGCCAAAATGAACGGAGCCCAACGTAGAAGGACCAGCCAAGAGGTTTGCAATAAGGCTCCTTGGCTACGAGTGTGTAAGAGAGAGAGAGAAAGAAGTTGAGACAGAGATGCACTTCTTCCTAAAATATAACATTTGCATACTCGCTGTTGCCCAATCTTGATTTTAAGGAATATATCTGATTTGTTATCAGCATAAGAAAAAATTCTCCACTTTGCACAACTGTGATACTGAACTAGACTGATCACATCTCTCCATACCTCAGACTCGGACAGTGAGAGTGGGTGTGTCTCTGAAGAAACCACAGTGGCCTCTCTGTGAACTCTTTCTTTCAACTGACTGATGAAGTGTGTTGTTTCTTGAGGAGGCTGCCACTGAGGGTTGGTAATGGCAAAGTGCATTAAAGATAACTCTGTCTTTCCATCCTCGGCCTGTTGATAGATGGATGCCTCTGTCTTCCCCCCCGACATCCACTAGAGTGAGAGTAAGGCATTAAGTCAGAGACATACAACTCTACCATTAAGTCATATTTTACATTTACGATTGTGTATATGCATGCAAATAATGTAGCAGTCCCTCACCGCAGGGTGTCCATGCTGCCTGATGTCCATCTGAGCAAAGGAGCAGGTGTCTCCCACTCCAACCACCTCGACTGTAAAGTTCCTGAAGAAATCAATGATATCCAAAGACTTCCTCCTCAGGCAGAAAATCAGGATGATGGGAGTCACCACTGGACTAAGCAACTCCTCCAGGATGAAGACCTGGTAACACACAAATGGATATAAAAAAAATTTTATATTACAGTTATATATAAGACAAGGGTTTAGCAAAGTTGTACGGCAAGCACATTAAATATTTGATTTGAAAGTGTAAATGTGATTTGTAAACAATAACATGTTAAAGAGGACATGACTTAATAACGATTTAAAGGTGCTACCAGATGAGAAAATGTGGGAAAAGAGAATGAGTCTCTATTTTGAGTAATCTGTATTCTCTCTATCTTGAGAAAAGCATCGGCCCTTGTATTTAAAAAAAGTAAGTATCTTAAGTCTTGATGCTTTTCCCAGTTCAGTATTTCTACTCACTGCTTTGTATTGGAAGAGCTGTGAGAACTGGTCACGGGTCTCATATCTATGTGCATTGCCCTGCCAGTGGTCAGGCATGTAGTGGATATGAGCCAGGATGACCCGCAACAGCTGCTCAGGGTAAAACACCATGTGCTGATCAGGAATAAATGACCTGAAAAAAGTAAGATGGTGGTGAATTAGAATTTAGTTTACTAATGCGAGATCTTCTGTTGAGGGATTTTAGATGACTGTGGGTTTTCACAGTCCCTACTGGGCAAAAATAAATGGGTTTAGTTAAAAATCTATGCAGATTATCCTACAGTTAAAAATTGTATAAGAACAGGTTTCAATTTAGAGATTACACAGATTGCAAGCAGTCAGGAACTACTTGGGGAAGAAAACCTCTTATTCCCAGTTACACAGCAGAGTAAGATGTGCAAGAGCATTAACAAGATTATAAATCTGGGTAAATTATAAATCTGGGTACCATGAGCAATAAGGAAATTGTTCATGGATAACACCTCCTAATTTTCTAGTTAAAGATTTGTCCTTTGTTAGGGTTGTATATTTGCATCTGACATTTGCAATTTAAAGTGTTTCATAGTGATGAAGGTAGTCCTGACCTGCAGATGGTGATACACACTCCCAGCAGAGTGACTGAGGAGAGGACATGTTCCACAGCGAGGACATCCTCATCATAGATGGTCAGGGCGATGAGAACAGCCAGGAGAGACCCGGCGAAAAATGCTACATTTTTAGCAACCACCGTCAGCAGTGGTGAAAGGAAACAGTTCATGTACTTGGATGCAGCCTGGGATGGGATACAAATGAGGAAGAGGAAAAGGAGAAAATAGACTAAATTGACAGAAGCATTGTGGCCGTGTTATTTCAAAACCATTTTAAAGTCATGTGATATTCTGAAAAGCCACGTGCAGAACCACTCTGCAAAAAAAGTTATCGTCCATGTAAAATTGAGCAAGAATTATAAACCTGGGGGGACAAGCATCCAAAAAAAGATGAGCCAGTCCACTGACCTTGTAGCCTTTGCTGAGCCGTGACATGAGTTCATGGTCCAGCTCATTGAAGTGACGTAGGTAGCAGCGACCATAAAGAGACCAGCATCTAGCTCCCAGAGAACCAGGCTCTCGCTTGATCACCTGGATACAGGCACACAACCAACAGTTATCTGGAGCACCACATGAAAACGTAAGTAGGTCAGAGTTTGTGTTTACAAGAAGAGCTGTTACCTCAGTGTAACTAAAGAAGGCATAGAGAATCTGCCACACCAGTATGACTGGACACAGCAGCAGATTGGCAATGCCGATCCAAAGGATACGGGACGCTAGCCTGTCAGCCAACTCAAGCCTGTTGCCTCCTCTTTTATACTCTGGTTTTAAACTCCACTCATTCTCAAACAGAGAACCTGCAGTGAAACAAATACACATACATAAAACAGGATTAAAAGTGATACTTTAATTGCTAAATCTTGACAAACAGCACAAACTCAGCTGAACAAGGCAGCACAGGAATGTGTACACCTATTGTACGAATATATAAAAAATCATAGTGGTCATACACACACCTGGCCCCCAAAAGAAAATTAGCTCAAAATTGTACTTGAGACCCCGAGTGTAGAACACATAGTCCCCAAGTACAGGAAGTCGAAATCGCACAGGAAGGAGGGACTTATTCACCATGGCAACCTAGTGCAGGAAGTCAAATTGTATGAGGTTAAATGTTTGCAAGTAGCTGCTTTACACATGAATTGTTACTTCATGTTTCATTTACATATCAACACAAATAAACACACCATGTAGTTTTTAAACCGAAGGATGCGGTGGTAAATGTCAAGCTCTGTGAGCTCCTTTTTGTGGATGCAGATCTGGTGCTCCTTCTGGATCTCTACTATTCTGGCCTGAACCTCCTGCCATGTTGCATAAGGTAGCTCTGACTGAGAACAAAAGAACAATGGAGGTTAGAGAGTCTAATGTATCATTCTATAAAACTATAATAAATTTGAAAACAGGTCAAATAATTATTATTTGACAATATCTGTCAGTCTAACCATGCTCATCTTGAGGGCGTTGATATAGAAGGATCGGATCTCCCAGTAACAGCAGACGTTGTAGATGAATTTGACTAACCGGTGTAGCCAAAACACCCCCGAGATCACCAGCACAAAGATGACAAATGCATTGTCTTGGATACTGGATGACAAAATAATTACAATATTTTACTTTGGACTGATCACTGAATGTAAAAGTACCACATTAAGGTTGACCTGTGCAAATAACTGCTATCACAATTGATTTTACAAAAGGTCCATATATTGTAATTATGTGCTGTTGTTATGTAGAGTGTCCTACTCACCGTGCACTGCAGACATTCATTGGGAGGAAGGCATCAGGCAGGGTAACTTTAGATGAATCAGTGTGATTTACAAACTTGTTGGCAAAGAGGATGTCATAGTCTACACAGTTAGCTAGGAACACGGTGAAGCCGACCACAAACAGCAACTGACTGTGCGGAAAAAGACAGCAGAAAGAGTGAGGGAGGAGGAACAGGAAGAAATAGGAAACATGAAAACATAGATATGAGGCACGTTAACCTTCACGGCTGAAATGCATATACCACTCTGGTGATAGAAAAAGTTTACATTGATGACAGAAATGATACATACACCAGCTCAAAGAACTCTCCCAGGAGCATACAGGTGAATCCATTCTTCTGATGCAGGTTATAGACGTGCAGATCATTAAGGACTACAATTGTTTTGAGACGTTCACAACACAATTTAAGCGAAGCACAATTCACTGAACACAAAAAGCAAGACACAAATGCCAAAATAACGTTAAAGGATATTCTCTGGAAAAACAGGTCCAGGTTTTCTATGTGGTGCCACTGGGCTGCAAAACAAATATTTTAGATAATAAGTAATTGCAAACTTCTTGCGCATGGTTGCATGCAAGAACAAAATTTGATCTGTGTTATAGGGCCATATGCTCTGTGTGCGTTTCATACGTTTGGCTCCTTCGGCTACATGCATCAGCAGGTTCTCCTCTCCCGGGGGAGAGTCGCTGTAGGACGCCTCCAGACGATGGTACTCTGTCTCAAAGTGTGCCATGGTGATAAGCAACTTCAGTCTCACCAGCTAGCCAAACTGACTGCTACAGCCTGGAATCAGAGTAAAAACGTCAACATGAGCTTTGATCTTCATTTTGTATTCCCTTTTGTCAATCAAACCGACGCTAAATTAGCTCAAACCAAAACCATAATTACATACCATGGCGTACAACACATACATACAACATCGTCCTTACAAAATGATAGCACCCGCTAGCAATGAAGTACAAATGCAATTATCTGATAAGTCATGAACAAATAAGTATTGTACGACTATAATTTACTTGATTATTTGAAATAATGAAGTAAAATATACCCACAAGAAGACACAATGCAGCTGGGAACACATACTAGGTACGGTAAAATTAAACACACCCTACATGCTAGGACAACAAAAAACGATATGATATAGCATGGGTTAGCTAAAGAAATATGCTCACCTCCATTGCAGTACAATCCGTCCTTTCCGGATCTAGTGTTTACTTAACATTCCCAACTGAAAAAGGGGGAAGATGTTTCCCTTTAGTGGCGTTTCTGTCCGTTAAATGTGTCAACAGCAGACTGTGGGAAGGGGCTTCATGTCATATTTAAACGTGTACTAAAGCAATATGTTAGAAGCGGTTGACTTCTGCTGGCTAGAAATGGTAATTAGCCGTGACAAGTGACAAACTGCTTCAGGTGTTGTTGTCGAGGTTTGACAGCACAGGCCTGCCTCCATTTAAAATAAGGGGGAAAAAAACAAAAAACAATAGTCACCTCCCAAGTCCCGCTGCTTCCAGTCCCCTTACCGTTTGGCTTCCTTATTATGACGGAATATGACGGTGAATCCCGGATAATTATTTTTTTCAACCTCCTAATAACCTCCTTGTTTACGTTTTCTCCTCGGCTCACTCTCAAACTCAAACACAAGCCAGTTTCATTTTCGAAAGAGCTAGCCGTGTGGCGTTTCCCCAACTGATTGACAGGGACACTGTCCAATCAGGAGATGAGCTCTCCGAGGGAAGCTCAGAAGCCAATCGGATTTGTTCAGAGGCGGGGTTTTTAAATGGCACCGTGTAGGGGTTTGACACATCAACCTCCATTACGGCTCCTCACTGTTTACCCTGCGTTAATGGTTGTTTACCGCCACCTCCTGGTCATTTTTTAGGAGAACAACAACCACGACAGATGCTACTGCCTCATCCATACGTACACTATGTGTCTGACACTGTATATCGTTGCTACTCAGCTATTTGTGTGTCATCTACAAATAATACTAACAAATGTGAGTAATTATAAAACTTTTCTAATAATAATACTGGGAAAACTGTAAATTGTTACTTTTATTAAGCCATGAAGGAACCAATTTGTGCATGTGTGCACTTCATGGTACAAAAAAGATGCCTTGAAAAGCCAGACCCACCTTATGTCTCCCTCTACCGTAATGAATATTCATATATGATTGTTTAGCCTTTAGAGTGACAGCTGGTCTTTTGTCCACTGCATCACTGCATTAGTTACAGTGGTAACACCAAAACGCTGTGTGTGTTGTGCATGTGTGTGTATGTGTCTCTGAATTAAACACAGTAATGACATTTTCATTAACTAGTCTACAGAGTAGGAAGAAAATTCTTACGAGGACGGATCCAAAACACAAAAACAAGGCATTACAAGGCCTTACTATGTTTTTCCTAAAGTGGGATTCATATCTAAAACAGAGCAGACTGGTCCAACTCTCAGAATCCAAAGATCACAAAGGATCTCAATCAATGCATCAGCTCAATGACAATCACATGGCTTCAGTACACCTGCCCCTAACGTGCATGTGATGGTGCATGGAGGCTATCAATGCTGGTTGCATCTTTACCTCAGTCTGTTCTGATTAGGATTAGACTCCATTCAATTTAATCCAACAGGCAAAGTCTGTTGCAATTAAGCTGATTGGGCGGCAAACACACAAACTGAGCTGCTAAAGCTGACACTTTATAAATCAAAGTTATTAACCATCAGCCTGTGTCTCTGATGGTGTTGCATCTCCACCTATTGATAACTCATGCTTGATCAGCTTTATTCCAAATCATTTGTCCAAGTTAGCTTGTTATGACCTGAACAGTCGTAAATTAATCTTTCTTTCAATAATTTACAGATTAATATCATGCTTGTAGCATTAACATTAACTGTTTAAGGTTAATAGAACACATATATAATAATTCCGGCCTATTGCGTGTGTGTATGTCTGTAAGCATGTGCGCTTTGCTGCAGGCTATAGCCGGCTGATTAAATTACACCACTGTCTGTTGGGAATTAGAGGAGTGCATTGACAATTTGGTCCAAAAGATGTGCTGTCATGCTGCCATGCACCCAATGGGTGGTGCTGGGCTAACAGGGGGATGGTGGTGGTGGTCTGGGTGGGGGATGGGGAAGAGAAACGGGATGAAGTCATCTCGCTAGGGTAAATTAATTAGATCAGATCTCTTGCACCCAAACCTAGCGCAGCATGAATGAAACACACAGAGACGTATACATCGCCCTCCAAATCCTCTCATTAAAATTTAAATCTTACTTTGTCTTCCTGTCCCTGCTGGTACCCCTGGGGTAGTTTAGTCTAACACCGCTAACCGCCCCACTTCCGCTTTATTTGAACATGACCATGCGTTATTAATTAAAAAGTAATGTTGTGAATACATTCAAATATTTTCATTTGATTTCATTTCATTGAATCTGTTCAGTTCCATCTTCTGTAAAGTATATTCCCGAGCATAAAGCCAAGCAAACTCTGCCTTCACATTTAATTGTTGAAGATAGTTTGTTTATGGAAAAGTACAAAAAATGGGGGATGAAACATGCATTTTATTTATAAGTTGCTGACATGGCACTGTTGGCCTAACTGTTTTGTATAGTCCTTGGCTGTAGTACCAATAAATCTCATTGTACATTCCACAGTCTGCTGATCATATCCAGAACTGTTTTTATTCCAGGAAGTATTTGTTGACCTTCCTCAGTCCTTCTTTATTCTCTGAAATGTCACTTCTCTTTGAATCCCCAAACTGTATGTGTTGCATGAGTCACACAGATCAGGTGACTTCATATATGTCACTCCCTGAGTGTTTGTTTGGTGTGCATTAGACATGAATGCATGAATCACTCTATTGTTCAGTGTCATGGTCCCCTGAGACTGAACTCTGACACCAGAGTGGAGGGACTGCACCCCAGATGCACCACAGTGACTACTGTTTCTTTATACAGGGGGTCCTCGTGTTACGACGGTCGCGAGATACGACATTTTCGTGGTTACGACACATCTCCCATGAACTTCCTTGTTTCGGCTTAAGGAGTTTGCCCCGTAATTATGTACAGACTTCGCACGGGAACTAGTTGGTGAACGCTCTCTCTGTCTCTCAGCGCGCCTGCCGGCTCTCCAACACCTCCACAGCACAGCAAGGCTACTCTGCCTTGTGTTTACTTATGTGAAATGGCCGTCTGGGACACAGATGGGTTCGGGATCGTGGCAATACCGTAGGTTTATTCACAACACAGGGTCTACACGGCTGATATCAGAAATCTAAAGGAAATGCTCATTACACTCGCGATATCAACCCCTACGGTGTGTCAGGAGGGACAAAAGGCAATTCACCATAATAAACTCTTATTTTAGCATGGTATTATAGCGACATCTAGTGGCACAACTTATTATCTACATACAAATACATACATATGAATGTATGTTACGACTAACGTCGAAATTCGGTTACGACACATTCTCAGGAACGGATCTCCGTCGTAACACGAGGACCCCCTGTATTTATGAAGAGTACATAAAGAAACCCCATGCAGGCACAAGGAGAACATGTAAACTCCACACACTTAACTGGACAAAACATTGCATTGTTTCCTCTCTGTGACCATTTAGAAAACAACAAAGAGATTGTTGAGGACTAAATTGGACCCTGAGGCCGTGTTTCGGATCCCGGTCCCATTTTACCAGTAAACCAGTACAAAGTAAGGCTGATGGTCAATGAGGACATCTCCCACCGGGTTTCTCTGCACCTCTCTGATTCAGCGTGTCCTCTCTGACAGCCATAAACAGATGTGTCTGGAGTGTAAGAGGGAGGTCACAGAAGGGAAGCGAGTGAGAGAGAGAGAGAGGGTAATAAATGAGAGGAGATTTATAGATGTTCCCGTCATTAAACTGATTGAGTGTGACACTGCGAGTGATGCCTATTAACACATGTAACACATGACATGTGCACACACACACACACACACACTTACACACACAGCGGTTAGATCAAATACATCTGTAACTGCACGATAGACTAGGATGTTATTGTGTTCTGACACCAACAAGACTAAGACTCAGCATCATGGTTGGGTGGCCGCAGGTCTGCGTACTTCAGTAATCTGTCATGCATTTTCACCTACAGAACCAGAAGACCTATTGATGATCTGTCCACTGCAAAGACTTCCCCCTGATCTACAACCCACCCACACGCACACAAACCCAGTATATGCAGACTAATAGTAATCGGAGAGGGCGACATCAAGGAGAAACACTGCCATCAGATGAGTAAGCAGTGTCCTGCTACAGATTTGCAGGGAACAACATCTACCTCACACTTCATCGCTGAGGGTCACTCAGTCCTGGCGATATCCTGGTCATAAAAATTTAAGAGCCCAGACTTTCTCATTTTTAAATGTATGTGTGTGTGTGTGTGTGTGTGTGTGTGTGTGTGTTCCCGTACACATGTGCATGTTAGATGAGATGACTATTGGGTCGATGGCTTTTAGCCATGTAATTACGACTACCCGCCCCCCTCCCCTGCCCGTCCTCATACTATTCACTCCAGGGATTTTTCTGATCAAATCTGTATCTGTTGCATTTGATCTACTGACGTCCATGTAGACTTAAACAAAACAAAAAATAAATAAATCAGAGCAATGGTTTTATGCACCCTGAAATGCAATATTATGTAGACATTTAAAAAATACTGTTGCAGAATGCAAACATTTATTAACAGTCTGTATATAACAACTGAAAAAAAAACAGTTAAGCCGCTAAGCAAATGTATTATCTATTCAAAATCGGCCACCTTCAGATCATCAGTCTCAAACTTTTGTTCTCCAGAGCAGAACTTCATCCACATGTTCAAAGAAAAATTATAAAATGAGATTATTTGAGAGTCGGTTATGATTTGTAAGCATCGCTGCAGGCCAGCTAATCAAACGGAGGGAGTTGTAACCTCTGTTATCCCTCCATCAACAAACACATTGTGGTACCTGACAAAGTAGCACTGCTGTATTATTCATCCCCTGTGTAAATTAATATCAACTTTTCGAGGGTGTCTGCAGTGATACAGTGGTAATCTACTTGCTATGTAAACAATAGCAGGTGAGCTCAAGGCCGTTCCGTATTAAACATTATAAAGAACAGGTTTCATTTCCTATATGTTTGTGTACGTGCACATGTGTGTGACCGCAACCCCTGCAGAGACACACGCACACAAAAGGGGGGCCCCATTGTTGGGTCTAGCTTTTGGACTGTCTCCTTGATGAAGATGGAGGGCACGGCTAAATAATACTTCCACACATGCATACAGGAGCCCCCCCTCTATACCTCCAGGGCTCCAGGGGGAACAGGCTGAGCTTCACAATGCTTTACCCCAGAGAGGCCTCAGCCTGCTGGGCTGCTGATAGCTGCACCTGGCCCCTGCAGCCTGGTCGTCTTATGAGGGGCATAAACCCACACATGGTCGACATCACATGAACCATCTGTTCATTTCTATCTTATTTGTATAAACTGGTGTGTCTGTGGAAACGGTATTATTGTCCTTAATTTTGGTTTGTCCACCACCTCTCCATTATTCTGCTCTGGTGCTGTGTATGTGTGTGTGTGTGTGTGTGTGTGTTGTGAGATATCATTTTTCATCCTATAGAGTCCGACTAACCGTGTAACCCAGCCTCCTCCTCCTGAGCCATGAGGGGGAGGCTATTTAGGAAAGATCATACAGAAATCTTAGCTGCCCCCCCCCCACACACACACACATCAGTCTTTCTCTTTGTGGTCTTACAGTGCTGACAGTTCATGCCCTGTGGCTAATTTAGACATCATTTTGACGAGTGCTGGGGGATCTGGTCCTCCACATTTTTACATACTGAAAAGTGTAAATGTAACTTTTCAATTTATAACTAATAACTTTATTGAATGTTAATGAATCTCTCAGTCACAACTGGCATACAGTTATACACTTTTAAAATTCCTATCACTTCATTAGTACATCTAATGAAGTGAGAGGAATTTTACAATCTTTATTTACATTATCTCTCTCTCTCTCTCTCTCTATATATATATATATATCTATCTATCTATCTATCTATCTATCTATCTACAGTATATATCTCACAGCTGTATGAAAGCGGACCTGCTGCTGTTGCTGTTGACCAGCCTGCTTCATTTCAGGATCAGCACCACTAAGTGGGACTGATGCTCTTTCATCTCTTTCCCCCAAAAACACAGACAGAAAAAAAAATCCAGATGTCTTAACCACAGCGGTTGAGCTTCAGCCTGCATATGTATATGCCTCCCCCCAACCCCCCCAGTATCTGCCTCTGTGTGTGTGTGTGTGTGTGTGAGCTCACGTGCTCGGTGTCTGCACCGCCCCGTTGGTGTGTGAGGTGAACAGCGTCAGGCTCATTCTGGTCCCGGACTGGTCCTCTCTCTGTACTCCCAGCCTCTCTCTCTCTCTCTCTCTCTCTCTCTCTCTCACACACACACACACATGAACAGTGCTGTGCCGGCTCCCTCCTGGTTGTGGACACTTTTAATATTTCATCATCGCAGTCGCCTATAGGAGATTTCTCTCCTCATGTGGCATCTTTGCGCATAAAGCCGTGGTGCGTCTGAGCCGCTGAGCATCCTGGTGTTTTCCTGGAGATGAGGACAAACGCTTGGTGAATGGAAAACACCAACACAGAGCCAACGCTACCTTCCCTCCACCTCGACGCGCGCGCTCCTCGCACCAGCGGCGACATTAGCGCAGGGGAAAGCGGAGCCGGCGGCTGCGCTCTGCGGGGCCGGGCGCGCGTCGTCTGGGAGGAGTAGGGAGGATGGAGGCGTTCTTTGCAGAGGTAAGTCATGGAGGGGGTTTAGGTCTCAACACACACACACACATCAGTCTTTCTCTTTGTGGTCTTACAGTGCTGACAGTTCATGCCCTGTGGCTAATTTAGACATCATTTTGACGAGTGCTGGGGGATCTCGTCCTCCACATTTTTACATATTGAAAAGCGTGAACGTAACTTTTCAATTTATAACTAATAACTTTATTGTGTGTTAATGAATCTCTCAGTCACAATTGGCATACGGTTATACGCTTTTAAAATTCCTATCTCTTCATTAGTGGATCTAATGAAGTGAGAGGAATTTTACAATCTTTATTTACATTCTCTCTCTCTCTCTCTCTCTCTCTCTCTCTCTCTCTCTCTCTCTCTCTCTCTCTATCTATCTATCTATCTATCTATCTATCTATCTATCTCCAGTATATATCTCACAGCAGTATGAAAGCGGACCTGCTGCTGTTGCTGTTGACCAGCCCGCTTCATTTCAGGATCAGCACCACTAAGTGGGACTGATGCTCTTTCATCTCTTTCCCCCAAAAACACAGACAGAAAAAAAAATCCAGATGTCTTAACCACAGCGGTTGAGCTTCAGCCTGCATATGTATATGCCCCCCGCCCCCCATATTTGCCTGCGTGTGTGTGTGTGTGTGTGTGAGCTCACGTGCTCGGTGTCTGCACCGCCCCGTTGGTGTGTGAGGTGAACAGCGTCAGGCTCATTCTGGTCCCGGACTGGTCCTCTCTCTGTACTCCCAGCCCCTCTCTCTCTCTCTCTCTCTCTCTCACACACACACACACATGAACAGTGCTGTGCCGGCTCCCTCCTGGTTGTGGACACTTTTAATATTTCATCATCGCAGTCGCCTATAGGAGATTTCTCTCCTCATGTGGCATCTTTGCGCATAAAGCCGTGGTGCGTCTGAGCCGCTGAGCATCCTGGTGTTTTCCTGGAGATGAGGACAAACGCTTGGTGAATGGAAAACACCAACACAGAGCCAACGCTACCTTCCCTCCACCTCGACGCGCGCGCTCCTCGCACCAGCGGCGACATTAGCGCAGGGGAAAGCGGAGCCGGCGGCTGCGCTGTGCGGGGCCGGGCGCGCGTCGTCTGGGAGGAGTAGGGAGGATGGAGGCGTTCTTTGCAGAGGTAAGTCATGGAGGGGGTTTAGGTCTCAAACGGTGCCAAACGGTTATTGAGCGAAATCACAGATTCAGGAAAATGTGTGATTCAGAGTGGGTGTGCACCGATGCATGGTCTAAACTGCGTGATGTGTTTACGGTTTTTTTTTTGTGTGTGTGTGTGTGTGTAACCTTTTTGGGCCACACCGGTTCGGATGTGGCAGGTGATGCTTTGCATCCGTCGACTGGAACCACTCCCCCCGGGTAAAAAAAAAAAAAAAACGCCATCAGGACCAGGCCTGACTGAGTGCATGGCCATTCTTGTCATTCGGGTCATTATTTGATGATCACTGCGGAGCGTCGGGGCCTGGTCACTGGCTGGCTGAAACACTGAGCTGACACCGGGCTCCAGCATCCAGGAGGCTCTCTCTCGGATGGAAGCCAGTGTGGTAACAGAGGGCTGATCGTGTTGGCCCTCTGATACCGAGCTCCACACAGCATGCTCAGGATGGAGCGGGGATGTATGGGTGGGTATGGGCCGGTGGGGGATGTAGGAGGAGGAGGAGGCTGAAGGACATTTTCATGTGTGTGGATGGACCAAATCAGACAAATGGGTATCAACTGGTATCCTTACTGAATAGATCAGTGGTTATTAACCCACTCCTCTGTTCGTCCTTGCACTGGCTGCTGGGAAGAGTGGAACCAAGAGGGATCTTCATAGCCATGTTTCCCACTCCCTCATCCTCCACCTCAAGTGATGCCCACCCCCCTTCCTTCCAATTCATTTGTACACACACCAATCACAATCACATGCACACACACACACACACACACATTCACACAATCTGATGAAGCGTCGCCTTGTCCGCCGACTTTGATGCCAATATCCGTCCTCTCCAAGCTACTTATCCGCCTCCCGCTCGGGTTAATCTGATATGGGTTTAAATGCATCTCACAGTGGCAGTGATGTCATGCCACTTATTAGTGTGTGTGAGAGCAGTTGTGTGGGGGAATATGTGAGGGTCATTGTGTCCAGGCAAGGCCATCTCCATCCCCTTTCTCGCCCTGAGTCCTGGCAACATGTTGATAAAAAGGCAAATGACTACATGACATAACTAAGACAGCAGCACCAGTGAATCCTACAGCCACTCCACCCCCCCGCTCCATTTCCCCTCAGTCTGTGTGCAATGCATTGATCGTGCCATTGATTCACAGACCACCACATAGCCAACCCTGCAGGCCTACACGCCACAGACTCTGGAAGCCAACCTGAGACTTGAAAATGAAGTGACTTATTGAGGTGTCATACCAAGAATTATGACTTCATGCGTCGGGGTCAGGAGTTATCAATCCTCTTTGTTAGAAACATGCAGCGAAAACCATTCTCCTGCGTTTCTGTTCACTGTTCCCCTCTGTCATATGTCCCTGCATCGCTCCTCCATTTGCCGCTCTGTCTGTCCTTTAAACCAGGAAGAGCGAGCAGCTGACCCCTCTCTGTCTCTTTATCAGCTCAGGCAGAAAATACGATCGCTGGCCAGCCAGCCAGGCATTAAATGTCAGGTGGCATTAGCACAGTCCCCTCACGTTTGAAATGGTTGTTAAGTTGTAAAAAAATGTTTCATATTTATTGTTTTATCTAAAAACAATCATAATCTTTTCCTGGTTATGGTAGCTAAAAAAACATCCGTGTTATTGGGGATATCCTGTATGTTGGGTCAGTTTAGGGATTTGGGTTGTTGTTGTTCAGGTCTCAAACTTCAAACCTTGAATCTGGCAATGAAGTCATCCACCTGGTCTCAGAGGTGACATTCTGTGTCACTGTTTGTGATGTGATGTCGGACTGGAATACAGGTGCACAGCCACCGGGAAGTGATAACCGGGAGACGGACAGGTGGGAATGTTGATGGAACAGCTTGGCGACGCAGGGGCACGTTATGTCAAAACCTGCTGTCGCACAGTTTATACCGTGTCCTCACTCTCTGCCCCATCTTTGCCCATCGTTGGTTATCTCTCGTCTTCGCTCTGTCACTCCCCCCTCAGGCTGTAAATTATTATTTACTACTCTGCAGTTGGTTGAGTGGCCACTTCGCACCACACTCTGAATAGTTTCAAAGGAATTGAGGCTTTTCCTCCCACCGATGCTGCTTTTTTCATGCAGCGAAGTTCCATGAAATATTAATCCCATGGCTACAGTGCGTTCTGTATGGTAGCTTGCATATATTCTGTGAAACATTCATGCAGGCGTGACAGAATCAAGTGCATTGTTTTTGCATTCAGTTTCTTCCAATTGCGATAAAAGAATAGTCTCTTCATCTGTTTTGTGCAATGCAAGGGTAGGAGTAAAAATAGCAGAGCCTGGTTTATAGAAATATGGGTGCCAATGTTTGTTTTTTTTTGGTGGGGGGGGGGGGTGAATTCTGCAGGAAGTGTTTTCAGCAGGGGGAAGGTAACAGTCAGTGGAGATGTGTGACCTATATTCAGCTGCTCCAAACACATTTGTTCTGCTCTGGAGCTGCATCGGCTTTGGTTCTCTCTAAAAAAATGTTTCACATTTATTGTTTTATCTAAAAACAATCATAATCTTTTCCTGGTTATGGTAGCTAAAAGAAACATCCGTGTTATTGGAGATATCCTGTATGTTAGGTCAGTTTAGGGATTTGGGTTTGGGTTGTTGTTATTCAGGTCTCAAACTTCAAACCTTGAACCTGGCAACAAAGTCATCCAGTTAGATTGGTCTCAGAGGTGACATTCTGTGTCACTGTTTGTGATGTGATGTCGGACTGGAATACAGGTGCACAGCCACCGGGAAGTGAGAACTGGGAGACAGACAGGTGGGAATGTTGATGGAACAGCTTGGCGACGCAGGGGCACGTTATGTCAAAACCTGCTGTCGCACAGATTATACCGTATCCTCACTCTCTGCCCCGTCTTTGCCCATCGTTGGTTATCTCTCGTCTTTGCTCTGTCACTCCCCCCTCAGGCTGTAAATTATTATTTACCACTCTGCAGTTGGTTGAGTGGCCACTTCGCACCACACTCTGAATAGTTTCAAAGGAATTGAGGCTTTCCTCCCACCGATGCTGCTTTTTTCATGCAGCGAAGTTCAATGAAATATTAATCACATGGCTACAGTGCGTTCTGTATGGTAGCTTGCATATATTCTGTGAAACATTCATGCGGGCGTGACAGAATCAAGTGCATTGTTTTTGCATTCAGTTTCTTCCAATTGCGACAAAAGAATAGTCTGTTTTGTGCAATGCAAGGTTAGGAGTAAAAATAGCAGAGCCGGGTTTATAGAAATATGGGTGCCAATGTTTGGTTTTTTTGGAGGGGGGGTGGGGGGGGTGAATTCTGCAGGAAGTGTTTTCAGCAGGGGGAAGGTAACAGTCAGTGGAGATGTGTGACCTATATTCAGCTGCTCCAAACACATTTGTTCTGCTCTGGAGCTGCATCGGCTTTGGTTCTCTCTGTCTCTCTCTCTCTCTCTCTCTCCTCTGTTCCCTTCCCTCTGATGCTCTCTCTCTCCCTGCGGCTGCCTCTCCAGCTAAACCATCCAGTTTCATTGCAGCTTTCAGTGCTGTCCTTCTCCTCCTCCTGGCCGTTTTCCAGCTCTTGTCTCTCCACCACTTCACATCTCCTCCTCTTCCTCTTGTCTCACTCTTCTTTTGCTTGTTCTGCATGCGTAGGTGAAGCTCTGCTTCGAGCTGCATTGACGCTAGTGAATGAAATGATGTCTCTAAGAATCCCATGCTCTTCTTTCACTATAAATCTGCATTTATTGTATTAAAAATAATCTAGATTATGTTAGTTATTTTCACAACAATACATTTATTTGTTTGTTTTTAAAAACTAAAATTAAACAACAAAAAAAACAAATGTAAAATTATATGCTTTAAATCTTTACAATATACAGCAACCAACACAAAAATACAAGTTACATTTTATAGATGA
>JAFBJQ010001171.1:76345-236600 GCA_016785345.1 Trinectes maculatus
ACAGTACATTAGACTGCATGACAGCATATCCCACAATCCTCTGCCCCTGAACACCATTTCCCGACATCCTTCAGGGCTAATCAGAAAGAGGCTGTTTCCAAGGCGCCCTCCTTCCACACGGTTGCCGTGGAGTTTGGTTGCCAGGGTGCAATGGGGGGGTGGGGATGTGCGACTGTAAGTTAATCCAAGATGAGTGAGAATGCGATAATTAGCAGACTGCTCAAAACTGGCCTCTCAAAGAGGATTTACAGTGTACACACACACACACACACACACACACACACACACACACACACACACACACACACACACACACACACACACACATGCACATAATGTAACAGTTGCTTCGTTCTGCTCCCTTTATCCGTGCTAGACATTTAGCATCCGACATTCATTCAATTCAAGACATTTGATTCTATAATATTGGTTACATGGTCTGCAATGTATGATCATTATTACTGTACACAAGCGTTTGTTGTTACTCATATAAATAATTTAATTATGACCCTGTTCACCTTTATTGAACCCCTCCCACAAACACACACACACGCTCCAGCACACATAAACAGATGTTGTTGCTCTACTTCCAGCAGCAGTAATCCTGTGAAAGCTTTTAATATTCCATTAGAGGTAATTGTATTATCACCTTTGATGGAATATTGCTGACTGCTAAGTCCCTAACACGGCACGGCTGCACTGAGTATAACACACTGCACGATAACCCACATGGCCACCAATGTTTACTATTCAAGTGACATTCAGTTAGTTGCATACAGGAAGTTGGTTTGTCAGGTTGTGCCCTGGACTTCAAGGACTTCACATACTTTTGCATAGTTACACGCACAGACATATAAAAACACGCCTTTGTCATAGTTCCTATTGTGTGACTCTTTCTTCACTAAGGATGGACAGGAGCCATATTGCCCATCCTCCCCTTGCCTGATTAACTAACAGGAGCACTTACAGGTCCACCCACATCCACTCCCCCTGTCAGACATCCATTACCAGGAGAGCACTGGCCAGATTAGAATGGATGCTTTACAAACAAGTTTTAGCAGCACATGTTATAATATAAGGAGTTGCTATCAGGTGCTGCTTTAACACTGTGGTTCGAGTAATGGTTGCTAATGGTTGAGTCTGCAAGACAAGCAGAGCTCGACAAACATATACACATTTGATGTTATCTCTAAATGCACCTCTGACCTTTGGTCTCCCGAGACCCTACTGTGCCCTCCCACCACCGTGCCTGTCATTAGTTATCTTCCATTAGCTAGTGGCTAGTCAGCTGTTCGTACCATCATCTATTCATCTGCCTCGTTTGTGTCACTCTGTGTCTGAGTTTGAGTTTTTATTTGTTTTTTTAAATTGTTTTGCTGACGTAAAACAAATGATGTATATTGTACGCGTATGATTGTGTCGAGGATTTACCAGTGACTGTTCGAGCATGAGGCAGGGGTCCTTAATCAGAGACCGTCTCCAGGGCGATGCCTCAATCAAATGGCAGGGGGTGTCCATGTGATTGCTCCAGCATTAACAATGCCTTATCAGACACACACACACACACACACACATGCAGCTGTTCATTCGTCTGGGTGAAATACTCTGGGGATGCTCTCCATGGAGTGTTCATTAATGAAAGATTATTAGATGCTCAGGATTTTCTTAATTTTTCCATTTTTGGTATAATTAACCTTGCTGCTTTTACAGAGAGCTATTTTTGATATAGTAGTTATATACATAGTAGAAATATCATATAATACTAATTACACTCATAATATATTTACAGTGCATTCAATCCCTTAAAGTTTTTTTTTTTGTGAATCATGGAAGAAAAAGCATCTGTGGCCCTGGATGTTTTTGGTTTTCTTTCGGCTCCTGTTGGTTGGAGAGCAGGGTCTGAGGTGTGGGGGCAGAGGTCGTGTTTGAGGGCAAAGCCACGATTGAGGAGAGTCAGGTGTAATGGAGCTTGGCGAACAGATGATAGATGGAGCCGGAGGCCGGCGTTTGACCGCGGGCCGGTTTGGATTTCACCGAGCTGGGAACGAGTGGGAGACATAAACATTTAAGACAGAGAAAGAGCATGAGTTTGTTGGTATGCATGGCCATTGCTGTATGTCTGGGCCAGTAACAGACGGGGGGAGGGGAGGAGGACAGCAAGGGTGTTGGTGGGTTTAGATTGTAATGCTGGTAGGTCATTTATAACCTTCTGTCTCCCCTTCGCTGTGTTTGCCCTAGAGACTGCACATGGCTCAGGCAAACTACATCGATCTGGGTGCAGAGACCTGTTTCCTTAAAGGGGAGACAGACAGACAGAGACCAGACTAAAAGCATTAATGTACATTACTTTCTGGTTTCTGGAGTTCATAAGGAGAAACTGCGGCGAGACAATAAATGCTGTGTGTTAATGTGCTCCAGGGTTAGTTTGAAAGGACCGGTTTTGGAGGTTTAAGTGGGGTCAGAGGTCGTTTTATCTGTTAAAACAGGATTGCAGTGAAGCAGCGGTGAACCGGGAGCATAGAGCCTTGGGCTCTATGACCTGAGAGGTCATCAGGTCAAATCCCAGCATCATCACCATTGTACTGGCTCTGTGTGCTGGAATCTGATGGTGTGATGAGTTGGAGTTAGGGAACAAGACAGGATGACTGACTGCAGGGTGGGGGGGGGGGGGGGGGGGGGGAGAGAGAGAGAGAGAGAGAGAGAGAGAGAGCTATATATAGAAAGCTGCTGAGGAGAGACATGCATTTTTTAGTCGACAGAGTTATTCTAGATGTTTGAGTGTATGAGAGTATTTAATCCAGCATGCAGTCAGTTACAGAGCTCCGAATTCAGAAACAATTAATGTCCTCTGTGTGGAATCAACGCACAACAACGCCGCCACCGCCAAACATCAACGCACAATCATCTCCACTGTGCTGTGTGAGCTGTGGAAAAGAGATCCAGATAAACAATACTTTTCAAGTCAAGTCACCAGTGAAAAATGGTACAGCAACTGACTGGAGCTAAACTGGGAAACGTCTAATGTACCATTTCCTGTAAAGGCCACATGTGGAGCCCACAAGGGCCTGACGTGTGTTTGCATGTGTAGGCAGGTAGTCAGTGAAAGGTCCTCATATGGATGTCTATCACTGCTGCTGAGGTATGTGGACAAGAGAGTATTTCTGGAAGAAAGGAAAAGAAAAAAAAGAGAAGTAAAAATACTAGAAAAGGTTGTTGGGTAACATGTTCTGCCATCACCTCCTCCTACTGCTCATCATTCCTTCTGTTTCCTCTTCGCTCCCTCCACTGTTGTGCTGTGCCCCTCTTTTAGGGGCTGAAGGTCAGAGGTCAGTGTTTGTGAAAAGGTACAGGAAGAGCACACTTCCTCTGAACCTCCGACCCCCCCCCCCACCTCCCAATTACAAAACATGCCTTCACCTCTTCGCCTCAAAATGTATCGATTTGTAGTGGGGGTCTGGTTCTTGTCCCATAGTGGAAGAAAAGTTCATGATATGTGACTGTGTCGACATGTTGTCGGTCGCCACAACACACACATACACAAACTCAAGTACAGTTGCTTCACTTTGATAGAAAATCCAGATGTTGCACAGTTTGTCTCCCATTTGAAACATGTGACATGCATTTTGATCTACGCAGAGACGCCTCAGTGGTTTCTGCTTCGACAAGAACTAACTCAGTGTGACCAGAGTGTACATTTCACTGCCTAACCTTTATCTTCGTGTGTGCGTGTGTGTGATCCAGGGAGCCCGTGTGTGGGTCAGGGAAAAGGAGCAGCTTCTTCCCGCCACTGTAAACTCCTGTGGGGATGGAACGCTGGTGCTCACTACTGACTATGGAGCGGTAAGAAACACATGATGACACAAACACAAGATGCAGGAAACAAGAGACGTGTGATGGAAACACTGTGTAAAGTTGATTAGTCCAAACCGGGTAAGAGAATTAAGCAGCGTCAGCATTAGCCAAAGCTGCAACAGCTGGACTGTGCATTTGTGCATCTGTATTCACCTAAAGGTCAGAGTGAAGGTAAAGCAGCTGCGCAGGTTCATCTTCTCCACGTGTGGATCTATAGAAACCCCTGTTCATGATGCTCCACTTTCCTGTGCTCCTGGTTCCTTTCTTCCCCTCCTCCTCCTCTCTCATGCCTCATACATATGCAGCATTCATGGCTGACACACATTCAGCCTCCAGAGGCCGACCAGAATAGACGGAGAGAATCATGAGAGCGCAAACGCACGGGGCTTGTGTCGCCTGTACTTGCTCTACATGGCAAAGCCAGGCAAAAAATAATGGCTGCAACTGAATGTTGAAATATCATTATTAGAGCGTGTGTGTGTGTGTGTGTGTGTGTGTGTGTGTGTGTGTGCTCATCTAATCTGAATAAGTGCAAGGACATACACACATTGCTTTTTGGATTAAGTGTTTGTTTGTTTGTTTTTTAAAAATGGCTGATTGGTTATAAGATTATGAACGTCCATAACCTCCCCCAGCCCCCATCCAGCTCTCCTGCCCCCCCTGCCTGTGAGCCATCGCTGTTTAAATGTTAGATCTGCAGGGGGTGGTGAGCGTTGGATAGAGAATCAGCAGGACTGGGTGGCCAGTGGTGGGTGTGACCCTGTTACATATGACATTTTCCTGGTTGTGATTTCCAAAATGTTCAATGTATCTCCAGGCATATAACAATACACATACTGTGTGTACACATGCCATTAAACATGCAACAATATCCCATCCATGATCCAAAGTCTTACCTTCCCTAGCCGAGCCTTAATAACAAACTGTGTATAATGTACTGTATACACATGTGTAATTATATTAGAAGAAACGTTTCATGAACCTGTGGTGAAACTGGGTCAACTGGTTATGCAGAGCAAATAGACAGGGCTGAAAATAACATGAGAAATGAACATGGAGAAGAACGAGAAGTGTCCTTGGTAAAACGCAGCATCTTCTGGGATGTGAACGTTTTGCAATATTCATCGCTTACAGATGAAATGTATGTCAAGCATACAGGATTTAATCAGATATGAAACAGATAGTCGTGTCTCCAGATTCTCAAACATGAAGATGTGCTGCTTTACTCGGTCCTACACAATAACCGAATAACTGAGTTGCTTGGAAAACACACACACACACACACACACACATACAAACACACACACATAGACACACATGCACGTATACACGCTCAGAGGTTACGTTTGTGATAATTTATGTGTGTTGCGTGACCTAGATTTCAGTAGGAAGTATGAAAGCGGCAGCGAGGGCTCACGCGAGCACAGAACACGCTGCAGGGATGTTCAAAGACACACTCGGCTTTCTGATTCAAACTGCTCTCAATGAGAGGCGGGGGTCTCTGATTGGGCAAGTTAGACCATAATCTGTGAGAGTGAGCACAGTGGGATAACGTGCACGTTAGATTG
Organism: Trinectes maculatus; assembly: GCA_016785345.1. Classification (NCBI taxonomy): domain Eukaryota; kingdom Metazoa; phylum Chordata; class Actinopteri; order Pleuronectiformes; family Achiridae; genus Trinectes; species Trinectes maculatus. The sequence goes on from JAFBJQ010001171.1 coordinate 81,766, forward strand.
ATGAATCAGTGGGAAAGAAAATAACGTGCATAAGGGGATGCATGGGATGCATCAGGTAAAACGTGGCGGGAGAAAGAGAGACGTGGGAGGCTGAGGAGAAGCGAGAGAATTAATGAAGAGCGGGTTGGAAGAGATCGAGTGAACGGAGAGAGCGAGGAGCAGCAAATGACAGATGGGGGAGGGGATGAAGGAGAGGACGTGAGAGGGACAGGGATGCGATGGGAGGTTTGGGACATGGAGACGAGCGGAATTCCAAACGAAATATTAGGACAGGGAGGAGGAATGGGAGAGAGAGAGATTGATTAGGGTGAGAGAAGCTAATTCTTTCTCATACATACACAAATAAAGTCAATGTAAGCGTGGCCTCTGCTCTGTGTACATTTGAAGGATTCATCAAATGCAGAGTAACGCGGATTGGAATTGGAAACAGAAATCGAGAAAGCATCACACACACACACACAGTATATTACATGCTCATACTCTTTGTTGTTCTATTTTTAGAGCAGAAGAAAGCGTATAGGAGTATTTATAGCAAACAGGTTTTCCCTTTTGACGTTCACAGACAGATGGCGAGTATGGGAATGATGAACGCCACTGCAAGTTGTTTCACTCGGCAGCAGCTTGTTACTGGAGTGAAACAGATTTATTTAAGAGCAGGACGTCTGAATGCCGACGGCGTGCCCCTCTGCCACACTCATCAGACAGCCCACACATCTGTTACAGCAGCGCGCGCACACACACACACACACACGTGGTGTCTATACATAGACTGTGAAAGTCAGGGATCATTGTGGCAACGTGTGTGTTCCTGACCTGAATACACACTGTGTTGCTCTCACCTGTCAGGACCTGCCTCATCACATCTGTTACACTCTCTCTTCTGCATTCACTTCCTCTCTTCCTCTCCTCTGGCCCCTCGCACATCCAGTTTGTCCCACACTACTCTCCAGTTGCCATGGCAATGGATGACAGTGATGCGATGGGGGTCAGGAGCCGTGACGCTCTGTATTCTCATCATGTGGATTTTCGTTATGTTGAAATATATCACAATCAAGACAGTTTTGTTATCTGGGATGCTGTGTTACCGCCTTTCAAAATAAAACAGGAAATACCCCAAAAACAGACATAATCAATAATACTGCACTTTACTTTTCCTATTTCACCTTATGGAGTTCATGCAATGCCAAGTAACATCAGCATAAAAGACAATGCAGTGCAGTCCATTTTAATGCAACATCACTTACTTGAGTGTGAGATGTCTATTCCAGGAAAACAAAGAACTCTACACTAAACACTGAAATGCTTTTAAAGGAATTATTGTGTTAACACACTTATTTACTGTCTTACAAAGAACCAGATGTGAAGATCGATATCAGTTTCCTGGTGATATATTTATTTATATAAGCTAACAAAGCTGCATCTCAGTAGAGAATGAACAGATGTGACAGTTTCATCCAACGTGTGACCCAAAATGTCAGACTCATCTCAAACTAATAAAAAAAATGCTGAATATTACCACAGTGTGTACTCATTTAATGAAAACGCTCAGGCAATTGTCCTCTTGTCTTGTTGTGTCCTCAGGTGTTGTACCTGCCGCAGGCCGAGGTCAACAGGGAGCGGGTGTATGCGATGCACCAGTCCAGCATTGACGGGGTGGAGGACATGTCAGCGCTGGCTGAGCTGCACGAGGCCGCCATCATGCACAACCTGTACCAGCGCTACCAGAAGGACAACATCTACGTAAGTGAACTGGATGTCAAAAACACATGGAAACATCTGAACTCAATGTCTGAGTGAAATGGTTTTGTCCACTAATTAAATGTCTGATTGCAGACATGCAGACAGTAAGCAAGACAAATCTAATGTGATGCAACAACAAAGTGCTCGGCTGTCTTCTGTCAGCTCCCTTAATTGACTCATCATCAGTCAAGAAATGAATTGCTGGAGCAATTTGCTCTCTGTATCTGTCTGTAATCAGTGGATGCATTAGCTGATGGCCGTGAATGCAGACGACATGAAATGCTGGTGAAACCAATTGGGACTGCGATCGAATCTAGGACAAATAGATTTTGATTACAGTTATGGTATGTTTGAAAGTTCGACCTGGATGTACTGTATATTGGATCACCATGGAGATGTGAGGATTACCAGACAACAGACCAATAACAGCCTCCGAGGATTTGACCTCATCTAGATGATGAAATATTGTCCATACAGGGATTTCCCATAAGCTGATCATAAGAATTGTAACTTTCTGTGTCACTGTCTGTTCATACATTCATGTGTGAGAGTAATATCAACACAAGACACAAGCATTCATATCTGACATACACTCACTCTGTGCGGTTTTGACTTTGTTTACATATGTCAGTGTTGTGTGTTGGTGTCTCCATGCTTATTTTTGAAATAAGCAGTTTTATTTGAAACAGCAAGATGTATAAAAGACCTGTCTTTAAAGACGCAATGTCTTTTTTCATCTGAAGACTAATATCGGCAGCATCCTGGCAGCTGTCAACCCCTACAAGCAGATCCCAGGTCTGTATGCCTCAGAGAGGGTGGATCTTTACTCCAAGCATCATCTAGGCGAGCTCCCGCCGCACATATTTGCCATTGCTAATGAATGCTACCGCTGCATCTGGAAACGCCACGACAGCCAGTGTGTCCTCATCAGGTGGGTTCACACGCACGCGTACACAACGAACTGATTTCATTCACACCTCACGGACTCATGAAAGTCCAACAAGAGAAGTCCATCCTTCTGTTTTCTTTGTCCGTCAGTGATTATAATGACTATTAAAGGTCATTGAAAATGTCTTTTTTGTTTATTGGGTAGAGAGTGAGGTTGAGGATGGTTAACTGATTATGGGCTGGCCCGCTAACTGACTAGATCTAGTTGTAGGGTCAGACATCTTATCGCATACACAGCCTTTGGTATCCTGTTAGAAATAGCTTGTGAGCTAACGGACGTATCAAACCTCAGTATCAATGACTCAGCCGGACCAGTTTGAGATACGGTTAATGTCAGAGAATGTCACAGTGCTTGTAATTAAAATGGGCTGTGTGTGTTTGTGTCGATGTGTGTGTGTGTGTGCGCTCCAGTGGTGAATCAGGTGCTGGGAAGACGGAGAGCACCAAACTGTTGCTGCAGTTCCTGTCCGTCATGAGCCAGAAATCACCCGGGACTCCTCAGTCGGAGAAAACCACACGAGTGGAGCAGGCCATCGTACAGAGCAGGTAACGCACTGGTGAGGTGGATGGGTCAGACTTTCCCCAGTCATCTGCTGGAACATATAGTATAAGACCACGTAAAAAGAAATTCTCAATTCCGAAGAATTCTGGTTTTCCCCTGCAGCCCCATCATGGAAGCGTTTGGTAACGCAAAGACTGTATACAACAACAACTCCAGCCGCTTTGGGAAGTTCATCCAGCTGCACTTCTCTGAGAGTGGCAACATCCAGGGCGGCTGTGTCATAGACTGTATCCTTTGTACAAAAACACTGTGTGCCGCATGTGTATCATAACAGACATGTAAGTGACAGTGACTCAAAATCCAAAATCCAAAACATTACTTTACATTCATTTAGCAGACAGTTCTATTCAAAGTAACTTGCAATACAATACAATTACAAACAGTGGTCTGATATACAAAGAAAGCACAAGGGAAACAAGGCAGCAACAACTACACAGGGAGTGAGACAAACTGGCAAACAAAGGGGAAACACAGGTATATATACTTAAGGGGGCGGGGAAATAATTCCACACAGGTGGAATTCATCAGGTAATCAAGAGGAAGGCAAGTAAAGCAACAAGAAGAGAGACTTTCAAAATAAAACAGGAAATACCCGAAAACAGACATGTTGACAAGACAGAGATGATTAAATTGTGTTTAAGGTGAATATATATAAAGACAATTTGGCTCAGGTTTGATAGATTCTTCCTTGACTTTCTATCTTTCAGACTTACTGGAAAAGGTAACTATGTGTGGGGCTAAACATGTCGAGTTCTTACTATGGACTTTTCTGTTTTGCAGAGTGAATAATAATGAAATGATAATGGAGGCTTTGCTGCATTGATTTTTTTGCCGTAGAACCGTGTTGTGCGACAAAACCCCGGAGAACGAAACTACCACATCTTCTATGCCCTGTTGGCCGGCGCTAACAAAGAGCGTAAAAGTAAGAAAAGCTTCTGTGAACCTCTTTTAGACATCAACCCTCTAAAATCTGCATATTCTCTGAATAAAACCAAACCGGAGACTAAAGTAAGTTGTCGGAAATGCACAAGTTATTATGAAATTGTGCCTACTGTTTATTGCTACACTGATATTACACATTTCCTCCACTAGGCCTCTACTTCCTCGAGGACCCTGCTGAATCTTTCCACTACCTCAGCCAATCAGGATGTCTGAAGGACAAGAGCCTCAACGACAAAGAGTTGTTCAACAGCGTTATGGTCAGTGTGTCTCCAGTTATGAATTTTTGCATCCTGATCCTCATTTCTTTTTTTCCCTCTATAAGGAAGGTTGTTAATTTTATAGAAGCTTGGTATGTTTGGCATTGCACCTTTAAGTTTAAACATGCGTATAATGATCGACTTAGATACAATCCTTCTCATTGCTGAGACATTTGGGTAAACACCAAACTGTGTCCTTAAACAACTGAAAAATAGTGTTGATGTTGTAGTACACTCACTGCATCCTCTGCCAGTGTGCCTCATGTGTTCTCATATATGTTGTGTAGGAGGCGCTGAAGGTGTTAGAGTTCACAGAGGAGGAGATCAGAGACATGTTTAAGCTGCTCTCTGGAGTCTTACAGCTGGGCAACATTGAGTTCATGCTTGCAGGAGGAGCACAGATCACTACAAAGCAAGGTCAGTGAACGCCTCATGTAAAGCGTGTAGGGAAAATGACAACCGGGTTCGAGAAATGACAGGAGCACAACACGTGTTTGCAGTGGTCAGTAACGCCAGTGAGCTGCTGGGCCTGGACGCCTTCCAGCTGTCTGAAGTCCTGACTCAGCGATCCATAATACTCAGAGGAGAGGAAATCTGCTCCCCGCTCACTATAGAGCAGGTATATACACATGTATACATTTATAATCCCAGTATAGATAGAGCGCTGCCACTTCCTTGACATCCTATCAATCACTTGGTTTTTCTCCTCATATTGCAGGCTGTGGATTCCCGAGACTCTGTTGCCATGGCATTATATTCCCAGTGTTTTTCCTGGATCATCCTCAAGATCAATCAGAAAATCAAAGGGAAGGAGAACTTTAAATCCATCGGCATCCTCGACATCTTTGGCTTTGAGAACTTTGAGGTCAGACAGAGCTCTTTCATCCGAGACCTCGCCATACTGTCTCTATACTACTATTATACTATTATTACTCATCTGAATGTACCAGATTCCCATCTGTATTTAAGATGTGTCTTATGTTTCTTCCAGGTGAATCGTTTCGAGCAGTTTAACATCAACTACGCCAACGAGAAACTTCAGGAGTACTTCAATAAGCACATCTTCTCCCTGGAGCAACTGGAGTACAACAGGTGCACTTCACTACTCAACCATAGTATGATTTGCATTCGTATAAAAGAGCACAGCAACGGGAAATACATAAAAAAAACACCTGGTCAGAACAATATTTAATCTTTACATAATGCAGTCGTGTCAGCACATGAACATAATGTAGATCGGGAGTTCTCATAAAAAGTCATTCAACACATACCAATCATGTCTGTGCATATAATCAGGCTATTAGGGTAATTCATCTTCATTTGATACAAAGGGCTAATCAAGTGGGTTTGACAGTATAATTGCATTGTGTTCATTTCGTATGCCAATGTCAAGCTAGTACATGAGTTCAAGTTCAGGTTCAGTGGAGAATGGATGGATGGATGGATGGATGGATGGATGGATGGATGGATGGATGGAAACCAATTTTTTCATGCCTGATTTCTGAGTTCATTCTCCGCAGGGAGGGTGTTCAGTGGGATGCCATAGACTGGATGGACAATGCCGAGTGCCTTGACCTTATAGAGAAAGTAAGACACATTTTAATTTAAAGATTTTACATCTTCTGAACATCTTCTACATATATTTATTTCCACTTGTGATATTGCAGTGATAAAACTGAAACAGGCTGTTTAAAGTCTGGCTCTGTTTAAAGTTAAAGTGGGTTAAAACAAAAGTGCCGCCTGTATCGGTTTCTCTTCTGGAAACTGATCTACAGTAATAATACAGGCCTGGTGTGGTGCTGATTTGGAGATGGTACGATAACATGATGTTTTTCCCTCTGTCTCTGTTAGAAACTGGGCTTGTTGGCACTGGTGAATGAAGAGAGTCGATTCCCCAAAGGAACTGACTTCACTCTCCTGGAGAAGTTGCACAGCAGACACTCGGTGTGTTACTTACACATTTGTTAATGCGCTTCATGCATAATTCACCAAAATACCTTTCAGCTGTTAAACAACACATATATACAGGGGGTCCTCGAGTTACGACGGAGATCCGTTCCTGAGAATGTTTCGTAACCGAATTTCGACGTAAATCGGAACATACATTCATATGTAAGGTAGATACTAAGTTGTGCCACTAGATGTCGCTATAACACCACACTAAAATAAGAGTTTTCTATGGTGAATTGCCTTTTGTCCCTCTTGACACACCGTAGGGGTTGATATCGCGAGTGTAATGAGCATTCCCTTTAGATTTCTGATATCAACCTTGTGTAGACCCTGTGTTGTGAATTAACCTACGGTATCGCCACGATCCCAAACCCATCTGTGTCCATGTGCATCTCCTTACCGGCTGCCGCTGCACCCCCCGCCAGCCGTCCATTTCACATAAGTAAACACAACGCAGAGTAGCCAAGCTGTGCTGTGGAGGTGCTGGAGAGCCGGCACCAACTAGTTCCCGTGCGAAGTCTGTACGTATTTACGGGGCAAACCGCTTAAGACAAAACAAGGAAGTTAATGGGAGATGTGTCGTAACCACGAAAACGGCGTATCTCGAGACCGTCGTAACTCGAGGACCCCCTGTATCTATATATCTATATATCTATCTATATCTATGTGTGTGTGTGTGTTTGTGTGTGTATATATATTCTTCTCTTTTCTTGTTTGCTGCAGACAAACCCTTACTATGTCAAGCCCAGGCTCGCTGATCACCAGTTTGGTATCAAACATTATGCGGGGGAGGTGAGTCATGGAAAACGTCTTGTCGACACATTGAACGTGTTCTTGGAGTTTATGGTAACTCTGTTTTTCTGTCAGGTCTTGTATGACGTTAAAGGGATTCTGGAGAAGAACAGAGACACGTTCAGAGATGACATCCTAAACATGCTCAAGGACAGCAGGTAGGACGCACGGTGAATAGATGAAATGAGACTTTAATGAGGCGAGGCTAGCTTCAAACATATTGTCATTTATACAAAGAGTATAAAGAAACATTCACTCTGTTGCTCCACAGACTGGACTTCATCTATGACTTGTTTGAGAAGGTTGGCAGCAGGAACAGTGAGGAGAAGATGGGAACAGCCAGACGCAAACCGACTGTGAGCTCCCAGTTCAGGGTGAGTTATTCACAGTGGCACTAAAAGACACGCAGAAGCACTTGTTAACATGGAGGAGAAAAGCGTTGATAATTTCATCTCGGTCTCCTCAGGACTCGCTCCACGCTCTCATGGCCACTCTGAGTGTATCCAACCCTTTCTTCATTCGCTGCATTAAACCCAACATGGAGAAGGTCAGTCTGTCTTAGTCGGACGCCAGCTTTCAAACTCATCATCAACAGACAGAGAGTGATTCAATGTTTATCCTTTTTTTAAAATTTCAATTGTAGAATCCAAACGTGTTTGACCCAGAGGTCGTCCTGAACCAGCTGAGGTATTCAGGGATGCTGGAGACCGTGAAGATCCGTCGTGCCGGGTTTCCCGTCCGCAGAACTTTCAAAGACTTTTTCTCTCGGTAGAAATCTTGAAAAATCTGGATTCATCATCTGCGAGGACTTTGAAATGATCTTTGTTGTTATTCCTCCGTTTAACTTTCCGCGATCTGTTTTCTTATCTCTTTCGTTTTTTCCCCTGCACAACAGGTATAAGATCATTCTGAAAGAAAAAGTACCAGCAGCTGGAGATGATAAAAAGAGGACCACGGACCTTTTAACGAAATATGACAAGACAAAGAAAGAGTGGCAATTGGGCAAGACCAAGGTATGAGATGAAAACCTCTTGTAAACACCTGCTCCACACTCTGAAAACCTAAAATGTGACTTTTGCGCCGCAGGTGTTTATGAAAGAGTCACTTGAGCAGCGTTTAGAGAAGGACAGGGACGAAGTCCGACGTCAAGCTGCGATGATAATCCGAGCTCACCTTCTCACTTTCTCTGCCAAGTAAGACCTTTCCAACAGGAACTGACGTTGTGGACATTTAGAAGGAGGGTGTTGCTCATTGATCCTGTGTCTTATGTCCGTGCCTGCATTGTTTACAGGAAGCACTTCAAGCGCGTGCGTGCCAGCGTCGTCACCCTGCAGAAACACTTCAGGAAGCACATCCAGCGCGGGCGATTCGTGAAGCAGCGCCATGCGGCTGTGGTGCTGCAGAAGCACAGGCGAGGTCAGGTGGCGCGTGCTCGTGTTCGAAAACTCCGGGAGGTGAAGAAGAAGAGGGAGGAAGAGCGGAGGAAGAAAGAGGAGGAAGACAAGAAAACACTCGGTGAAGGCCAGGAAGAGGAGGAGGAAGAGGAGGAGGAAGAAGAGGAGGAGGAGGAGGAAGAGGAGGAGGAGGAGGGAGCGACCAAAGGAGCAGAGAAGAAAACAAAATCGTCAGAGGCAAGTGATGAATCTTCAGCCTCGTGTAGATTTGTTTCATGATTTCATCAGATATATTCTCATTCTCTTTATTGCTCCCTCTCTTATCCCCTCCAGGACAAAGCCCGGCAGATGGAGGAGATCCTGCAGCTGGAGCGGGAGATCGAACGCTTGCAGAAGAAGAGAGAAGACGAGGTGTCGCAACTATGTGAGTCCTCCAAGCAGGAGCTGCAGCTGCGCCGGGACGCCGAGCTCAAGCGGATGAAGAAGGAGGCGTCTCGCAAGGCGACGGAGCTCATTGACCTCCTGAACTTTGGAGGTGTGGATCCTTCGCTGGGCGCAGCTGGAGCTAAACCTGCCGCTGAGGCGAAGACTCCCAAAGGGGCAAGTGCAGCAAAAGGTGCATCCAAGGAGGAGGAGGTAGATGAGGGCTTCCATGCCGAGGAGGAGTGCATCCCTCTCCCTGACTTCCCTCCTCCCGCTGAGACCGGTGCTCCTTTGGATCACGACATATTCGCTCACCTCCCTCCTCCCCCGCCTGCCTTCGCTGAGGGAACGGTGCCTCCCGCGCCACCTCCTCCACCTCCTCTGCCCACACATGGAATACCTGCCGCTGGAATCCCTCCGCCTCCTCCTCTCCCCCCACCTGGAGACGGCACTGCCGTCCCTCCACCTCCTCCGCCGCCACCCCCACCTCCTCCAGGAGATGGGGAGAAGAAAGAGCCAGGCGAGGCAGGGCCGGAGAGGAAGGTGAGCATGGTGGAGAGCCTGGTGGACGGGGAGGAGCCGATCTACAGCATGCCGGCCGACACAGAGTCAGACTATGACCAGGAGGAGGAAGAGGGCTCCGTCACTGCTGGGGACGACAGCTCCGTGTCCGGGAGCAACCGCGGCAGTGCCACTGTGGCGGACGAGGAGCATCCGAGGAAGTCGACCTGCACCAACGCCAGCATGGAGTCCTACAGAGGCAGCTCCGACTCTGTGAGGACACACACTTACACGCATCCTCACACGCGTGCACGCAGACATGTATGAGCAGCTCTGACGTGAATATTTATGTTTTTTTAACAGAATGTTGTGAGAAACTAAAAAAGATTTTTTTTTGTTTTGATTTTTTAAAATTGTATAAAAAGTATTTCATAAATGTTGTGTGCTGTTCCAGTATGCAGACAGCGATGATGAGCATGATGGGATGATGGACACTGATGAAGAAGTGACAAATGGCCGAGTGACTTTACTAAATGGAAACGGGCCGCCGTATTTCCACGGCTACCTCTACATGAAGGGTGCGTACCCATAATCTGTGGTCCGGTGCGTTTTTAAATAACTGATGCTTTTATTATGAAGTCAAACATTTTACTTCCTTTTAATCATTAATCATTTCCTCCCGTGCACACACAGCTGGGCTAATGATCCCCTGGAGGAGGCGCTGGTGTGTGTTAAAAGATGAAACCTTCATGTGGTTCCGGTCCAAACAAGAGTCGCTGAAGTCCGGCTGGCTCTACAAGAAAGGAGGAGGCCTGTCGACTCTCTCCCGGAGGTTGTTGTAGTTGTTACTGAGTGAAGCCTGTATGCTAATACTACTACTACTACTACTGCTACGACTACTAATACTACTAATACTAATAAAAGTAATAAGTGAAGTCTAGTTTAATCTGTTGTGAAAGTTTTGGATGATGATGATGATGATGATTATTATTGTGAATAGTTACTTTCTCTTTCTATTGCACATAACAGAATGGATTTGCACACAGTATTACAAAATAAAACTTTAGCTTTAACATTTCAGTGCACTCATTTCATTCTTTCTTTTCATCTCCCAGGAACTGGAAGATGCGTTGGTTCGTGCTGAGGGACAGCAAACTGATGTACTACGACAACGACAGCGAGGAGAAGCTGAAGGGAACCATTGACATCCGGGCGGCAAAGTAAGAGTCATCAAAATTGCAGAACACCCATTCTCATTCTTTGTTTTCTGGACAACAGCTTCATTTGTGTTGCACTTTTGTGTGTGTACACAGGGAGATTGTAGATAATCATGAGAAGGAGAACGCTCTGAACATCGTGACAGATGAGAGGACCTATCAGGTGTTTGCAGAGTCGCCAGAGGACGCAAGGTGCCGTCACGTTGTACAGAACAACAACGTCAGTACACATATCTTAAGCGGACCTGATGTTTTACAGTTTGTGTCTCTTTGTGCAGTGGATGGTTCAACGTCCTCAGTAAGGTGCGTGTGTGCACTCCGGAGCAGCTGCTGGAGATGTCCCATGAACAGGCCAACCCAAAGAACGCTGTGGTCAGTTTTACAGCTTTACCTCTAAATGATTCCATAAAAATACAATATATGTGCACATATCACTTGGGAAACAATAGTACATAGTTTGAATGAAACATATATTAAATAATATGATATTAACACTAATAATTAATATTGCGATCCGCCTTTAGGGAACTCTTGACGTTGGGCTGATTGACTCAGTGTGTGCGTCGGACAACCCTGATCGGTAAGTTGGACTGAATAATAATCATTAATATAACATGTGTGCAACAACTTTTTCCCTGGTCCAACTTATTTCAACTTCACTGCATTTGACAGCAGTTGCTAAGTTATGAGTAATTTACAGTGCTGATGTTTTCATGTTAGCGAGGCATACTCAGGGATGGAATGCTAAGGTGTGTTATGTAGGTCATATATACTTCTTATAGAAAAGGCAGTTCATTTTGTGTCGACAGTAACTCGATGCGACCTTTATTTAAAAAAAACTCTTGGTTAAAAAAAAATCTCTGATCCAGCTGCTGAGGGACTTAAAACAAGTAACTACTCAAACTACTTAGACATGCTGTTTATCTTCTGGCTCTTCTGTGGGAAGTTTAATATGCCTACACTAAATACTATCACCTGTCTCGTGCAGGCCCAATTCTTTTGTCATCATTACGGCCAACCGTGTGATCCACTGCAACAGCGACACACCAGAGGAGATGCATCACTGGATCAGTCTTCTGCAGAAACCGAAAGGAGACGCCAGGATTGACGGCCAGGAGTTCCTTGTCAGGGGTGAGACGCCATTGTTATTAAAACACCATTTAAAGCCTTCCTGTGTTCCCTCTTCTTACGGCTCCGCTCTCCACTCCGCTCAGGTTGGCTGCAAAAGGAGATGAAGACCAACGCTAAGAGCACCTCCCTGAAGCTGAAGAAGCGCTGGTTTGTTTTGACCCACAACTCCCTGGATTACTACAAGAGCGCCGAACGGAACTCCTCGAAGATGGGAACGCTGGTCCTTAATTCGCTCTGCTCTGTCATTCAGCCGGATGAACGGGTGCACAGGGAGACAGGTGAGGACGGAGGAACAGAGTGAGCAAGGTTAATCAGGGATTCAAACATCGGATGTGAGGTACTACATGTCCAGTTATACCCATAAAACTGGAACAGCGGCTAGGTTTAATGCGACTCAACTGTTTATCTCTTGTCAATAAACGAGTGGTGCTTCACAGGTTACTGGAACATCATTGTGTATGGGAGGAAGCATTCGTACCGCCTCTACACCAAGATGTTGAACGAGGCCATGAGGTGGACAGCTGCCATCCAGGGAGTCATAGACAGCAAGACCCCGATAGAAACCCCGACTCTGCAGCTCATCAGAGACATCAAGGTAAAATGTGCACATACGCACATCCACATGCTGCACTAATACAGCATTTACCAGTCATCAACGGAAACATGTTCTATGTGGAACTTATCCCGTCCCTCAGGAGAACAGTGTGAACCCAGAAATAGTGGAGCAGATGTACAGGAGGAACCCCATCCTGCGATACACCCAGCATCCTCTGCACTCGCCTCTGCTGCCGCTCCCTTACGGAGAGGTCACCAGCTGTAAGAGAAGCTCAGTGCACACAAGTGAACACAGCCTTTGTCATCTTAACGCTTTATCGGTTCAATTAGTTGCCATCATCAGTTGTATCCATCACTCACAATTTTACAACCATTGGTCACCTTTTCTCTCTCTGTGCAGTACACAGGCAGCAGGGCTATGCCAGTCTGCAGGACGAGGCGGTGCGGGTGTTCAACTCGCTGCAGGAGATGGAGACTCTGGCAGACACGGTGCCCATCATCCAGGGCATCCTGCAAACCTGCCAGGACCTGCGTCCCCTCAGGGATGAGGTGCATTCTTCTTTCAAAGACAAAATAAAGCTTTGATTTTCCTGAGGACCACCGACAAAGAGGAACAACAAATAGATAAATAGATATGATATCATACTACAAGTATTGCTATAGTCATATTGTACTTTGTGGGTTTTTTTTTTATATTTCTACGTTTTTAGGTTTACTGTCAGGTGATCAAGCAGACCAATCACGTGCCTCAGCCTAACAGCCCAGCCAATCGCGCCCACTGGCACCTGCTCACCTGCATGAGCTGCACCTTCCTGCCCAGTCGAGCCATCCTCAGATACCTCCGCTTCCACCTCAAGAGGTCAGTGTGCGCTTGCTTAGTGTATTGTCGTTCTCTCTTATGTCATTCAAGGAGCTGGTGTGTGACAAATGCATGTGTGGTCTGATTCAGGGTACGCGAGCGCTACTCTGGCACCGAGATCGAGCGCTACGCCGCTTTCGTTGGGGAATCTCTCAAGAAGACCAAGACTCGTGAGTTTGTTCCCTCTCAGGAGGAGATCGCCGCCCTGCTGGTGAGACAGGAGATGAGCACCACCGTTTACTGCCACGGAGGAGGCTCCTGCAAGATCTCCATCAATTCGCACACCACCGCTGGAGAGGTGCACAGCAAACACTACATACACATACACGCACATATCATCTTATCCATCAAGAGGTAGAAGCACATTTTTAATTAATTCATTTCAACCTAAAAAAAAAAATCAGATATTGGATCTAAAATCAAGGGTCAAGTTCAAAAGTTCATTGCGTCTGTGAGTGACAACTTGTTTTGCGTTTTAACGTTGCAGGTGGTGGAGAAGCTGATCAGAGGCCTGGCCATGGAGGACAGCAAGAACCTGTTTTCTCTGTTTGAACACAACACCTTCACAGACCGAGCTTTGGAGAGCAGAGTCATTGTGGCCGATGTTCTGGCCAAGTTTGAAAGGTAGCCACACGTTGTGGTTTGTATACCACAAGGTGAAATCTAGTTGCCTGTTTTAAGGTTGTGGCTGATTTGTGCGTTTTATTGTTGTTGTTTTTTTCAGATTGGCAGGCAGTGAGGAGGAGGAGGAGGAGGGAGAGTGGAAACTCTACTTCAAACTCTACTGCTTCCTGGATGTGGAGAGCATGCCCAAGGAGGGGGTTGAGTTTGCTTTCATGTTTGAACAAGTGAGTGTAACTGTAATAATTTTACAGTCACTGAGGTGGAAGATATTTCCTTGTGATACAATAAAATTGCAGTTTGAATTGAATACTACCATATTCATACAGATGTTTATGTCAATACTTCATCAGGTGTCATAAGCCGGGATGTTCGAAACATCTTTACTAAGTTTAATTAGTGTGGTTATTTTGAACTAGTTATATGACAGTCAGATATAAGTGTGATGTTTTTCATGGTTATTTTGTAACAATAAAAAAATAAAACGTGTCACTCTATCTTTTTTCTCTCAGGCTCATGAGTCTCTGATAAGTGGTCACTTCCCTGCCTCAGAGGAGACGTTGCAGCACCTGGCAGCTTTGCGCCTCCAGTATCTCCACGTTGACGGGGCAGGTCGGGCCGGCTGGAGTCTGGGAAGCGTCTATCCGATCGGACGTCTCCGCAATCGCATCCTCCACTCCACCAAGCCGGGCGTGAGTGCTGCGAGTGGAGTTGGAGCAGGCGGAGGAGGAGGGGCAGGAGACGGGAAGGGCTTGGTGGGAGGACAAGGAGGAGTCAGCGTTGGGGTAGAAAAAAGAAAGACCCCAAGCTTCCTGGACGGTACCCTGAGGAGGAGCTTCAAGACTGGTTCACTGAAGAAACAGAAGGTTTTTATCATTTATCAATAATTACTACTCTGTGAACCCCACGATGCACAGGTTCTTAAATCAGCAGACTTACAAAAGTACACAAACACTTTGTCTGTGGTTTCAGGTGGAGGAAGAGCAGATGCTGGAGATGTGGGTGAAGGAGGAGACGTCTGCCACACGGACCAGTGTGCTGGAGAAGTGGACCCGGCTGCAGGGAATGCCCCAGCACCAGGCCATGCTTAAATATATGAGCCTCATTAAGGAGTGGCCCGGATATGGATCTACCCTGTTTGACGTGGAGGTGAGCAAACGGGAGAGGGGAGACTAAATTCAAACTGTTTCCTTCTGTCTCTGACCTTTCCTGATCCTCTTGTCTCTGCAGTGCAAGGAGGGTGGTTTCCCTCATGACCTGTGGCTCGGCGTGAGCGCTGACAATGTGTCCGTTTATAAAAGAGGTGAACCCAAACCTCTGGAGACCTTCCAGTATGAACACATCACGTTCTTCGGGGCTTCGCAGCCTTGCACCTACAAGATCATTGTGGATGAGAGGGAGATGTTCTTTGAGACTCCATTGGTGAGAGCACACGAGTGATTCAGAATTTAATCTTTTTTTGAATTTGTCGTTAATTTGTTTTTTGTTTCCATTATCGGTTTATTTCTTGATCGGCCACCAAACACCACTTTTTAATTCCGCAGGTTGGAGAGATCACTAAGATCATGAGGGCCTACATTAACATGATGGTGAAGAAGCGTTGCAGCATCATGTCAGTGTCCAGCGTCGCCAGTTCCTGGGTCAGGTGATTGCCACCAGCCAGACAGAGCCCTCGATTTGTCCAATGGCAAACAGATGCCGTGGTCTCCTGCGTTGGTTGGTTGGTTGGTCGGTCTTGATGGAGACAGTCACACCAACCAGCTAAACCTCAAGGCTGAATCGCAAGTGATGCTTCACAGCGGGGGAAATTGAATACAAAAGCCCAACGCACAATCTGCTGGCCTGGGTTTCACGTGGGATAGGGGATCCGGTCCGAAAAGGAGCATGTCACAGAAAACACCATATATTTTGGGACAACACTTAGAAATACCCTCCACCCGCTCCAGTTGTAGTCTTGCATGTAGGTGTTCAAGCACACTCCAGACAAATCACTGTTTCCTCTCCGGACAAACTTACAAGCACAACTCGGCCGCCTCAGTTTGTCCCAGGTGGCGCCCTTTCCCCCCCACTGCACTGCCAGGCAGAGGAAAGCCACGCGTTATCGTTTACGTTTCTGTCCCACTCCTCTTCCCAAGTATCAGAGTCTCTCTCTCTTTCTCTTCACGTGTCCGCACTTCCTGTTGCATCTTTATTTTCCGATTGCTACGACTTGCTTGCTTCCACTTTGTCGTTCTATCTCTGTCTTATTGTATGTAACATCCTCTGGACAACATCGCTGTGTGTCTGAGAAAAAAAAAAAGGACTTGATGATGAATCTTCTTCATGGCTGCTCAAGGGAAAATAAGCTCCATAATGTTGACTGTCCACTTGCTGACTCGTCAGTGCCACCATGTGGCCACAAGAAGGGGATAAAAACAGCTACAGGAAGTGGCTTTAAATATTTCGGAACAATATCAGATGGGTATTATTGAGAAGGAAGAGTGAAGGTTTTGCTTTGGAGGCTCTCTGGTTATTAATTTAGCCTGAGATGAAGAGTCTGTGCATGGTCAGCAGCCTCGTGTGGCTCTATAACAATATCAACAAAAAATAATACGAGACTTTTCCCTATTTATATCTACATATAACACACACTGTGTAAGACTACTGTTTATTTACCTACATGTAATCATAAACCGAACGGACATGTATTGTTTTTGTACTGTATGTCACACTATATAAGAGTTATTATTGAATTTTCAGTGGCCACTGCACTGTACAGTATATAGATGCCATACTTAATGCAATGCGACACCTCTCATGTAAAACACATGCAAGTGAATGGTGTGAACGATGACCACTGTATGGCAGAATCTGAATTCTGGCAATACAGTACACCGGTCACTGGCTGTGCCATTAATGTGACTCAGAGACACAGAGTATATGATGATGTTCTTACAGTGATTTAATGCGTTTATCATTGTTGTTAGTGGTGAGACTCAGTCTAAAGTGTCACTCAGAGCCATAAAATTGTGTATATCTGTGTCTGCTTAGTCTGTTCTCACCTGCATACACGCTCCAGATTGTCTGTGTCTCCTACAATGTGACTTTTATTACTGATAACGCTCATGTTACTGTATGACCCTCGCTAACTTAACCACCCCGAAGTGCTGTGTTGGGAATACCGCGTGTGTGGGAGTGTGTGCATCAATGGTGTCATTGAGAAAGGAGAATAGGGAAGTCATTTTACTGAGTGTATTCCTTGGAAATAAGACGTATTTACATGAGTAACCTTTGCCAAGAATGGTGTTGTGCTTGTGATTTAATGGGAAGCATGGGATGTGAAGGGAGGGTTAGGGGTTATTTATTTCATATTGTGCTATATGTATTGCAAAGTGTGTTTGGGTCAATAACTTATATAAAAAAAATATACATTTTTTTAAAAGTCTCGCTGAAAAAGGAGCCAATAAGAGACTGTAAGGGTAAATGGACTCAGAAATGGTTTATTTGTGCACAGGGAATGCTGGAAGTCATCAGTGTCTTTTGTGTATGTGTGCGTTTTTGGTTCGGAAAGTGAAGTCACTGCTCTGGTAACATCACCTGACAAAGTGGCACTTTGGATATGTAAAGCATACCTCATGGGTAACACCTCCAGAGCACACGAATACCCTGTACGCAATGTGTGAAGGAGTTTAGGAATATTGAGGTCATGTGTTTGATATTTCTAACCTCTGAAAGAGGGAAAAGTTGTCAGGATGACATGCAACACGGGTCCCAAGCCAGGCGTTGGCCATGGCATGGTCAGACCCTTAAACCTTTGTCCACCGAGGCAGCCAAAGAACTCAGTATTATTAAGGAAAATACAGAATAATCTTCTTTATTTCAAGGACATGACCTCATTGTTTTTAATTGCGTCTATGGCCCTGACTACATGCAGGCAACCCACTGGGATCCTGCCTGCAGAGGCAGAACTCCTCAGAGGTTTCAGATTGAACTTTTGGTTATTTTAGTTTTGGCTAAAATGACTATGAAGCTATAGGGGAAAATACATTTTATAAGCCATAACTAATAAGGAACCTGGAGCTGACTGACCTTTTTAATTCTACACCTATGTGGTCCTGTCTGTCACTGATATTATACTGAGTAGGAAGAAGTTGCCCTACAGTTGCTGGACTGTGATTGCCGTGTTTGCTGAAGAGATCGATAAGCTGATTTTAAGAGTTTGAAGTATCTGATCGCAAATCCGCCTTCAAGGGCAACTTCATCACAAAGGGTCCTGTTATCAGCCGCAGGCGGCCAGAGTGGGGCCCGTGCTTATGTTATGCTTCTTATCATCATTACATAGTAAAACATTGTGCTTGTTTAAAAAAAAAAGAGAGAGAAAGAGAGAGAAATGTGTGACGTCCTTTTTTATTTGTAACTGGCTTTACAAAATTATGCTTTAATAAATTATTGGGAAGTGTCCTCTATTTCATGTTTGTGTGTTTATTTTAACACCCACAGATTTATTAGCATTTGAAATGTACTTAAGCCCTTTCAGGAATTGTACTTTAGTGATTATTATAGTATTAGTATTAGTAGAGGTAGAAAGAAATAAACAGAGCTAAAATTATTATTATTATTATTATTATTATTATTATTATTATTATTGAAAATGATCCTCATCAGGTTCCATACAATGCAGTTGTTTTATTTGTGATACACCTTCTGTATAAGGTAAAACATGTACTGCCATCAAGCAAACATGCAGAGGCGCACACGCGCGCCGTCCCCTCCCTGCGCCCTGTGGTGCGTAATGCGCGCGCGTCAGGATTGTGCGCCTTGTTCCGTGTGGGTAAATTCACTTCTCGAGTTGCGGCCGTCGGTCGGAGTGGCGAAACCATTTCCTCCTTTCTCACTCGCGGGTATCTTGGATCTTTTTCTTGTATTAACAGCTGGGATAAGCGTCGTCTGAGTCGTTGGATGATGGATTCGCGGATCTTACTGCCGGCTCTCCTGCTTGTCTTCGGTGTGGCGACGGTTCTGGCAGATTCTTCGCCACCTGATCATGGTAGGAGAAGAAACCCGTGACTTTGTGTTGTCTGAGGTGCTGGTTACAGCTAAGATATCACTGATCACTTAGATTTATTTGACAGATTTTCGCTGCGTAATTGGTCTCGAGGCAACAGGAAACCAGTCATCCTCACCTGACCTTTAGTGTGAGTTTTTCCTGTTTAGGACAACATTGTCATAGCTGTAATGTGTGGTGGTAAATAGCACACACAAAACACCACTAACAAAAACACTCACATATCACTGTACAACGTGGAAAATCTGCTTCACTTTCTTCTGAGAAAGCTAAACACAACATAAAGTTTTTTTTAATTTTATAAAACCGTGAATGTTGTGATGTGTGTGTCACATATTTGTGTATTGGTGAAACCTCCAGGAGGAACAGTGACTCCCCCCCCCCCCCCCCCCCCCCCCCCCTCACGTTGAAGCAGCAGAAGTAGCTACAAACAAAGTGACCACACAACAATGAAACCTTGTTTGGTTACACCTCAGTGTTAGACATGCATGGAGACACTGAGTCAAACACAGCTGGTGTCCCGTGTGGTCTGCTGGTAATAATGTGACCGGTCCAAAGCCTGAGTGTTTACGTTGCTGTGTCTCCATAGAAAATGTCCCAGGAGGTTCAGCTGTAGTTACAGGAACCACAGTGGGGACCAACCCACAGGCCTCATTTAACATGCGTCCTCATTGTTTTTCCCTGTTAATCTACCACTTAACAAAGCCATCCGTGCGTGCCCTCGTGATATAAAGTGTGTGCACACATCGTGTTGACTGTGTGCGGGTGACTTATAATCATTTGTTATTTGTGATACAGTGTGCGAGACGAAGAACGGCACCAACTGTGAGGAATGTCTGAAAAATGTGACGGTACGTTGTGGAACATAATCCTCTTATGTGTGTGTGTGTGTGCATCACGTTAAGAGAAGTGTCCAAGGAGCTTGGTGGAACCACACCGGTTGGCTCCTCCTCCTCCACCAGCAGACTTGTTAAACTGGTTTGAGCAGTGGCTTATGTGTTGGGTCTCCATTTCCTGTTTCGTGTGTCTGCCCCGCAGTACAGTTGGCCTACATATCTCAGGATTCAGTATTTGTTTTAAACGATAAAAGGATTAGTGTGCGTTTTTAATATGTTGTTTTTTTTTACAGTGCTTGTGGTGCATCACAACCAAGACATGTGTAACATATCCAGTGAGGACCATCCTACCACCACATGCACTCTGCCCATTGAATGATGCACGCTGGGGGCTCTGCTGGAGTAAGACAGTACACACACACACACACACACAGTCCTGTACTTAGTAACGACACTGAGTGAAATAATACACTCTCTTGCTATATACCATCAAAACTAAATAACCCGGCGCCAACCCTAACCTAAACCTAAACCTGGTTCTAAATATAAAACCAGGTTAAATTAAAAACGCATGCAATTATTCTAATTGCATTGACACTTTTACAACACATAATTGATTTGAAGTTAACAATAGCTTGGGTAGGGAAGGAGGCTCATTAAAGTTCAAGAACAAACTCTGCGTCTGCAGACACTCGTGTAAGACTTGTGTGTCTGTCTCCATCTGCAGTGAACTTCCAGGCCCTGATAATCACCATGGCAGTGGTTGGTGGAGTTATCATAATCGCCTTCCTGATCTGCTTGTTCTGCTGCTGCAAGTGTGAGAACTTTGGGTAAGTGTTCAATGGTCAAGTGTATCTGACATAATTGGAATGCAGTGATGAGATGTCATGTGAAGGAAATAAGATGCTTTACCTTTGGTGCGTTTAACAGTTGTGCTCACTGGAATAAATTTATAAAATGATTTTCAAGAAGTGTAGATAAAATTCATCAAATATTTTCAGGCCGTTTTTGTTCCAAGATATTTTTTTTTCATTTCGGAAAAAAAAATTGCTGTGGCCAATTCATCACAGGGTGAAGTGACTTCAGTACAGTATGTGTGTGTTCTGTGGAAAACCGTCAAGATAATATCATGCAGATGATAAAGTCTAATGAACATTTCTGCTGGTGGCTGAGTGGTTACATGGAGCTGTGTTTACTTAAAGACACACCTTAACACACATTATGTGTTTTTCCATAACTTCACTGTGACATTGTGTCTGTTTGCCAGAACCAAGAGATTTGAGGCCAAGATGCAGAGACAGGACAATAATATGAAAACCAAGCAGGAAGAAAGGTAAGAAGTCCTGTCTTCCTGCATCACACTCTATCAAGCCTTGAATTTGCAGTGAACTAATAAATTTTTTTTTTATTCTT
Organism: Trinectes maculatus; assembly: GCA_016785345.1. NCBI lineage: Eukaryota > Metazoa > Chordata > Actinopteri > Pleuronectiformes > Achiridae > Trinectes > Trinectes maculatus. The sequence continues at coordinate 102,951 of JAFBJQ010001171.1, forward strand.
TATTTTATTTACACACACTTACACAATTGCCAAATAACCTTTTTAGTACGTATTACATTTTCCTTGTGTTATTGCTATAAGCAGTTTCTTAGCTGCCTACATATACGTTGCACATATGTTGTTTTTGTCACAGTTGCATTCTTGATAATGATGCATATCAAGTCCTAGCGCAACACAAAAGCAACACCAATGGAAAAATGCACACGTCACACAGTTGTCAGCCCAGACTGGTTTGTGACCTCATGCTTTCTGGGAGTGTTTGGTGACGTGAATGAAAAAAAAAAATCATTAGTACAGAGGCTGATGAGTGAACGTTTGTTCCTACAGGAGGTCGGAGATGAAACAGAGACACGAGGAAATCAGGAAGAAATATGGTGAGTCATCACATTTTTTTAATATCTCCCCTTTTTACACATGCAACCACATACCTTTGTACCAAGGTTCAAGTTAATTGTATAATTGAACAACTAAGGACAAAACTAATAACAATACCTTTGGTCATTACTCGACTTCACTGACTGTTGTTTCTCTATAGGGCTAAGTGGACAAAACCCATACTCCAGATTTGCATGAATACTGGACATCACAAACCCTCTGTTTTTTTCCCCCCTGAAGTTTGGTGGCTCACAAATTAGACAGAGTCTTTTGTCGTGAGTGAGGATGTGATCTGAGAATAAATGGAAAGTGTAATTAGCTAAATGTCAGAAAAGCGACTGTAGTTTTGTATAGACTGCCTCTAGTGTCGTTCAGCCAATGAACAGGAATGTAATGTTCACTTTAGTGATCCAAGAGGCTGTAGCCAAAGCACACGTCTTCAGGAATACAGCAGTCTTATCATGTGGCTCCTGTAGCATCAGCAAACTATTACTATTTATTAGGTTATTTGCGGTTAGATTTTTGTGTTTAATTGTACAGTATGGAAAGAATCCTGTTTAGTACAGCTGAACGATTCTTTTCCCTTTGTGTCAGAAAAGCTGTTGCACCTGTAACTTTTCTAAGTTGCTTCTGAGTTTAGAAATACAATTAGAAATAATAATCTATTTTTGTACTTGGTGTTTTTCTCCCCTTCTTGTTTTCCCATTTCAAAATGATGCCTTACTTAGAAGTGTAGACGTCAGGCGCCATTTTTATTGTGTTATATGCTCAATTCAGAACAATGTTTTTTTTTTATATATTCGGTTTATAAGAAATATCATTCTACTATGCCAAAATGAAAACTTCTCCATTGTACTCTGAATTCATAGAACAATTATTAATTAATTATTAAGTTTTCAGAGTGAAATCAGCCAAAATTTGCCTGTAATGCCTACCTCTATACCCTGTACAGACACGATGTCCTACGAAGAGATTTCTGTCTGATTGTTAACTCAACTAGTGACAGTGGACTTATGATGTGTCTTTGTGTCCCCTGACCTGCACTGTACTTTCATTAAAATGACAGCTTTTACCTGTAAGTCTTTTGTCTTGAGTGTTTTTAACAACTCATGAAGATCTCAGTGTCAATAAGGTGCATCTGAAACAAATGACTTGATTTATTCAGAAAAAAAATGGTTTTACATATGATTTGTGAGAACACCATTTTTAATTATTATATTTAATAATAATAATTATTATTATATTTAAATGGGCTGAATTCACCTTCAGCTCTCGTGACCGAGTATTTTGCAAAGCTGCGCGCTCCCGTGTCCGCGCTCCCGACATGTAGCGGTCACGTGGGCCTCTGTGATCCAATTGTTTATTTGCTACAGCGGTCCCAAGCGCGCGCCCGTCGGTGGAGGAGACGAGAGGACAGAAGGCGGTGGAGAGACAAATAAAACCCAATTAACCGGTTTTTGTGAAAAGCGGCAGAAGAAATCCAGCAGAGATGTCAGAGGAAAAGCCAAAGGTGAGATAGCGAGTCTCTGGGAGCCGCAGATGTGCGGCGATGGCGCAGTCGAGCTCCAGCCAAACCTTTGCTCAGATGTGCAATCTAAAATGGCCTGGTTTGCACGTTTCTCTGAATCGGCGCAGTGTTTGTTTCGCAAATGAATGAGCACCCGCACATCCACTTCCACGTTTTCATCACGCTAACTCTGCGCCGAGATGGGAATGTGTCAGCTTCTGTGACAATAACAAGGCACTCGCAGATTTTGGGCTTAATTTCAATTATACCATGATTGTCATTTGCGGATTTTTCCTCTCCCTTTGTCGAAACGGGACCACGTTACGTCCGCAACGCAGCGAATGCCGCAACTGCAGCAGCTACCAAGTGGCGCTAACGGGGGTGACGCACTCTCTTAAAACGCAACGCAGAGTCTTTGATTAGTTGTTGTTTTCAGCGAATCTGCGCCTGATTGGCTATAGTGCAACAAAACAAAGCTGCTAGCAGCTTTAGCCGGCAGCTAATCTCTGCAGCGGTTATGAAGGGCCGGCATGTCAACCACCTAGCCCGCAGCTAATCATGCTAACGTTAGCGTCTGTGACTGCCCGGCGAGCAACATGTTGTAATGTGGTGCATTATTTTGGGTTCTTTGGTTAAAAACAGCTTTAAACTACTGTTGCACTACTCATTCCACACCACTCACAGTGGCTGCACCTAAACATCAATAGTTAGAGTACTGCATTCTGCTGTCTTATATGGCTGACTAACAGTGTTGTATCTGTGACTTTAGTGTTAACCTCTTCACTGTAATGTTGTTGTAACTGTAATGTTGTTGTGTCTCCTGTTGACCTCCTGGTTTAACGTCCCTGTCTCTGCAGGAGGGAGTAAAGACCGAGAACGATCACATCAACCTCAAGGTTGCGGGGCAGGATGGGTCAGTGGTCCAGTTCAAAATCAAAAGACACACACCGCTCAGCAAACTAATGAAGGCGTACTGTGAACGACAGGTGAGCTGACAGCCCTGATGCCCGCTTCAGATCATCCTCCTCTTCAGCACCGTGTTATCTTCCCATACATATATGTATATCGTGGCTTTGCTGTAACGAACCATTCAGCTTCTCCATGTGCTGCACACTTAACTCTGCTAGTCTTATTAAGAGTCCTTTGTGTGTGGTCTTCACCTCTTGCTCCCGCAGGGTCTCTCAATAAGGCAGATCAGGTTCAGGTTTGATGGCCAGCCAATCAATGAGACGGATACACCTGCACAGGTGAGTTATCTTGTTCCAGTGATCATTATGTTCTTTTCCAAGCCTCACTGAAATTTTCCCTTTCAATGATATATTCAGTTTCACTAACTGCACAGTGCGGGTTGTCATTTGCTTCAAATAGCCCGACATCTCTGTGCATTATCTTTAAATTGCTGTACTGTTTTAATTGTTGTGTATATCCATTAACTGGTACTTCCTGTTCCTGTGCTCCCCTCAGCTGGAAATGGAAGATGAAGACACCATAGATGTTTTCCAGCAGCAGACGGGCGGGCACTGCTAAGTCCTCCCCATCTCATTGACAGCCACCCTCAGACCACGCCCTCAGCCACCCTTACTGTCCCTCCCCTCCTCATTGCGCCTCTCAGTCTACTATTATTATTATTATTATTATATTATTATTATTATCTCTTCAGTTTCAAGATGTCTGTCATGATTTTTTGTCAGGTGTGTGTGAGAGGGGCTCATCAGCTGTTTGTGTCCTGGCTCAGCCAGAAGTGAACTTTTGTGCGTGTCAAAGGTCTCTCTGCTGGGCAATCAGGACACCGTTTTTCTCCTGGCACTGCAGGCTGTGATCGGACCCACAGTGCGCCACGGCTGTGCCTGGTTTGTCTCATTCGCTGTCCAGTGAAAAAGTAGTATCCAGTAGTTTGTCACGGTTGTCATGCAGCGGTGTCAAATGCGGGGCTCCTCAACTATGTCCAAGGGTCACAGTCAGTGGGCATGAAAACATTTCTGAAGTGGAGGCGCCATTTGAACTAAAGACACACCCGCCTTCCAATTCAGTCGCTCTGTTGTGTTTTTTTGTTTGTCTGAATGGTGACCCCTGCTCCTCTGTCATAAATGTATTTTAATTCTCTCCGCCTTTTAGGACTGACGCCGTGTTTTTCTATTTTTGAGTTTCCTTTACAGTTTGGCCGGGGGTTGTTGGCTTTTTCTTTTCTTCTGTACAGAGGTATCAGAGCAGATGTTAGATAAATGGTGTGGGGCTTGGACCAATACTCCAAAGACCGAACCTCTGTTTCATATTTGCTGTACTTGGGTCACTAAAAGCAAACTGCAAGGTTAAAGCTGTAAGATTTTAAGGGAGTTTCTTTCATGTAAATCGCTGTATTTTTTGACTGCTACTAATTTAGAAAGACTCTTTGGGCATATCCACAGTACAGGTTATTATTCAGTCATCCAGTCGTCCAAATGTCTGTTCAATGCTTTTGGGCTCAGCTGTCTCATCTCTGTGTTGTCCTTGCAAATGTAGGCTGATGGGACAACTGATTCTGATTTCTGTGCTATGATTGGCTTCTAGTTTGAGCAACGATATCCAACAAAAGTCGTAATGTTTTTGTTATGCATTTTGAAGAACCTTTTATCTGCTTTGTCGACTTTTGAGATATTTTATGGATTGCACAAGACAGAAGTTGCAGGCCAGTTGTTTTTAACACCTTTAAAAATGTCGCAGATTGGGGTAAATGTCTCAAACATGTTGCAGATAGGTTGCATGCTGTTTGTTGCATATCGGGAGGGCAGGGAGGTTCAGCAGTGGAGTTTGGGAGATTAGTGTTCTGTACCCACAAGGCCCAGTTCTTTGTACATGGATAACAAAGTTGGTGTGATTTGTGGGTTGTTGGTCTGACATGAGCTTGGGTTATTCAGTTCAGTCAGGATTAATATGACAGCTAGTCCCCAAATTCAAAACCTGTAAAACTGCAAGCCTTTTCATAGTGAGTTGGATTATTACAACTCTTAAGTTCATCAGTTTTGTTTATTTTCATCACAATTGGTGTTATTAAGGCTGCGATTTTCATCATTGGCATGTAGGATTTATGTAGTATGTAGGATTTAGCAGACTTTACTGGCAGAAAATAAATACAATATTTATTATGATGTTTTTAGTGTCTAATTGAAAAAACGTTTTCCTCTACCATGAAGTTCATGTTGCACAACACTATTTACTACAGTATTCCAGAACAGACAAGCTAGGCACTAGCTCAGACCTGAGGTCTGTCTACATGTTTGGTGAAGGGATGGATATTCCCACTACTGCCACTCTCAATGTTGTTAACAGATACATATATATGCCACTAAATCCTACACACTGAACCTTTAAGTAGCCATATATGCTAAAAAAAAACCCAACAACATTAGAATCAAACCAGTGCAATTTTGGAAGGAAATCAAATATATCTTGCGGTATGAACCAGAGAAAATTGCTATTTTAAGTTGGTATGTTGTGGACCAAAGTTATGTGATCATTTGCAATACGGATTTGATTCTTGTCTTGAGGCAGCAGAATTCGAGGTGTAACTGCGTCATGAATTTCCCATATTCTTAAATGTAGTTAGTTGTAGTTCAGACTCATTAGAAAGGTGCTGTAATTGTTAAAAAGTAAACTAGTCCCCATCATCATGTTTTACAGCTGTGTACATGGGTACCAGCACTCAAACGAGTATTTCTAATGAAAACAGTGAAAAAGGTTTCAGGCAGCTGTTACAGGATGTTTTGAAATATCCTCAACTGTCCCATCATTTGTCCCCTCAGCTGCGTGATACAGAGACTTGCTGTTGTTACTCTAGTAGCCATGCCTCTGCACACGCCGGTCGCATGCAATGATTACGGCTTCAGCCTCCCTCTAACACAAAATAAGAGCACAGTTGTCACGACGAACAAATCAGCCTTTCACTTGTATCTGTTGGACTGTGGTAGCTGGACAAGAGCCGGAAATCTGCATAACATGAGAGCTCAACTTCAATGTACAAAGAACGGGGTCCCAATTGTTGTCATGTTATTTGTTTCTCTACTGATTTGTACATTATTTGTGGTCTTTTACTACTGTATACAATAAATATAGTTTGGTACTCAGATTTGCTGTCACAGGATTCATTGTTTTCTGTTTGTGTGACCTGACGTGGTACAACATTACAGTGAAAGGGATATTTTTTAGGACATGGAGGCAGGTAAAAAAAAAAGACGGCTAGGTGGCGCCACTGAACTATGATAAAATCTCGTTTGTTTGGGTTTTGTTCTACCAAAAACTTACAACTTACCTAGACGGGTTCAATCCAACATGAAACATGGACATGTGGAGACACGCACACAGCACATTTAACTATTAAAAGATTGCAGACAAACTGAGTTGTGAAGGAAACGGGGTTAAAATAACATTAAGTGGACATGAAGCAACACAGTGAGAAAAGATCAACAAAGATCAACGAATGGAAAGAAGCAGGTTATAACAAGAGATATGTTCATATATCAAACATATCAAAGTCTTATCTTTACTATCTTTTCCACCATGTCTCCTGGTGAAGAACCTTAGATCTGATCCGATACACTGATTGCACAGATTTATTCACAACAACTGACAGTGATAAGTTTAATAGCGGCGGATGAGTCACACCAGGAATAAGGAAAATCATGCACGAGTGAACAATCAGCTTCTCAGTATTGAAACGGGTCCATACGAAACTACACAGGAGACTGTAACACCCACTCATTGCCTTGCCATGCCTGGAAGGAAGAACAGCGCTGATGGCTGGATAGAGGAAAAAAAAGGGCAGGGCAGAATTGGTATCTTGGATCTTGAACTGGGTGCAGTCTGTGATCTTCATTTGGGGAGAGATAGAGATAGAGTGCGTTTGCCTTGTAAATGTGCCGGTCGGTGGATGAGAGGATTCGGGGGGGATATGACACACGCTGGTGTGCAGCTATTTCTCAGAACACAGCCTAATTATTTGAGGAGTGCCTGGTAACCAACAAAACACGATTAAATGTTATTTGGACTAATAACTTGTGTGTGACCATGGACAATTACAATATTTACCAGTCAATTATCATGCATTTCACTCTGCTCAACCTACTCCAGGCAGATCAAAGTGAACGCATGTATTTTCTGCAAATTCGTATTGGCCAATCCAGTGGAGCAGCTCAACCCTTTGGCAGGTCTGTGTCATCAGAGGCGGTCGGGGGAGGATGAGTGACGGGCTGTTCAGAGATTTGCATGGCTCCGGTGTTTAAAAGGAGCTGCAGGTGCAGGATTTCCCTCACAGATGAATGGCAAGCGCGGGACCTCTACACTACGACTGTGGCACTTGTACATTTTTGGCAGCCTGCAGGGCTCTGGCGATTCCCTGCAGATTCTTTTCTGACATTAGCCTTTGCGAGGATGTTCATTTGGATCAATATGAAGAATCTAAAGTTTGAAGACTGTGTGTATAGTCATTTTAATTAGAGAAAAAAGGGGTGGAAACATTAAGAAGGAACCATCAACATGGAGACAGTCGCACCAGCCGGCAACTGAGCCATCCAGGTCTTTTATAATGTCATCGTTGATATTTGTGCAGCTCCTTCTCCTGGGGTTAAGGGTCGTCAGTACCAACACAGACACATGGAGACACTGTACAGGTATTGTACCATTTTATTCTGTTTTATGCTTCTCTGCCTCATTTTTACACTCTGTTCCATCTGGTTACATTTCAACACATGTGATGTTCAGTTAATGATTATTTAGTGAATGGTTTCGTCTTAAAACCTGGGAAACCCCTCCAGCTAAAATTCTTTTGGATAATTCAAACTGTCGGTATCTGCTTACAGTACAGTGGGAGTGTGTTTGGTATTGCGTGCAATATTAACTTCGATTAATATCCACAAACAAGTACAGACATTGGATCTGGTTAGGATTCCACAGCAATTCTATACACATCGGAATATCTGGACTAACATTTAACATGTTCAGATGACGTCTTGTCAGTTTAGGAGGAATTCTCCCCTATTATTTTCACACTCCCAATAAATGTCACTCTTTTACTACCAACCCTCTAAAACCTCCCTTCACCCAAGGGGAGTGGAATAAGTGTTCAAATTCTTTATTCAAGTAAAATATACTTTAATTTACACTATAAATGAAGGTATTAAAAGTCCCTGACAGAAATGTATAATTAAACACATAGTATGTAATAGTACCCAGGGGAACCCTGTTGAGGTATTAAAAAGGTACACAATGCAAAAACATATTCCAAGGTGAAACCTTCATAATGCTTAACTTATCCAAAACTTCGAATAACTGATTTGAATAAAAAAATTTGAAGGTAAAACAGAAAAAATGTCACAGTTGAAAAACACTGTTTACAACAACATATAGTTTACATTATATTGTGTTTTTAATGCAGAAAAACATTTTATAAAATCGGAATTTGTTAAGTAACAACTAACTAACGCTATGAAACTGCTGTGGAGTAAAATATAAATTATTTCACTTTGAAATATAAGTCTAAGAAATTGAGTCTAAACTAAATTAAATTTAGTTCTGTTGTTCAGTCTTAATTCTTTACCATCCTATTAATCATCTCAGGACACTCAAATTTATTTTGCGACCACTTTAGGGGGTCTCGCCCCCTGGGTTGGAGACCACTGTTTTATAGCATAGCAATCTCTGCAGAAATAGGTTTGAGCAGTAAAAGAATCCCCGTGACCTCTTTATTCTCTTATTGTTTGCAGATTTGGTTCCTCTGGATCTTCTGTCTTTTGTCCTCGAGCGAGACACCTCCAAACTGTCACCCGGGGTGCACATCGGACAGGCTGGAGGGGTGAGGGGCGTACATTTCTCCAGTCCTCATTCCTCCTTGAGCTTTCCTTCCTCGCAGCTGCTCGTTAATTGCGACCTCTTCCCTAAAGTGTTTTCTATTGTCGTGACTCTAAAAGTCAGTCACATCACACTAAAGGTACTAATACTTCCAGTCATTTACCTGACAGTCAAATACCATAATGTGGAAAAACTCAGTTATGAACAAATGTTACTCAAAACATAAAATGTATGTAAATACAATTAAGCAATATAAACTCAATGTGCATAAAACATTAATTATACTATGTATTTACTACTAATATACCATACTGTTGTTGCAACTAGAAATTATTTTTATTGCTGATGGACTGATGACTCATTTAGTCTATAAAATCCTTGTGTCTTACAGAGGAATGAATATATCTTTTCCCTGATGATGCCAAAAACAGAAGAGAAACGAGCCGCGGAGGAGACGGAGAGTGATCAGGGACGCAGTTTGAGAAGTGTTGAAAAGAGGAGCACCGCGGGAGGAGAACACGGTGGAGACAAGCAGAAGAAGAGGGAGAAGCAATTCAAAAGTAACGAGGAACATGGACGCATCATCTTGGGTCTGAGGTTCTCCCGAAAATGCCTGCACTTCCTTTTCAAAGGTCATGGAGGAGTCGTGGAGCGCGGGCTGTTTCGAGGCACCCAGCTGGCTGACAACCAGTGGCACACTCTGGTTTTAACCGTTGCTGGCGATTATGTGAGGCTCACGGTGGACTGCAAGTCACCGGTGGAAATGTAAGTTCATTCTTCTTTTGCTCCTCCTGCGTGATTCTGTCTGTTTTCTGTTGACAGTGTGGGTGTACCGTCTGTCTCGCACCATCCGCTCTTCCTGTTCCCTCTGAATCCCCTCGAGGGATAGTAGATCCTTCACCACAATACAATCGGGCTGCTCCAAATCTGCTCACACCCTACAGCCATATCATTGTGGCCTGACAGTATGTGATGGATGGTTTAAAGTGGAAACTCCCTCTGGCGCACATAAGGGAGGAATATCAGCAGCCACAGTGTTCTTATATGATACAAGTCATACCTCACATTTTCCTCTCAGTCCTACAAACAGAACAGAGACGACTGGATTAATCAGCCAAACTTTCTGTTTGTTAACAGAAGAAAAACAAGTTACTTCATCTAGTAAAAATAATTATATCTCTTTTTTTTTTATGGTAAACAGCATTCCTACTAGGCCTTTTCCCTCAGACGTCAACATTCAGGAATCCAGATTCCACATTGGCAGTCGGGGGAGATGGAAAGGCTTGTTTTCAGTAAGACTTCAATTTCATTATTACTTGTAACTTTAAGGGGAAATAAAGTTCCAAATCACGATGAATAAATTTTTGGTAAAACAGCCCGATCTGCTGCCCCTGCACAGGGTTTGCTACGACAGCTGGTTCTGGTGCCAGGTTCGGACGCCACTAAACAGATCTGCCCCTCATCTGACTCCCAACCAGCAACTCTGTCAGTACCGCCTCTCCTCTTCGACCTGCCCGTCACAGGGAGGGAAGGTGACAGACATCCGCCTTCCTACGGTAACTTGCATTTTACAAGGCATTTAAAGGATTTATATGCCTCGGGCCAATATCTCCTCGTTAACCGTCTGTTTTTTTCCCTGTGTTTTTGATTGTGCGTTGTCAGAAGCGGAGGAGCGGGTGTCAGTGGGATTGGAGCGTTTGTGCACAGAGCTGCTACAAGGCCAGTTGTGGTTCAATCCACTCAGGAGAGCCCTGTACCTCTGTGACGGTATGGTGTGGATCACTGTGCTGGAAGGTAAGAGTCATACATCCACAGTCTGGAACAGTTTTTTGTATCAGGTTAAAAAGCGAAATGATGAAATATTCATCTTACCCTGAGTACAGATCGTAAAAGGCTGGACTACGTGTTGGAACATCAGGTCCTAACCACCAGCTCAGAGACACATGATATAGAGGTATGTATTTATCCATTTGTTTTTTTGTGTATATATAAATATACATTAAGTTTGGAATTTTCCTTTTGCTTTTAATCCAACCTTCAGGTCTTCCAGGTACCTGGCATGGGTCTGATGGCTGCTATGGCTCATCGCTCCAAAGCTTCTGGTTCTGCTGTGTATCTGTGGAGCCATGCAAGATTTAAACTGTACCAAAATATTTCCACCCACGAAGCCCTAGCTTGGAGACACTTCAACATAGGAAAAAAAGTATGAGTAAAAAAAAAGTTAAAAAAAAAAGATCAGAGAGATGAGACTCCAGTCTCAGTATTACATGAGCTTTGACCCCATATTTTCTCCGTTTTGCTGTTTGCTCCAGCTGTATCTGGTGGTGTCGAACTCTGGGGGACAGCCATACAATCAATTCAACAAAGAGTCAGAGGCAGATTTTTCTGTGATTTACAAGTGGAGCAAGAAAAGAAAACTGTTTGTGCGGTTCCAGTCTCTGCAGACGTACTGTGCCCGAGACTGGGAGGCCTTTAAAATCAATCAACAAACCTATCTCGCAGTGGCCAATCACAGACGAGGTAAAAACAAAACAATCAATCAAACGACTTCCTGCATTAAATCTGTACGTGATGTTACATTTCTCTTTATGGTTTGTCTTTCAGGTAATAATAATCACACAATACATAGTGTGATATACAGGTGGAGCAGGTTAACAAAGTCTTTTGAGGTTCATCAGATGCTGCTGACTTCTGGGGCCTATGACTGGGAGTTCTTCACTGTCGGACCATACCATTTCCTGGTGGTCGCAAATGCTTTCGACGGAGTGACCACCTCTGTTGACTCTGTCATCTATGTTTGGGTCAATGGACGCTTCCAAGTATTCCAGAAAATTAAGGTATATGGTGAACATAACTGCTGTGTGGTACCAACAACACAGGCTAAATTTGTAAGGTGTTTAAGTAGAGGTTACATTTAAATAATTAGCACTAGGCTTTGATTTTGAATTCCTATGGAATTTGATACAAGCATGCGTGGTCTCCAGAAGATGAATCCTGCTGATGGTCATATGTTTTTCCCTCTTGAATCATCATGATGTCAAAATCTGTGATGGTTTTGGTTTGATGTTAGATGAATTAACATGAATACAGGGGGTGCTCGAGTTACGTTGGAGATCCGTTCCTGAGAATGTGTCGTAAGCGAATTTCGACGTAAATCGGACCATACATTCATTGTGCCATTATGCATACATTGTGCCACCAGATGTCGCTATAACACCACGCTAAAATAAGAGTTTATTATGGTGAATTGCCTTTTGTCCCTCTTGTCCCTCTTGACACACCGTAGGGGTTGAGATCACGAGTGTAATGAGCATTTCCGCCCCCCCCTTCCCCCGCCGGCCGGCCATCTTACATAAGTAAACACAGCTGTGGAGGTGCCGGCAGGCTCTGCAGCACGTCTCTCTGTCTCTCTGCAGCGCTGAGAGACAGAGCGAGCGCTCAGCAACTCGTTCTCGTGTGAAGTCTGTACGTATTTACGGGGCAACCCGCTTAATCCGAAACAAGGAAGTTCACGGGAGTTGTGTCGTAACTACGAAAACGACGTAATTCGCGACCGACGTAACTCGAGGACCCCCTGTATTGTGATATTTGGATATAATAATTTGGATGAACCCCTCACATTTCCTCTTGTAACACCACTAGGTCTGTCTATTGCCTTTTGTCCCTCTTGTCCCTCTTGACACACCGTAGGGGTTGAGATCACGAGTGTAATGAGCATTTCCGCCCCCCCCTTCCCCCGCCGGCCGGCCGGCCATCTTACATAAGTAAACACAGCTGTGGAGATGCCGGCAGGCTCTGCAGCATGTCTCTCTGTCTCTCTGCAGCGCTGAGAGACAGAGCGAGCGCTCAGCAACTCGTTCTCGTGTGAAGTCTGTACGTATTTACGGGGCAACCCGCTTAATCCGAAACAAGGAAGTTCACGGGAGTTGTGTCGTAACTACGAAAACGACGTAATTCGCGACCGACGTAACTCGAGGACCCCCTGTATTGTGATATTTGGATATAATAATTTGGATGAACCCCTCACATTTCCTCTTGTAACACCACTAGGTCTGTCTTTCTTGTTTTAACATTGTTCAGAGCATCACCACACCAACAGCACTTTCTTACTTATTATCTAGACCTTCTGCGCCACAGACTGGGAAATGTTCCAAATCGGCAGCAGAGTCTTCTTAGTTGTTGCCAATGGACACAGACTCCATGGTAATGAACCAAGTCGATATGCTATCAACTCCACCATCTATGAACTGGACATAAAAGGACAGCTTTTTGTCCGCTTCCAAGATATTGTCACTTACAGGTACATATCTGCAGGTATTACATATACATCTATAGAGATGGACTACACTATACAGTTATGAATCATAATGCATCATCTTCTACCGTTCTGTCTCTCCAGTGCGGTGGACTGGGAGTTCTTCAGCCTTGGGGAGGAACATTTTCTCATTGTCGCTAACTCCTTTAATGGAGAATCCTACTCCCTCAACAGCATTCTCTACAGGTAGTCAACTTGTCAACAACACCCCTCCCTGTGTTAAATAATTCCCTCATAATGATTGCCCTCAACCTTAGGTGTGAAATCATCTCAGGTACATATACTGTTGTAATGTAGATTTATCTTCTTCCTGTAAGCCAGACAAGTGAAAGCATGGATTCACAAAGAACTAGGAAATGGTCCACAGCATTTCTTTGCGTCTTTCTCTTTTTTCTCATCTAGAGCTATTGCTATGCAGATTCAAATGCACCTTGGATTTGATGTCTCCTCTCTCTCCTTTGTTTGTTTTTAGATGGCAGGGATATGAAGGCTTTGTTCCTATTCACTGGCTTCCGACCATCGGTTGCAGTGACTGGGAGTTTTTCAGCTCTAAAGGAGAATCCTATCTGATCTACTCTAGTGCCAAAGCACCTCTCTCCAAAGTCTTCAAGCTGAAAACCTTCTAGACAAAAAGAGTGTGCACACGACTTTTTGAACTGTATTTAAGTCTTTGTGTGTGCATGTGTGTGTGTGTGTGTGTGCGCGCGCGTGTGTGTGTGTGTGAATGTGTGTGTGCATTCATCTTTGTGAAGACATACATTGTTCTGTTGTGTTTCTGTTTGTTCCTGTTGTTTGCAATAATGGCAATGCGTGTTTGCCTTTGAAATCCAGTGCACAGTTTCTGGGCCAACCTTCATTACATAGACCCACTACAGAGTCGCGACTGCAGCAGCTATTACAACAATGTTCTATTGAGGCATTTCTTGTGACTTTAAATAACCCGAGGGGGAGTTTCGATCCAGTAACCACACAGAAATTACTTTTGGATGGTAATGTCCTTAAAGTAGTTTTTTTTTTAATCAGCTGAGGCAGTTTATTACAATAACCAACCCTGCATACAAATACAGGGGGTCCTCGAGTTACGTCTGAGATCCGTTCCTGAGAACGTGTTGTAAGCGAATTTCGACGTAAATCGGACCATACATTCATTGTGCCATTGTGCATACATTGTGCCACCAGATGTCGCTATAACACCACGCTAAAATAAGAGTTTATTATGGTGAATTGCCTTTTGTCCCTTTTGTCCCTCTTGACACACCGTAGGGGTTGAGATCGCGAGTGTAATGAGCATTTTCTTTAGATTTCTGATATCAACCGTGTAGACCCTGGCTGTGAATAAACCTACGGTATCGCCACGATCCCGAACGCATCTGTGTCCGTGTGCATCTCCTTACCGGCTGCCGCCGCCCGCCCCCCCTCCCCGGCCATTTCACATAAGTAAACACAGCTGTGGAGGTGCTGGCAGGCTCTGCAGCACCTCTCTCTGTCTCTCTGCAGCGCTGAGAGACAGAACGAGCCGGCACCAACGAGTTCCTGTGTGAAGTCTGTACGTATTTACGGGCAAACCGCTTTATCGGAAACAAGGAAGTTCACGGGAGATGTGTCGTAACCACAGCTGTGGAGGTGCTGGCAGGCTCTGCAGCACCTTTCTCTGTCTCTCTGCAGCGCTGAGAGACAGAGCGAGCGCTCAGCAACTCGTTCTCATGTGAAGTCTGTACGTATTTACGGGGCAAACCGCTTAATCCGAAACAAGGAAGTTCACGGGAGATGTGTCGTAACTACGAAAACGACGTAATCCGCGACCTACGTAACTCGAGGACCCCCTGTACTCAAACTATCAACTATTATTACTTCACAGTGAACAACTACTGTACCTCATTTTAAAACGAACCGTGTGTGCACAAGCTTTCTATGAGAACATATACTGTATCTATAGCCATGTATTTTATGACCGAAGTGAATACAACTCAGTACAACCTGTAATAATCATATCATCATATAAAAAGCATTTTAAATCAAAATTATATTTTACATTTTGTTTATCTATGTGGCATATGTTTTCTCAAAGGAAATGTAACAGATTTTTTTGCGGTGTCTGACTGCAAGAATTGTGTGTGTGTGTATGTGTGTAAAAGTAAATTATTGGTATTACAATAAATCAGCTTAAATACACAAAACAAAGGTTGTTTTTGCATTGGCTCGTCTTCAGCTATGCTCGGGTATCAAACATACCCTGCAGTGAACAGTTTTTCATACCAAGTAATTCTGTGGCTACTTGGATACCTGCTGAGGTCTGTGAATGGCATGCCATCCTGCATACATGCCCCTTGGCACATAACCGCTTAACTCTATAAAACTGGCAACCATAAATCCTGTGTGCCGCCACAGCACTACAACCCCCAAGAGTAGAATTGTGTGAAATGCAGTTTTTAAAAGACACGATTTTCAATTTTGCTCCGTATATTGTAATTACCTTCGACAGAACAAATTAGTATAAATCGCAGTATGTGGCTACATGTAAACAAACTCCCTCTTCAATAACATTAAACATACGCGCGTGCGTTGAGCCCGAAACCGGAACTACAAGTACCACGATGCATCGCTTCTCTCTCGAGCAGGAAAAAAGATGGCTGCCCACTGTTCCCCGACGGTATTTTTATTTACGTTTCGCTTGTTAAACGCCGAAAGGCCGATAGAGGAAGAGAGGGTCGGTGCCAGAAGTGATTTTCACTAATTTAAATCAGCCTTCAGAGTTTGTTTGAGGATCCGGTTGTTTACAGACATAATCCGATACCTGATAACCTGTTTCCCCCCACACGTTCGCTGAGCTGTCAGGCTGCCGTTTCATTATCAAGTTAAGCTAGGTGGTCAACATAAGCCCGTGTCCGCCGCATAAACACCCGCTAATAGTCGCTATGTTCAGCCCCGTGAAGTCTTCTTATTTCAGAGTCAGCCCGGCCACTGTCAACAGAGAACTGGGGAAGACCAAGATGAGATAGCAAGAGGGCACGTCGGAGTGCTAACACCTCATTTACCGTGAGTCCCAGCAAAACTGAGAGAAGACTTCGATTAAAGGAAGGAAAAAAAAAAACAAAAAACAAACCCGACACGGCATGTTTGGGAATCTTTTCGAGGAAGAGGAGGAGGAAGGCTCGTCTTCCACCTCCTGCAAAGGGAGGGCTGCAAAAGGGGGAGACGAGCCTCCTCCAGCCCGAGGAAGAAGCAATCTGTGCGGCATCAAGAACCAGGGAGGGACATGCTACCTGAACTCTCTGCTCCAGACCCTGCTCTTCACCCCAGAGTTCAGAGGTGAGGATGTCTCACTAGTTGGATGGGATAAACAGGCTGAAGTCTCTGACAGAATGCAATCAACTAATTATCCTTTATTTGTCTTATTGTTTGATGGGAACCTTTTGCAGAGGAGCTGTTCAGTTTGGGGCCCGACGAATTAGGACGCCTGGAGGACAAAGAGAAACCAGGGGCCAATGTAAGGATTGCTAGCCGTCTGCAGGTGTAGCCGCAGATATAATGCATGCGAGTATGTTTATGAAGCGTAATAAGCCTTTCCCTTCTTGTCATCAGGTCAGAGTGATCCCACTGGAGCTCCAGAGACTGTTCACCAGTCTGTTGTTGGTGAACCAGCAGAGTGCGTCCACCGCTGACCTCACAGACAGCTTTGGCTGGAACAGCAGCGAGGTCCGTTCTCGTTACTTTTTTTTGTCAGCGAGCAAGAACGAAAATCTCTGGTTACGCTTCTTGTTTCAGGGATTCATTTACCTCTCAGTCTTATCAGGAAATGCATGCAGAAATCCAAAACTGTAGTTCAAATCTGGTCAGACCAACAGCTTGGTGGAGAGACTTATTTACAGTGGTGTGATAAAACTTCCACTAAAACATGTGTTTATAACAATAAATGATAAACTAAGAATCCCCCATAAAGTCAATATCTGAAATAATACTACTTGTGTTTTGAGAAATCTGTTGATGGGCACAATTATCCCACAATGGATTGCTCAAAAGATATTAGAAAGCTTATAGCTGGAAGTACCGTATTTTCCGGATTATAGTCGGTCCGGAGTACAAGTCGCACCAGCCATAAATGCATAATAAAGAAGGAAAAGACATATATAAGTCACACTGGAGTATAAGTCGCATTTTTGGGGGAAGTTTATTTGATAAAATCCAACACCAAGAACAGGCAACAACAGGCTGAATAATTGTACGGTATGCTAACGTTACATGACACATAAACAACGAACTGAGAACGGTATGTTAACATAACATATTAAGAGTTATTCAGATAACTATAGCATAAATAACATGCTAATAAGTTTACCAAACCATCCGTGTCACTCCAAATCACTAAATCCGATGAAATCGTCATCCTCGGTGTCACTTTCAAACAACTCCGCTAACTCAGGAGGTAGAAGATGCGGCGCTTCCTCTTCTACGTCGCCAATGTTTTATCAATTCAATTATCAACACGGGCCTAGAGCGCCTTATTGCGGTTTAGTGTGAAAATAACATGTGACAGGATATAATAATGTGTTAATAATTTCACACATAAGTCGCACTGGAGTATAAGTCGCACCCCCGGCGAAACTATGAAAAAAACTGCTACTTATAGTCCGGAAAATACGGTAGTTGGTATTTTTGTAGACAATAATAAATAGTAATAATAGACTTAAACATAAACATTAAATCTGAACTTTATTTAGTGTTACTGTACTGTCTTCATTTTCCAGGGGACGAATCAGCATGATGTGCAGGAGCTTAACAGAATTCTGTTCAGTGCATTGGAGCACTCTCTTGTGGGAACCGCTGGTAGTACATTTATTCATCGGCTCTACCACGGGACCATTGTCAACAGCATTGTCTGCAAGGAGTGTGGAAATGTCAGCCAAAGACAGGTGTGCAAAAAATATAAAATTGACACAGTTGTATAAGAATAGTTATCACCACTACAACACACAAAGGTTGATTAGAGATCTCTTTTTTTTCAGGAGGACTTTCTGGACCTGACTGTGTCTGTTTGCGGTGTGTCCAGTCTAGAGGAGGCTTTATGGAACATGTTTGTGGAGGAGGAGTTGTTTGAGGGCAATAACTTGTACCGCTGTGCGCAGTGTGACCGGCTGGTCACTGCTGCAAAGGTCAGTTACCAGCTTTCAGATTGTATTAAAAGATAACAATGTAAAATTACTGTTAAGAGAAATGTTATATTTTTGTTTAAGCCCTATATTAATATGGCTTAACAAGACAATAAAAATGTAACTTGGAGAGTAATATATTTGTTATTAACATTACATGATTAGATGCATATGCTTTTTGGTTTCTCACCTTTATTTCGTTACTAATTCTGCTTTTACTCAGTCTGCAAAGCTGAAGAAACTTCCTCCATTCATGACCATGTCTTTACTGAGATTCAGCTTCGACTTTGCCAAATGTGAGCGATACAAGGAAACAGGACGCTACAGCTTCCCCCTCACTATCAACCTTCGGCCTTTTTGTGAGCAGGTAGTGATTGCAACAGTTTGACCTCTTTTTGTTCATTTAGGCATGTTCATTTTATTTTTGGATAATAATCTATACGCAGTTCTATTCTCGTTTTTAGTTTAACATCTTTGTCATATTAACTTGTCTTAAAAAGTTAACCCTCATGTGTTTCTCTCTTACAGACTAACAGCGAGGACTTTAATTACACCTACGACTTGTTTTCTGTGATTATTCATAAGGGCGGCTGTTATGGTGGCCATTACCATGTTTATATCAGGGACATTGACCATCTTGGCCACTGGGAACCACCGGTGAGAAAAATAAAACATTAAGACGTCATTAGCTGCACTTGTATTTTTCAGTGTAGGTGATGTCAGTGAGTGCCTTAATTACTTATTTCACATAAAATCGCTTTTGTAAACTATCAGGAATGTCCGAAAACATTTTCAACATTTTCATGCTTTTGAATGTTAGAAGTAGCATTAGAAATGGCAGCATCTTTGTGTCATTGTCAGGAGGAGGACTGCAAACCTAAAGCTCAGAGGAAAGCCAAGGACAAGGCCAAAGAAATGTGTGAGCCCACACTGCAAGAGGATGATCCTTTGTCTGTCCTAACTGCTCTAATCGCTCAGGTATGGCAACAACAATTTAACAACCTTATTATGCTGAATTTTGGTTCTAGCATGTGTATGGAAAAATAAATTAGTCGCTGTCTACTAGGAACCATCAAAGAGTGTCCTGATAGACCAGCTGGGCCAGAAACTCATGGACAAGATTGGCTCATCCTGGAGCAAAAAGTTCAGAAAACACTATGGTCCCATAGGAAAGGTACTTTTACTTTTTTCTCATGTCTGTTGGTGTAATTGTGGCCTAATATCAGATTGGTTTCATATTTTCTTACATCCCTTTCAAATGTTTTTCCTCTCTCGTCTAGTTCCTGCAGTCTCACAATGATGTGTTCATGTTGGTGTCCAGTGGTACAAGAGTAGCACTGAAAGCAAACCCTCCGAGCCCAGTGACCGAGTCCCATTGCCCAGCAGAGCAGACCACTCAGGCCGCTGGTCCTTTAACAGCATCAGAGCCAGGAGCTTCAGAACAACATCAAGACCCAGGCCAGAAGCCAGAACCTAAACCAGAGGTATTTCCCCCTCACAGACATTTTGTGAATACTTTGATGCCTGTTTCTCACGGTGTATCGTCCTATCTGTCAGCAGGGTAGCCACTGGTTTGACCTTAATGACTCCACCGTGACCTCCATCAGGGAGTCTGACATAGAGAAGCAGTTCCAGGGCAAAGAGAGTGCATACATGTTGTTCTACAGAAAAACACAGCTGCACAGGCCCAGCGAAGGTAACGGACACAGTGTTTTTTTTTTTTTTTTTTTATGATGGAAAGATAATATCCACCCAGCTGGTGTAAGTGGGTTCATATTGGGGAAAAATGGTCCATTAATGATTCAGTTTCATTTTGCTAACAAATTCATATTTTTGGCATTTATCATGTCAAGGTGTGTAATATGTATATACTCACGCTATGTATTGTTTTTTAATAATGTTTTCAGCTCTTAACAATTCACAATATAAAGTTCCTTCACACCTCATTCAGACGGCTGAGGAGGAGAACAGCAAACTGCAAGAATTGCGGTATAGAAACAACCACACAACACAATTAGTATTATGTGTCATTATAACAATTAGGAAATTACACTGCAGATAAACTGGTTCTAAGTCACAGTTGTATCACAATCCATTTAAATTCCTCCATAAGTGAATACGAGTCAGTGTAACTCAAACACAATCAAATAATCAGTATCAGTTGTTTCTTTTCCAGTGACAAATTTGAAGCCACCAATAACACAGTGGAGCTGCATCTGCACTTTGCACCCTGCTATGAACTGGAAAACGGAGCTCTGCAACCGGCCAACAAAGAGCACGATGGGAGCACCACCCTCAGTTTCGACCGTAGAAAGACTGTAGGAGACCTGCGATTAGCTATTTACCAGGTAATTCATTTGTAAAATCCTCAAATGGTAATGTTGTGGTTTAGCCCTGGAAAAAAATGACAGAAAAGAAACGACTGAGTATGTTTTCAACTAACCAGATGCAGGAGCTCTGGGAAGGGGATATGGCTTTGACTGTGGCCAAGAGTCTTCCTGCAGGTCTGCACCTATACAATACTCTGACAGGTAAGGCAGTGAGTCAGATACTTCAATGGGGCAGTGTTTGATCAGGGCAGTTTTGATCACCACTTTAACATTGTGTTTCTGTTTTCAGATGACAACATATCCCTGTACAGCGCAGGTGTCTGCACAAACACTGACCTGTTTGTGTGGAATGGCAAAGAGGTGAAATAAAGCATAGTACTTCACAGACTTGTCCTCGTGTCAAGATCTAGACAAACTGTTATCGTTGGTTTTGATCTCCTCAGGTGTGTGGTGCGACTGTCCTAACGGGAGCTGAGTGGGAGCCCGTGCTGCTGACTGTGGTGCGTCCCTTTCTGGGTGAAGACATTGAACAGGAGGTGGGAAATGGGGCAGGATGTGAGGAGAGCACAGGTGGTTTTGAGAACAGTGGCTCTGGACTGAAAAGGAAGGCGAGGGGATTTGCTGGTGGTGCGACACTTTGGGAGGTGAAGGAGGCCCTGGGGGAGCCCAAGGAGAGTCTCCTGTGCCAGGAGCATAAAGGAGGAAAGAGTGAAGAGCAGGGAGCAGGAGAGGGGGGAGGAGCGAGCGGATGGAGGGTGTTCCCGCCCGATGACATGCAGCGGACATTAAAGGAGCTGTCTCTGAAAGATGGAGATGCTCTCTTGGTGCTGGAGCCACAGTCGTTCGATAGCAGGTAAAATACTCCCCAGTGTGCTTGCGTGTCGTTTTGTAATACGTGTTTTACAGCTGTCTTCTTAACCCTGTGTAGTGTGTTCACTCTAAATGGAGACATCGTTACTGTGACTACACCATCTGACTGCCGCTGGCTCCAGGTGGAGTTTCAGCCTCATGATGGAGGAGGAGGAGGGGGTGAAGGAAGCGAGGAGGAGGAAAAGAGGAAAATTAAGGTTCCAGCCACAGGAAATATGGTTTGTAGTTCTTTTTCGCTTCAGCTCCTATTGCATTATTCCTGGTAGAAATCCGTCAGCCCTGTTTACTGTGTCTCTGCCGCAGCTGCTGTGTGAGGTGAAGCAGAGGGCCATGGAGGAGCTGCAGCTACAGGAGAACCCTCCAGGCACGACGCTTAGTATTACACATAACTGCACGTATGCACATATCTCCACATGTCTGCAAGGGATTCCCTTATGAATCCTGCCCTCCATCATAAGTCAGGGTCAGGTATTTATGTACTGTTTACATAGTTTACCAGCACACGAACGGCCGTCAAAGCAGTTCGGTGTCAACCACATCAAAGGCTCACCAACTAAACTTGGACATGTATGCATTCACAAATGTATGGTCAATGACATGTGACTGTCGTACAGTTAACATTAAAACTGAGCCGACATGAAGCAATCGCGTGTTTCTACGTTAACGTTGTTGATTCGTGTGTTATCTCTGCCTCACTGACCAGGTGCACAGTACTGTCTGAGACAGGTGGACTGTACAGGGAAACTCCTTCCTCCAGGTACTCTGTCATTTGTTACCCCGGGGTGCAGCTCACGAACAGCTGGAAATCCCCCTCATTTTCACAAAATATTAAGATACACATTCCTTTTAGTCCGTACCCTTGTTAAATTTTGAAAAAGGTACTGTCCCTTCTTGTAATTCTTTATCTCGTCGTCTGTCTTTGAAGTGGTTGCAAACATTCACTGTGTGAGTGCTCTTGTCTTACTCTGGTTTACCTTGACAGTGTGTGAGGAGTTGAGTGTTCGAGATGCAGGGGTGCGACTCATGACCTCACTTACTCTCTGTCCGGGAAATGCCCCCAAGTCATCACAGGTGTGTCTTTTTTATTTGGGATTCTCTATCAATCATTTGTATCTGCAGCTGCACAGGTGAAAGTTAAAGAAACCTCTAGGAAATAGTAATGATGAGAAGTCACAAGCCGCTTACATGCTTGATTGGCATTTTCAGACATGCTCTCTCTCTCTCTCTCTGTGTTTTGCAGCTGTTTTTACATTTTTCGGTTGGCACAGTGCCCTCTGCTGGCATGGAGATGGATATAATTGTGGAGGAGACTTGTACCGTTAAAGAGGTGACGTCTGCAACATAATTCATCATTTGTTTACATTACCTGTGTGTTATTTGCTTAATTTAAATTGTATGTAATCTTACTGTTATTCGCAGTGTCTAATGGCAATGCTGGATGCTGTCGGACTTGATGGTAAAACTTTTCTGTTCATGTAGACTCTTGTTGCTTTTGTGACTTAAATCAAACTGTTGTTTTACTGCAGTGTAATGTGAATGGTCGATGCTGGTTAAATGTGTGCTTGCAGGTACCTGTTGGCACCTGAGAAGGCTTGATTGGTGTGAAGAGGTCGGAGATCCACTTATGGACGAGGTCAGTGGTTGACTGTAGTTTCAGCAACATGAAAGACCGAAACCAGTGTTGGCAGACATATTTTGTTCAACATAATTTTTAATGATCAAAATAGCTGCTGATAGATTTCCTTATCCTTTCCCAAACATATATAATGTATGCATCTTGTTTTTCTAGAAGTTAATAATATATTTGGTAATATACACACTTATTTATTCCCAATTTTATATCTCTTCATCACTTGTTTTTCAGTCCATATGTTAATAGCACTCTTTGTATTCACAGGATTCTTCTCTTTCGGAGCTGAAAATAAACTCTGGAGAGACATTAGTAATCGTAGAAGGACAACTTCCTCCGAAGGTACCTCCACATTGTAATTTCTGACGATCTGATTTACAGTTTGTGACAAATCTGAAGATTTGTCACAAACTGTAAATGTACTTTGCTCTTTAGCCTTTGTTGTCTCGTTTTTTTTGTCAGGGTTTTCTTAAGTTATCCATGTGGCTTCACGTGGATGGCAGAAACACTGCAGGTGAAACACAGAGTCACTCACCTCCTCTGTGTGGTGGCAACACGGTGGAGCTGAGAAGCATAGGACATGTGGAGATATCGGACGAGGCCACGCTGGACGATCTCAAGACTCAGGTAAAATATCTAGATCATTTATGAGAGCTGATTGAGTCAGGTGATTTTGCTGCTTTCTCTCTGATTAATTAAGATTTGTTTCTTGCTGTACTTTGTCTAACTCTGTTTCAGGTGCTGACACTGCCTGCTCTCCAGAATGTGTGTGTGCCGACTACTGCGTTCATGCGTATATGGCATATGGAGGGACGGAGGATGTCACGAATTCTCAGAGGACACCAACTAACACTCAGGTATGAGTACTTTCTACACACATTTTTGTGAAATAAATAAAATGTATCACAATAGACACAGAAAGTCCTTACTTTGATTAAATTTTCTTTCCTTTACTTCCAGGAAGTTAAAGCTTACCAGTGGTTTCGACCTTTGTGTTCAACAGCTGCTGAAAGAGGAAAATCTTGGGTAAGGTTTCCAGTGTAGTTCATTTTACATTATATAATATCCTAAAATGTGAAATGGTGCATGTTGAGCCCCATTTGTTTAAATTATATTTATTTTTACAACTATTTGCCTAATTTCCTGCTCATCCTAAGGCCCAAGGAGGTGTTACTGAATATTAAGATGGGAGTACCAGGGGAGAGGAGTTACTACCCTCCAGAGGAGCTCATCTGGGATGCTTCTCGTGATTCTTCACCTCGATCTTTGCGCACATGTCTGGCTGCACACTTTGGCCTCTCCCCTGACTCCCTGCTGTTGGCCAAGCACCAGCCAGACAAACACATCTGGGAAGAAATATCCAGCTGGGTAAGATTAGAAACTTCACTGGGAGGAAACAAATTTTACATTTACTCATACGTGTATTTGCACTTGTTTGCTCAGTAGAAAAGTCTTTAAATGAAATGATAATTTACCAGTGAACTGGAAGAATAAAAGATCTGACCCTGATTTATTTGGTTCATATCAAAAGGAAAATGTGGATTTTTTAAAATTTCATAAATAAAGAAAAGATCCCAACATGTCAGTATTCTTCTATGTGTTGCTCAGTCATGTTATTCATGATTAATATCATTATTTTGTGGTTGAATTTCAGAGCCAGCAGGTTTCCAAGAAGAAAAAGAAGAGAACAGAATCTCTTCTGGGAGTGCCATTCCACCTCAAAGATGGTGACACAATTGGGATCAAGGTATCGAAAAGAACATTTTTTATTTTTTAATGAGTCAGTGTGTTTTGTTGTGAAGTACAGAATGTTCTTTATTTTTCCGTTTTAGAATCTTCTGATTGACAGTAACAGGGACTTTATCACCGTGGAGGATGAGCAGGGTCAGCAGAGGCTCAGGGAGCAGGCGGAGGAGCGCAGGAAAGGGTGGGATGTCTTTACTTTGTCACATGTAGAAGCTGGCAAAATGTTTGTTTCTTGGCATAGTATTTGTAAAATTCATACTTCCTGGACGTTACTGCTTGAATTGCCTGTAGGGAAAAGAAAACTCTGAATTTATGACTGCACGACTATCCTTTATTTCTGATTATTCTTGTGTAACTTCTTATTCAAATCTTATTCCCTTTCATATATTTAGAGGACAGGCTGCAGGACTTGATGTTGCTGGACCACAGAAGAAGATTGGGCAGACTAAATCTAGGAAGCCAGAGGTGGCGCTGTCCATCAATGTTGGGGTATTCAGATAGCAGCCTGCTGGCACAGGTGCACGAACAAAACATGGCTACCTATAAAACTATAGCACAGGCACAGATGCCTCCTTGCAATCTGGACAATCCACTTGCCATCTTCCTCTTCATCTGCTTTTGTTAAATTACATTTATGTTTTTATATTTTTGGAGGGAGATATGAAAGACAGTTTATATACATTTATATGCATATATGTAGTAATACATATATGCATATAAATGTATTTGTATAAGAATAAGATTCAGTCCAGAAACACTTTTTTCAATTAAACACCTGCTATGAAGTAGTGTACTAAAGCTTGTGCTAACTTGACTTTTATCTCAAATACTGCTAATGGTGCTCGTTAAACTGATACGGTTAAATCTGCCAGTGGCTTTTACATTTTATTTTATCTTTTTTTTTTTGACCAGTACAACAAACCAACGCAGTATAGAATCAATGACCATTCATGTAAACCTGTCATTATGCATCATGAGGAAAGAAACAAACTATCTGGCTCATGGGCTTTATAGACAGGCTTATTTTAGGACGACACAGGAGAGGAGAAACGGGCCTTAACATGGACAAGTGTCAGTGCTGCCCTGTCCTCCCTACCTCACTCTCTACCTCTCTCACACTACCTCTTGTTTCCCTGTAGTGGTGTTGTTTTCCCAAACCTGAACTGTGCCCCCCCTAACGGTATAAAGGCGTATATTACTTGCCTTTATTTACTTCTAGTATATTCTGTAAATGACAACATTATTCATCTATGATAAATGTGCTGAAAAAACATTCTATCATTCTGTCATTTTGTCAGTAAATGTATGGAACAATGAAGTTTTATATAAACAGTTATGATGCCAGTTGTTGCAAAGAGCCCTGAGTTTTCATTAAGAAACATTTGATGTTTGATTTGCATGCACTATTTGTGGATTTCGGGGAAGTAAAAAAAAAAAATAGGAAGATGATATAATTTGAAAAATGCGACAAAATAATTGTTACTGTATGAATTGTAAAATGTTGTTCTTTTTCAAAGAAGATATGATTTTGTTCAGTGCCAAGGACTCGCAAATTTAATTTCTGTTTGTTTTAAGTAGATTGGTAAAATGTACTGCATTCTCAGCAATAGTGTATTATTTCTTGTAATATCGATGACATCTTTTGGTGTTATCGATCTGTTGAATTCTAACAGTGGACATCTGTTTGTATCTGTGTCACTGACTGAATCTGATGAAAGTATTTTATCAACAATAAAAAGGTATGCTGTTGCAAATGTCAGTGGCTTCTGATTTAAGTGATCCTCTGTCTCCGTCACTCTGTTGATGCTGATATTTGTGAGCGTTAGTAAAATGTGGTGTCCACATTATTTATATCTTATGAATGACTTCTACGGTCAAGTATAAATATGAAATAATGGTTCCCTCTATTTTCTAAAGGAAATAAAGAGTTTGAAAACTTTTGCCATACATGTAAGATTTTATTTAAAAAAACAGATACAACTGAAAATCCTATGAGAGCAACTATATTATTAACACAGAGTCATGTTTTTTTTCATATGTATTGATTTAAGTCACATAATTTCATTAGAAAATGACTCATTTAACTGTGATTATCCTGAGTTTATTGTCTTGACAAGTCAAGAGGGAGAAGACTGTTGACAACTATTATCATGATTCTGAGCTAAGCTCGTTAAATCAGAAAATAAAGGACAAAATATTGATGGATTCATCGCGCTAATAACCGACAATAATAAATACCGCGGGGGGCGGATCATCCAATCAGCGTTCACGCCGCGGGTGACGTCACCGCGCTGTCGCAGTATTAATTGAGAGGGGGCGAGCTGCAGGATTTCCAGCACGGAGAAAAGAGGCTGCCTGAGAGTTTGACTCTGAACTGGACCAGAAGCATCTGCAAACATGGTCGATGCCTTCTGTGCTACATGGAAACTGGTCGACAGCCAGAACTTTGACGACTACATGAAGGCACTGGGTGAGTTTAATGAGGATTAAATGTTTTCTGAGCAACTTGTGGATATTAGTTGCATGTTTATTTTTAAAAAAAATAAAGATCCCAATTAATGAAAAGAAAAATTGTAAAATAAATAAATCAGTATAAATCAATGAAAATTGCACAATGCTATTACAATTTTTCCACTATATTCAAACAAGTTTTAAATATGTTTAAATGTTTAAATATCTTTATTCTATCTTCTATATTTCTCAATCAATAAAGTCCACATTATCTTATCTTAAATAGAAAACAGTAAAAATACAACATGATAAATAGAAAAAGTTAAATCCACAATTCCCAGCGTCATAATATGTGATGCATCAGTAAAGACTCACTCACTTTGTTTTCTGTCTTTGTTTCACACAGGTGTTAGTTTTGCCACAAGACAAGTGGGCAACGTCACCAAACCAACAGTTGTGATCAGTCAAGATGGCGACAAAGTGGTGGTGAAGACGCTGAGCGCGTTCAGGAACACTGAGGTGTCCAGCAAACTGGGAGAGGAGTTTGACGAGACCACGGCTGATGACAGACACGTCAAAGTAAGAGTCACTCTGAGGATGACGGTTTAAGTGGAATGGGTTTGTTTTCAGTGCACGGCCTCTGTTCTTGCAGTCGACTTTGACAATGGAGGGAGACAAACTCGTCCACGTCCAGAAGTGGGATGGGAAAGAGACTAAGTTTGTCAGAGAAATCAAGGACGGAAAGATGGTGATGGTGAGTTCAAATTAAATTAAAGATATGTTGTTTTATTAAATGTTAAAAAAAAAATAGTTTGCTGTTGTTATCTGTGGTTGTGTATTCTGAGTTGTTTGCTGCTTCACAGACTTTGACCTATGGGGGAGTCCAGGCAGTCCGCACATATGAGAAAGCCTAAAATTTACCATCACCAAGGAGTTCTCCTGTCTTTTTTTAAATTAAAAGAAGAATGTGAATTTTATTCTATACTGTGATTTCTACTTCATTTATTATTTTAACACGTGAATTCATTATTAGACATTTTGTAAAAAAAAAATTTGACTGTGAGGGGTCCGAACAGTTTCACTCACTGAAAGAGGGGGAAATAAAATCAACAGCTTGACAGAATCATTTTAAACGTCTCAGACATTTCCGTCTTGAAGACACAGGATGTGTGGACATGTGTCGACCCAAATCATGGGAACAGTGCCGTCCCTGTCATGGGTCAGTTCCAGGTGACAGCTGCAGGGTGACTGTCCAGGCCAGAGCCGGCTGCGCAGCGGCACCAACAACCAGTGTCACCATTGAACCCGTGGGGCCTGAATGTCCTGCAGTGACCTCCAGATGGTCAGAGCCGGCTGGGAGCTGTAGGGGATGAGGGGGGTTGGGGTGGTGATGTCACTCTATTTAATCCAGTTATCAAGTTGTGGTGTCATTACGTAGAGGCATCGTTCGATGGTATGGGCCAACTGTGAGTGAACTGCTGCTGGCGTGACACTGTCCCGGCTGTGGACAGAGCCAATCCCATATTCAGCAGTTACTAGTCCAAGGTCTAAAAATAGTCTGCAAATAAATCTTTGTCCAACTCGGAGGCTTTACGTCCCTGACACAAACAAGAGGATTTTTTTTAAGATCACATTGGATTAAAAGGTTCCTCATAAACGTTTGCGTCTCCCTCTCCTGCCTTTGTGAGCCGTGTCCAGCCTAATGAGCAGCGACACGACAAGTGGCCCTTCTTCCCCTTCCAACACACACTGGCTGCCAGCATTTCCGAATGTGGCTGAGACACAGAGAAACTGTGGTGACTGGAGTGGAACTCGCCTGATCACCGAGTTAAATTCAAATTAAATCTGTCTTTGTGCTCCAGTTATAGCTCTGGCATGATTTGAATCAGTGTTCGTTACAAATCTTGTAACAAGGAGGGTTGTTTAATTGTCAACAGTAACAGACAAAGTGAAAACCAAGGGACGCAAACCATGTCAGGGTCTAACAAACAAAACGCCCCATCCTTACTACAACATAAGATTGAACCAGGCTATAGGAGAAACATACAGTCACCAAACAAACAAACAAACAAACAAACAACAAAACAGCAGTAACCACAATAAAAACTTTCCCCCACATTTAACCAGTCATGTGAACAGCCCTAATTCTGCTGGGCTTATATACCTCTACACCGATGGGACAACGAGGACCAGCTGGCGCTTCAGGTGAGGCCCATCATGGCACTCAAGGTAATGGGGGTGGGGCACACCTGCACCAAAGTGACAGAAACAACAACAAACCAGGATGCAACGCTGCTTAAAGGATGAATTCAGTAGAAAAGGGAGCTTATCAGGTTCTGTGATCCAGACAGAGATAGTCGTAGTACAGGAGAGCAACAGGGCAGGAGTCTCTTCATGGTGAGGAATCTGTGTCAGTGGTGTAATCTGACTTGGAGTAACCCCCCCTCAGGCCTCATTAGAGAAATGCAGTGTAAGGACTTGGCCATCTGTAGCATATCGTCTTTAACGACAACGTTTTTCTCCTAATGATTCCAATTAAAAACAACAATCATCAGGGCCCATTTGAGGACAATATCATTAAGACAAAAAGAAGACAGAGTTATATAGGGAACACGTGCATTGCTATGTTTTAATGTCAAATTGCTACAATCCACAGGTACAATGAAGGTGAAACTGAAAAAAAAGATGTAATTTTAACTGCAGGTAACGAGCTTTTTTTTCTGCAAACATAGTCTTTTCCCCATTCATTTAACTATTTACAATCAGTTTGCTTTAATTACAGTTATGCACTTGTAATTATATGATGTTAGAAACATTTTAGAGTCACAAACCAGTCAGTCATTGGCATCAAATACCCTGCTTTACAAGTTCAAGTATTTCAATGTACCATTCTCCAGGTTCTGGCTGGGCAAAAATAAAACACACATTTGAGATTGCAAAATACAAACACACGCATCATGCACATTTCATTCAAGGACCATCAGACAAACATATAGTGCGTTAATCACTGAGATGATCATTTTTTTAACGTATTGCACATGTTCACCAGGTAAAAGTGACTGTTTTGACTTAACTCCATTAAAACAAATGATCTGTCGTCACTGTGACAGGACAGTGCTAACGTCAACAGAAATTAAAGGAGCATTACAAACTCCAACTGTTGCATGCACCATCTATACTAATACACAGTGTGTCCCTGTCGGCGTGGTGTGGACTCATATCAGTGCCACAAGCTTTAATAAGTGTCTTCGATGCAGCATATGGAGCCATATGTAAAGAGCCATGACAGCTGCTACAACCAGCTGTAGTTTGCATCTACAATCATCTGCCTGCACATGCAGCAGCTTAAGAACGTGATCGCATGGTGAGCAGATGTCGTCAATTGGGCCGTCGATTCAACGTAAACATAACCGTACTGATGCTAACACTGATATAGTCATTTCAAATACCTGACCTGAAGGTACTGAATCAATATTCAAATATCAGTCTGACATCTTCCAGCCCTGCCTGTACACCTCGAGCACAGGTGATGAAGAAAAATATATTTAAATCCTGTTTATACTCTGGATTTCGGTTATTATGTCATAATAAAATATGTTAAAATATAATTATATATTATATAAAGTGACTAAATTAAGTCACGTTGCATTTTTGGTCTATCAAGGTAATTGCAGAATGAATCTGATACTTGATAAATGGACTTAAACCTCAACGCAATGCTTTGTACTAGCAGATATCTGGATGGTAAATGTTAGTAAGACTTAACATGTCATCATGTCAGGTAGTATTTTGTCAGTAAGACTGGGAGCTCTCTTATACAGTGCATAGTCATTCCTTTAGAATCTACAAAACAAATCAAAATCAAAATAAATCAATCAATAAAATACTGGTGTTGAACCTTTCACAATGCAAAGAGGATCAGTTTCCATCCATCAACGCTTTGATTCCATGTTTTTGTGCCCAGATGGGAAGAAAAAGAGGAAATGAATGGATTATCCAGAATAATGGAATTGTGCAATGAAAAATATCCAGCTGATAAGAAACGGGTAGCGGGGTAATACCAGGTTAATAACCATGTTTCCATCTATTACGCAAGAAAGCGAAACGCTAACATTACAGCCGAAAAAAAACAAAAACTGTACAAACCACTTATCAGGTAAACTGGATGAGATTTTTGTACCCTGTTTACAGCACTATGTTACTACTTAAAAGCGGATATTTTTATGAAATAAAAAGAAAAAATATAAGTTACCAGATATCTTAGTTAAATTGTAGCTTTGACTCTCCAGGTTGGATATGTTGTTTTGAGCATATAACTGAACGAGCAGTTAATACGTGAATTTGTTCCACGTAAATGATTCCTATGAATCGCTTAAAAAAAAAAAAATTAAAGACACACACACACACAAAACAAAAATAAAAATAGAAGTTTGAAATAAATAGAAAGGAATGACATCAGCTGCACGTATTTGGTACGAGAGCTCAACCAAATCTAGGAATAAAATAATGGTCCATCATCCATTGTCCGCTGCTGTCCAGGGTTTTCCCCCTGAAGACCAACAGTGAACGCCTGCCGTGCTCCTGCAGTGCAGGGAATGATGTGACCTTGTCCTAATCGAGATATTGACTTTGTCGTAAACCTCAGACTGCGTCAGACTGAAGCTTCAAATCTGCAGCGGCGAGAAGGCGTAGAAGGGAAACTGGGCCTCGTCCTCGTCCACAAAGAAACACTGGAAGTAGGGCATCTCGTCTGTGGAGGGAGACGCCACAGAGGTCAGCACAGCTGGGTTCTTCCCAGCCTGAGCTCACAATGTGACACGTGAGTGATCGTTTGTGTGTGATATGGGAATTTGTACCTTCCATTAGAAAGCTGTCCGATACAATAGGCTCTGCTGTAAAAGAAAGAGTTAATCATGTTTTAAAAAAAACATCAAATTAAACAGTGTTATATTGGATATTAATTAATATTAACAACATATCACTACAGAACCTTTTACTGTCTCGTCTTCTTTTACAACTTTCTTCTCGCCAGATTTTTCTGCAACAACAAAACAGGGATTTTTTTTTTATGTGTAAAAAAAGTGAGTCAAGCAACAGCTGAAAATCTCAGTTGAAATTCAGTTACCTTTCTTTGCAGGTGCCTGTATCTCCTTCAGAACTCTGGCCTCTGTGAATAAAAGTTGCCACTGTGTTAAAGCACTGACTGATGGTGTCATCTTCAAGTGTTGCATAACATTTTTCTGAGCTAAACTTGTACAACTTTTCTAAATGAAATGCCTCCTACAAGACAACAACGTGACTCGTTTGATACCTTTATCTTTCTTTGCAGGTTCTGGTCTTTTTTTTGGGACTTTCTCCTCTGTAAATTAACACAGTTGTTGTCACAATCAGTCAAACAGATACAGGGGGTCCTCGAGTTACGACGGTCGCGAATTACGTTGTTTTCGTGGTTACGACACATCTCCCGTGAACTTCCTTGTTTCGGCTTAAGCGGTTTGCCCCGTAAATACGCACAGGCTTCGCACGGGAACTATTTGGTGAGCGCTCTCTCTGTCTCTCAGCGCGCCTGCAGGCTCTCCAGCACCTCCACAGCTGTGTTTACTTATGTGAAATGGCCGGCTGATATCAGAAATCTAAAAGAAATGCTCATTACACTCGTGATCTCAACCCCTACAGTGACAAAAGGCAATTCACCATAGTAAACTCTTATTGTAGGGTGGTGTTATAGCGACATCTAGCGGCACAATGTATGCACAATGGCACAATGAATGTATGTTCCGACTTGCGTCGAAATTCAGTTGCGACACATTCTCAGGAACGGATCTCCGTCGTAACTCGAGGACCCCCTGTATTTGTTTTTTTTACGAGTTAATGTTTGTGTGTTGCATAATGTTACATGATGTGGTGCGTTGCATTCAGTACCTTTCTTTGTCGGAGGAGGTTTGACCTTTAGTTTCGCAACCTCAGGCTCTGTTTCACAAATATGTAACAAGGAAGTGGGCCAGAAATGATTGATTTCAATGGCAGACAAGAAAGAGGTAATAAATTGATTTTCTGTCGTCCTTATGGGAGACAGTGTAACTGATATGAGTTAGGTGTCAGGACATGATAACACACATCGTGGCTGTAGCTGCATTAGGACCACGTCAGATGTGTTATGAGAAGACATGCCTGAGAATCCCATGGCAAAGCGTCATGACAAATAGCTTTTCTAATAAGCCACCCGCTACAGCGCAAAGGGTTTATAAGTTGTACTAATGACTTAATCAGTTAATGAACAATGTAGTACAACTTTAGTAATACAGGGTAAAAGTAAAAGTATTGAAAGCGACACCTTTTGGGTTGCCATGTTGTGAACTCCCCAAATTCAGCTGTTTGAACAATCAGATATGACTTTTAGGCTATGACACAAATAAATAAATTAACAAAACTATAAATGATGTGTTAACATATTAGAGCCTGCATTGCATTAAAAAATCTGCATTGTGTATAAAAGTTTAGCATCTTTGTAAAATTGCTCATATTACAAGCAGGAATTATCTATAAAGCTAAATTAATTAATTAAATTAATCTTTTTGAATTATTTCTATGTTTTTTTTAGTGCTGCCTAAAAGACATATTTCACACACAGCAGGAAAATATTTCCAGCTTTCAGCAGCAGCATATTTATTATTGATCACTTCATTCTGTGAGAAGAGAAATCAATGTGCCAACTACTTGCAGCGATCCCCACATTGTAATCAGATTACATGTAATAATCAGATTACCACTGCCACTGAAGCACCTCTAATATACCTTTCTTCACACGGACTGGTTTGACCTTTTCCTTCAACATGGCTGTGCCATCGGGGAGAAAATTGATCATTGATAAAACATACAGCTGTTGTAAATTTGGAAAAATACCAAGTGGACTGTAAAAACATTGTAATTGACATAGAACTTTACCTTTCTTTACTGCAGCGGGTTTTTCTTTTTCTTTATGAACCTCTTGTTCTGCAAAAGCAAAACTACAGTCAGTGTTACCAGAAGAAAAAAAAGGTTTCTTACAGGCCGAAGCAGCTTGGCGAGCATGAAGCATGTACAAATACATGTGTACCTAGACTGCGCTTATTTATACACAGAGCCAGAAGACATTTTATACTTCAATTTGTAGGATTTCACTTTCTTTCCATCTTATCCGAAATATAAAATAGATGTATGATAGTATCTTACCAAATAATAAAATCTGATAAAACCATTACTCTAGTGTTGCTATGGCTACGTTTGATGCTTCTGGTTCTGGGCAATGCTTGTTTGGGTCAGAGAAACAGCTGTTTTCCTGTGGAGCTGGTGCAGGGAAACATCTGTACATGTCTTGAGCACTGCATCCTGCTCAGTGGGAGGGCGAACAAAATGCTCGTCTCCCAGCTGAGCAATCCAATCAGAGCGTTCACAAAATGCAGTGACCTACATTTTGTGACTGCAATCACAGGCCAGCAATCGCCATTAGTGTACCTTTCTTCACACGGACCGGTGTGACCCTTTCCTTCAACACAGCTGTGCCACCAGGAAGAAAAGGTTATAATTATGTTTGGTGTTTGTGTTACATTAAAAGACCAGCTCACAACACGTTGTTGTCAATACACGTGACAATGGGAGAAGCATACAGTATGTTGCTTTTGTACCTTTCTTAACAGCTGGCCTGACCTTCTTTTCTGGTACCTTAGGTTCTGAGTAAATGAGAATATGAGCATCCTCAGTAAGAATCTAATCCTGATGAGGTTGCCGTAGTAACACTATGGTAATACATACCTTTCTTCTTCTGGAGAGATTTGGCTTTTTCCTCTCTTGTTTCAGCCTCTGTTTTCAAAGGAACTGATTCATGTGCAACAACAACATTGGGATCAGAACTCAGATTAAACACCAATTTTGTATTGATTTGAGTTTTTTACTG
The DNA here is from genome assembly GCA_016785345.1 of Trinectes maculatus. Taxonomy (NCBI): domain Eukaryota; kingdom Metazoa; phylum Chordata; class Actinopteri; order Pleuronectiformes; family Achiridae; genus Trinectes; species Trinectes maculatus. The sequence goes on from JAFBJQ010001171.1 coordinate 138,074, forward strand.
TTAAATTTTACCTTTCTTTTCATGAACTGGTTTAGGCCTCTCCTTTGTAACTTCGGGTTCTGCGTGTAAGAGAAGATAAAGACATGGTTGTGTTTGTTTTGTTCGGGATAGCAGGATTGTTAGGATTGTGTCCTTCATTACCTTTTTTGGCAAGAACTTGCTTGACCTCAGGTTCTGAAGCGACAGAAAGAGAAAAATGAAACATGATGACGATTCTTGCTTTTTGAGAAGTAATAGACGACACAAGTAACTGAACTACACACACGTCACATTTTCAAGATTTTACTTATAAAATGCCAGTAAAGCTGCAAACGTGAAAACACCAAAGCAATGTAGTTTATAGCTATAAAGCATCACAGCCTCAGGAACTGATATACTTAGAAGAAAGGCTCTTTGGAAAGATATTAAAACAGTGAATTTAGTAAATTAGTTCATTTCAATTAACCAGTTCATGATAGTGTGAGTATATTTCAGCGGGGTCAGGGCCATGTGGCAGTAAAGCATTCAGCATCAGACATGACATGGATCCATACTGCTACAGTGCTGCTTCACATGGTTTTTGCATTAGACGTTGTATGCACAAAACCATAAAATAACATATACCTTTCTTCTTTTTAGCAGGAGTTGGTTTTGCTTTGGGAACAGGTGCTGGAATAACAAATAGTCCCTTTAACTCTGTACTTATTAGATAAGAACCCACTGATGAACTAGTGCACTATGTGCAATGTCTTTAAAGATGAAAGATGAAATAAAATCTGTGAAAGAAATAAGAGACGTCAAAAGACACAAAGGAGACAAACCTTTTTTGGATGTCACTGGCTCAGCCTTCTTCTCCTTTGGAACTTCAGCTTCCACAGCAAATAACAACATCGTCAGCATATAGTAACAATCCACGATATTAATGTAGTTTATTCCCACATAATGATAAAATATAAAAATCTAAGAACTGCAAACTGTGATCGATAAAAATGTGAAAAACTAAAAAAAATATGTGCAATCAGACAGGATATGAATACACAATAATAAATCATGATAGCATGAAAGGCTTCAAGAAAAAAGACCTGTTAAAATATTCATTCGCTTTTACTACCTTTTTTGGCTGGTGCTGGTTTGACCTTCTCTTTTGGAGCTAAAGGCACTAAAACAACAAATGTAATATTAAAATCAAAGGTCTGAAATTGTAAAAATAAACCACCTTCCATTTACTAGTGTGAGTATAAAATAAGTTTTCAATTAAAAATATGTACTGTACCTTTCTTCAGCGGCACCACCTTCACCCTCTCCTTTGTAAGAGATACATTTTTGTGTGGTACTTCTGCCTCTGTAAGAAATAAGTGATTAGCACGACAGTGTATTGATTATTGAATCAAGGGCATGAAAACCGATTAGTGTTGTGTTACCTTTGACCACTGGGGCAGGTTTTCTCTTGAGAGGAGCAGGTGCTATAAGAAGAAAGAAAGACAATGTTTGTCAGTCAAAAATACTACAAAGAGGTAACTGAATGTTAATTTCATGTTTACTACGAGGATCCTCCAGTCTCACCTCTCTCCAGTCTCACAACTGGTTTAGGCTTCTGTTTAGAGACCTCTACTGCATAAGGAAACATGCTCCGAGTGTAAAAACTACAAATGCGGCATATTTATTTAACTGATTGTATTGGAATCTAAAATAACAATGTGCTGTACCTGTCTTTGCTGAGAGCACTTTCACATGCTCTTTAGGGACCCTGACTGCTGAGCCAAAAAAAAAAAATAAAGATACTTAAGTCACCAACAGAGTGTAATAAACTGAATATAACATGAAAGAAAGAATATAATATCACCTTTCTTCACTGGCACTGTTTTGACTCTCTCTTTCAGGGTAGCATTTCTAGGAGGGCTCTCTTGTTCTGTCACCAAACATTTGGGAATAAGTTGCACACTTAGAATATACACTTGCATTTAAAGTTACACATAGCTTCATATATTTATGTACATAAATAGCTGCCTACCTTTTTTCAAGACGACTGGTTTGGCCTTTTCCTTTGGAGCAACAACCCCTGTGTGTAAAAACAATGTACAATAAAAACAGTATTATTCCCGTTATTGTAAATAATAATAATTTAACAGTTGAAAGATCAGATTATTGTAACTTGCAAAATCATAGTGTGAATGTTACCTTTTGTTACAGGAGCTGCTTTAGCCTTTTTCTTTGGAGCTTCTGTGTTACAAAACGGACAAAAAACACACAAAAACATTTGGTTTTTGTCAAGTAATTAATGTAGAAGATCTTGTATGGGTATGAGTTTTGTTAGGATACTTAAGCTTTTGTAGCACAATGTATACATCTTTTATGACTTACATTACAATAACTCTATTATAATTTCTTGCACTGCAATTGTTATTAATCTACATTCTGTATAATTCATGATTTTTGTTTATTTAGATCCTACCTTTCTTTGTAGGGATTCGTTTTTCCTTTTCCTTCCCTTTTACTGCATCAGTATCTGAAGATTACAGTCAAGTGAAAATACATGTTCAGAGACAATCAAGCTACTACACAAGACCATCTTACTATTGGCTACGGTATATTTTAATAATGAATATTAAATTGAACGTAAGGGTTTCCAGTGTTTCAGTCTTTCGTTATGTTTTTAAAGGTTCATACAGTGAACCTTTGCATTACCTGGTTTTACAGGTTTAGGTTTGATTATTTGCTTTGGCTCCTTCCTGGGCTCCTTGGGAGCTGCTACTGCAAGTAGAGTATCATGTTAGATGACTGTTAGAACTGGTATCATGACTTGTGTTTGCAACATAAAAAAAAAATGTGTTAGCAATTTTAAAATCCTACATTTCATCAAACTAGATTATGGCAAAATATAATTAATTAATTGGTTGATTAAAGAGAGAGAGGAAATACAATCCTGAAGCACTTGGAAAGTAATTATTTTATTATTCTTGTACCTTTTCTTGTAGGTTCTGGTCTGGCTTTCACCTTCGGAACTTCATGAACCTCTGTTATTGAGTAAAAAAACATAATTTAATTGAAATACATAATTATTATTAAATAATAATGTATTGATTGTTCCAGTTGCTTTGCGTATACATCTACTGAAACTGTAAGACCGTGTAACTGGATACATTAGCTATGTGATATAAATGTAATTGCAGCATGTTTGCAGGCTCTCTGAAACAATTCATTTTAGTGTGAAAGGCTATCATTTATTCTGTCACGTAAAGAATGATTGATCGTTTATTTTGAGCCTCTTAATTACATGATTTATAAAAAGTCCATAAATCCATGACAGGTCTAAAATGATAAATCGGCTGTTCAGAAGGTTTGTGGCAACCGTCTGAATTTAATGATTAGCTATGTGAGAGCTTTGTGATAGCATGCTGAGACTCGCTTTCCCGGGGAACACATACAGTACTGCAGCTCCATATGTCTTTTTTAGAGTTTACATTTTTAGAACATAAGCTAAAAGTGTTGAGCACTATGAAGCCTGTCGCTTACCTGCTTGAGTAACATTCATACGTTCCTTTTTCAGGATGGGAGCTATCGGCCGTTTAGCAATTTTCAGCAACTTCAAAGGCTTCCTGTGTTCTTCAGCTAAAAAGAGAAGCAACAACAGCAAAGACATAACAGTACTGAGGCTAATTAATGTTTATTAATGTATGTGTATGTTAATGTATGTGCCACTGTGAAATGAACGCAAAAGGTTGGAAATGCAACAACAAATGACTATGACTCGGTCTCTTTAAGAAAAGTCATGTGACAGTGCAGAAATGCAACCCCAACAGCATTAACAATGTGAACAAATGACTATGACTCGGTCTATTTTAGAAAAGTCATGTGACACAGTGCAGGACTTTACGTATATTGTCTCACCTGCTTTTGTAGCGTTAAGATGTTCCTTCTTGAGGATCGACGCAACCTCTTTCTTGGCTACTGTGATTCTTACAGCCTTTTTGGGTCTAGTGTCTGAAATCAAAGTGAACATTCAAATGTACTAATTAGGTAATGATAGCATTCATGTGCCAAACTAAGATGGTGAACATTATAGCTACTAAATTCCACCGTGTCAGCATAATTTTAAGTATGCAGTGATCCCTCGCTATATCGCCTTTCACTTAACTGCTGGCCTACACACTATGTACCTGTCTTCTTGACAAGTGATTCATCTTCTTTAGGAGCCTTCTTGGTTTCTTTTTCTTCTCTTGAAGGCTTTGTTGGTTCTCTGTCTTCTTTCGAGAGCTTCTTCAGGAGCTTCTTTGGCTCTGTTACATCCTTTGTTGGCTTTGTTGGTTTCTTTGCCTCCTTTCTTGCCAGTTTTGTCGGTTCTTTTTCTTCTTTAGAGAGTCTCTCTGGCTCTTGTTTAGCTTTAGATGGCTTCTTAGCTTCTGGCTTTTCTTTGGAGGGCTTTTCTTGCTTTGTCTCCTCTTTGACCTCCTGCGGTCGAATTGATTGTTTCTCTACTTGGTCAATCTTCTTTCCTACTTCTTTATCTTCTTTGGGAGGCTTCTTAACTTCTTTGGTTTCTTTGGATGCCACATCCTTCTCAGGAAGTTTTTCTTTTGTGGAGGGCTTCTGAGGTTCTTTCTTTTCCTTAGAGGGCTTCTTTACATCTTTACCCCTTGCCAATGGTAATTTCTCTTCCTTCTTATCCTTAGAGGGCTCTTTGTCTTCCACTGTGTCTTTTAAAGGTGTTTTCTTTACCTTGTCTCCTATTGGAAGCACTGTCTCTTCTTTCTTTACCTTGGAAGGCTTTACTTCTTTTGCCACCTCTTTTTTCTCTTTCCCTCGTGTAAGTTTGATCATTTCCTTCACCTCTTTCAACGGCTTCATCTCTTCCCTCTCCTTGGATGGTTTCTTTACTTCTTGTTTGGAAACTGCCAATTTGAAATGAATGCATAAGATGGGAAATGCAACCCCAACAGCATTAACAATGTGAACAAATGACTATGACTCGGTCTATTTTAGAAAAGTCATGTGACACAGTGCAGGACTTTACGTATATTGTCTCACCTGCTTTTGTAGCGTTAAGATGTTCCTTCTTGAGGATCGACGCAACCTCTTTCTTGGCTACTGTGATTCTTACAGCCTTTTTGGGTCTAGTGTCTGAAATCAAAGTGAACATTTACATGTACTAATTAGGTAATGATAGCATTCATGTGCCAAACTAAGATGGTGAACATTATAGCTACTAAATTCCACCGTGTCAGCATAATTTTAAGTATGCAGTGATCCCTCGCTATATCGCCTTTCACTTAACTGCTGGCCTACACACTATGTACCTGTCTTCTTGACAAGTGATTCATCTTCTGTAGGAGCCTTCTTGGTTTCTTTCTCTTCTCTTGAAGGCTTTGTTGGTTCTCTGTCTTCTTTCGAGAGCTTCTTCAGGAGCTTCTTTGGCTCTGTTACATCCTTTGTCGGCGTTGCTGATTTCTTTGCCTCCTTTCTTGCCAGTTTTGTCGGTTCTTTTTCTTCTTTAGAGAGTCTCTCTGGTTCTTGTTTAGCCTTAGATGGCTTCTTAGCTTCTGGCTTTTCTTTGGAGGGCTTTTCTTGCTTTGTCTCCTCTTTGACCTCCTGCAGTCGAATTGATTGTTTCTGTACTTGGTCAATCTTCTTTCCTACTTCTTTCTCTTCTTTGGGACGCTTCTTAACTTCTTTGGTTTCTTTGGATGCCACATCTTTCTCAGGAAGTTTTTCTTTTGTGGAGGGCTTCTGAGGTTCTTTCTTTTCCTTAGAGGGCTTCTTTACATCTTTACCCCTTGCCAATGGTAATTTGTCTCCCTTCTTATCCTTAGAGGGCTCTTTGTCTTCCACTATGTCTTTTAAAGGTGTTTTCTTTACCTTGTCTCCTATTGGAAGCACTGTCTCTTCTTTCTTTACCTTGGAAGGCTTTACTTCTTTCCCCACCTCTTTTTTCTCTTTCCCTCGTGTAAGTTTGATCATTTCCTTCACCTCTTTCAACGGCTTCATCTCTTCCCTCTCCTTGGATGGTTTCTTTACTTCTTGTTTGGAAACTGCCAATTTGAAATGAATGCATAAGATGGGAAATGCAACCCCAACAGCAGTAACAATGTGAACAAATGACTATGACTCGGCCTATTTTAGAAAAGTCATGTGACACAGTGCAGGACTTTACGTATATTGTCTCACCTGCTTTTGTAGCGTTAAGATGTTCCTTCTTGAGGATCGACGCGACCTCTTTCTTGGCTACTGTGATTCTTACAGCCTTTTTGGGTCTAGTGTCTGAAATCAAAGTGAACATTCAAATGTACTAATTAGGTAATGATAGCATTCATGTGCCAAACTAAGATGGTGAACATTTTAGCTACTAAATTCCACCGTGTCAGCATAATTTTAAGTATGCAGTGATCCCTCGCTATATCGCCTTTCACTTAACTGCTGGCCTACACACTATGTACCTGTCTTCTTGACAAGTGATTCATCTTCTGTAGGAGCCTTCTTGGTTTCTTTCTCTTCTCTTGAAGGCTTTGTTGGTTCTGTGTCTTCTTTCGAGAGCTTCTTCAGGAGCTTCTTTGGCTCTGTTACATCCTTTGTCAGCGTTGCCGATTTCTTTGCCTCCTTTCTTGCCAGTTTTGTTGGTTCTTTTTCTTCTTTAGAGAGTCTCTCTGGTTCTTGTTTAGCCTTAGATGGCTTCTTAGCTTCTGGCTTTTCTTTGGAGGGCTTTTCTTGCTTTATCTCCTCTTTGACATCTTTAGGTTTAATTGATTGTTTCTCTTCTTTGTCGATCTTCTTTCCTACTTCTTTCTCTTCTTTGGGAGGCTTCTTAACTTCCCTGAGTTGTTTAGATTCATCCTCTTTTTCTACTTTCTTTTCTTGAGGATGCTTTGGTTCTTTACCTTCAGTAGATCGTTTCAGTTCTAACTGGTCTTTGCGTGGTTTCTGTTCTTCTTTCTGAGGTCTTTTCTCCAAAAGTTTCTTTTCTTCTTTGTCTATGAGTGGTTTCTTGACTTCTTTTTCTTCTTTGGGTTGTATCTTAATTTCTTCTTTTAAAGGCCTTTTTATTTCTCTCTCTTCTTTAGCTGTTTTCTTTACTTCTATCTCTTCTTTGTGAGCGATCTTAACCTTTTTATCTTCTTTGGGAGGCTTTACCTGTTCTTTAGGAAGTTTATCATCTTTGAGTAATTTCATAACCATTGGCCTTTTTACCTCCTTCATTTCTTTGAGAGGTTTCTTGGCTTCTTTCTCTTCTTTTGGTGGTATCTTATCCTCCTTCATTTCTTTGAGATGCCTCTTTACTGCCTTGTCTTCTTTTGGAGGTTTCTTCACTTCCTTATCTTCTTTAGGAGGCTTTGTCACCTCTTCCTTTTCTTTGAGAGGTTTCTTTACCTCCTCATCTTCTTTAGGAGGTTTCTTATCTTCCTTATCTTCTTTGGGAGGCTTTGTCAGCGCTCTCTTTTCTTTGAGAAGCTTCTTTACCTCTTTTGTTTCTTTATGAGGTTTCTTTACTTCTTTTTCTTCTTCCGAGGGCTTAGTAACCTCTTTCTCTTCTTTAGATGGTTTCTTGACTTCTTTCCGTTCTTCTGGTGGTATCTTAACCTCCTTCTTTTCTTTGAGAAGTTTCTTTACCTCCTCATCTTCTTTCGGAGGTTTCTTCTCTTCCTTATCTTCTTTGGGAGGCTTTGACACCCTTTTCTTTTCTTTGAGAGGCTTCTTTACCTTCTCATCTTTAGAAGGTTTCTTTACTTCCTTATCTTCTTTAGGAGGCTTTGTCACCTCTTTCTTTTCTTTGACAGGTTTCTTTATTTCCACATCTTCTTTTGGAGGTTTCTTCACTTCCTTATCTTCTTTAGGAGGCTTTGTCACCTCTTCCTTTTCTTTGAGGGGTTTCTTTATCTCCACATCTTCTTTTGGAGGTTTCTTCACTTCCTTATCTTCTTTAGGAGGCGTTGTCACCTCTTCCTTTTCTTTGAGGAGTTTCGTTATCTCCACATCTTCTTTTGGAGGTTTCTTCTCTTCTTTAGATGGTTTCTTGACTTCTTTCTGCCCTTTAGATGGTGTCTCAACTCTTGGAGGCTTCTCCACTTCCACATCTTTTTTATGAGCTTTCTTCAGCTCTTTTTCTTCTTTAGGAGCTTTCTTTGCCTCTTTTTCAGAGGGTTTCTTAGTTTCTTTCTCTTCTTTGGGTCGTTTACTAGGTTTTCTTACTTCTTTATGTGGTTTTACAAGTTCTCTCCTTTCTTTGAAAACTTTCTTGATTTCTTTTTCTTCTTTGGAAGGCTTCTTCATTTCCTTCTCGTCTTTCAATTGTTGCTTTACATCTTTCTCTTCTTTAGATGGTTTCTTGATTGTTTCCTCTTTTTTGGGTGGTATCCTAATCTTTTCTTCTTCTTTGAGAGGCTGCTTTACCTCTTTTTCTTCTACTCGGGGCTTCTCCACCTCTTTAGATGGTTTCTTGACTTCTTTCTCTTCTTTGTGAAGGATCTTAACCTCTTTCTTTTCTTTAGGAGGTTTCTTAACCTCCTTCTTTTCTCTTTGGGGCTTTTTCACAATTTTGTCTTCTTCCAGGGGCTTCTCTTTCACTTCTTTGGGTGGTCTCTTAGCTTCTCTTTCATCTTTAAGTGGCTCCGTTACTTTTCTTGTGACTTTGGGGTGTTTCTTGGCTTCTATCTCTAATTTGGGTGTTATTTTTACTTCCCTTTCTTCTTTTAAAAGTTTCTCTTTGAGACGTTTCTTGACCACCGCCTCTTCTTTGAATGGTATTTTGACTTCTTTCTTTTCTTCTTTTCCTTTTTTAAGTAGTTTCTTGACATCTATCATTTTATGTGGTTTCTTAACTTTGGTAAGTTTCTTGACCTCCTTTTCTTCTTTGGATGGTTTCTTGACCTTTTCTTCTTTGGATGGCTTCTTGACCTCCTTTTCTTCTTTGGTAGGTTTCTTGACCTTTTCTTCTTTGGCAGGTTTCTTGACCTTTTCTTCTTTGGCAGGTTTCGTGACCTTTTCTTCTTTGGCAGGTTTCTTGACCTTTTCTTCTTTGGCAGGTTTCTTGGCTTCCAACTCTTCTATAGAAAGCCTTTTCACTGCCTCTTCTTCTGAAATCAGCCATTCAAGTGTCAGTTTTCATGTACACTGAGATATCTTTAACACACTTAACTGCAATAATATGTTCCCTTTGTTTACATATAGAAAACCTGCTAGCATAGTTATGTGTTTTATTTTCCAGGGACACCATGTGCCAGCAATATGCAATGCATCATGTTATACACATCGTTGAACAATATTTTGTTTTCATCACCAAGTGTGATTACCTTTTGGCTTTTCTGGTTTCCTCTCAGGAGTCTTTGCATCAAGTTTAATCTCTAGCTTTTTCTCTCTTACTGTTTCTACGGTTTCTTCGAGTTTGGCCTCTAATTCCTTTTTCTCCTCCTCCTCAGTTTCTTTTGCTTTGAGGTCTGTAAGCAGCATTAAATCAACATAAGTAAGACTACCAGGTCTACATGTCTTTCTTTTGCCTCCTTAGGAACTAAAGCATATCAAAAAGAAATATGTTGAAACATAGACCGGAGAACAGTGGCATTCTGACTGATGATGAGATCCGCAATAGCGTCAACACAACTAATATTCATGCTTGAATAAGAACTAGAAGCACTACAGCACTAAAAACACACCACAAGCTAGAGAGTATTATGTTGTAATAAAAATCAGATACATAGAGAAGCAAAGCACATAATGGAATGTCATTATTCAGTAATGATTTTATGATAATATATTATTATTATCATTGTGGAGGGCACATTCAATAACCTTTCAATGTTTTTCTCAGGCTATTTGTGCCATGTAGGTTTTCTTGACCAGTACTAATGGCTCACCACCTTTAGAAGGAAATGAATGTTTGAGTTAAAGGAGCAACACCCAAGTACACGAGAGTTCAAAATAGATTTGTCTTTACCAAGTCATCGAAAAGTAAATGTTAAAGCAGTGTTGTGCTGTGTGGGTCCTCAGATCCTCTTTCCACACAGCTATTAACAACTCTTTTTTTCAAAATGACTTTATGATCTAAAAAAAAACTTGACCCAGATTTACCTCTTCATTAGTTCTGTCTATATTTTGTCTCTTACCAGTTATTCTGTGTGTTTTAAACGTTAATACTTGACACAAAAAAACATGTTAACTACAAAATGTCTAAAATGCAAATATGAGTACATGTTTTATCAATCATGAATCAATGAACAAATATCTCTTACGACCTATTATCCTTAAGAATGACACAACCCAATGTTGACAGATGATAATTTCACATTACCGTGATGATAGTTTTATACCTTTGTCAAGTTCATGGTGGTGGTCTTCTTCTTTGTGAGCAGCTCTGGATCCGGCTCTTCTGACTCTCTGGAAGGAAATATGAACTTTCCCTTTTCGTTTGGGTTCAGTTGTCGTGCTCTCACTGTCGTTGTCGTTTTCATCATGCTCATCGATGATGTCAGAGTATGTGACTTGGTCATAAGCTGGTAGAAGTGTTGCCATTTCTTCCTCATCTTCATCAGATTCAGGTACAACATTGACATTATAGTGTGCTTCGGTTGACCGGATTTCAGAATCCATTTCCTGCACTGATGCCTCTTCTTCTTCATCCTCATCTTCATCATCCATCTCAATCTCAGCTTCTATTTTGTCATGTTTTTCTCCTTCCTCACTTAAGGCTTTATCAACTTGATTTTCATGATCTTGATCATCCTGATACATTTTTTCAAAGTGATCAGTTTCAAATATTTCAATGTTTTCCTCGTCTCTTATTACATGAAGAACTTCTTCTTCAGTCCTGTCCTCTGTGTCTGCCTCCTCCTCATCTTCCACCAAATCTTCTTTAGTTCTGGTTTTCTCCTCGTCTTCCTCCTCCCTTACCTTGTCATCATCATCATCATAATCATCATCATAATCATCATCTTCCAAAGCTTTTGTTTTGATATCCTCATCCTCGTCAACGACATCTTCTGATATTGTTTTGTCCTCATCCTCATTATCTTGTCCCAAATCTACCTCTGCTTTGGGATCCTCCTCATCTTCTTCTTCTTCAAAATATACAGTTTTGGCCTCCTCCTCCTCCTCTTCTTCTTCTTCTTCTTCTTCTGCCAAATCTACCCTTTTGGTATCTTGCTCCACATCGTCTTCTTCCAAATCTACAGTTTTGGCCTCCTCCTCCTCTTCTTGTTCTTCTTCTTCTTCTGCTAGATTTACCATTTTAGTATCCTCCTCCTCATCTTCTTCTTCCTCCAAATATACAGTTGTGGCCTCCTCCTCCTCCTCTTCTTCTTCTTCTGCCAAATCTACCCTTTTGGTATCCTCCTCTTCATCATCTTCTTCCAAATCTAGAGTTTTGGATTCCTCTTCTTCTTCCTCCAAATCTACAGTTTTGGATTCCTCTTCTTCTTCCTCCAAACCTACAATTTTGGATTCCTCTTCTTCCTCATCTTCTGCTTCCAAATCCTTGTTTTTTGTCTCCTCTTCCTCTTCCAGATATTTAGTTTTGGCCTCCTCCTCCTCCTCCTCCTCCTCTTCCAAATCTACTATTTTGGCCTCCTCCTCCTCTTCTTCCAAATCTTCAGTTTTGGCCTCATCCTCTTCGTCTCCCTCCAATTTTTGAGGCTTGGCCTCCTCCTCCTCTTCCTCCAAATCTTCAGTTTTGGCCTCCTCCTCCTCTTCCTCTTCGTCTTCCTCCAGATTTTGAGACTTGGCCTCCTCTTCCTTCTCCTCCCCTTCCTCTTCGTCCTGCGCCTCTTGTTCCAAATCTTCAGTTTTGGCCTCCTCCTCCTCCTCTTTTTTATCCAAATCTTCAGTTTTGGCCTCCTCCTCCTCTTCTGAGTCAGCCATCTCTGTCCTAATCTTCACTTCATCTGCCACTAATTTCTCCTCCTCTTCAATACTAAAACCTTCCTCCTCCTCCTGTGCCCCCGCCTCCTCTTCTGTTCCTATTGTTTGCTCTTCCTCATCTTCCATTGGTGTTTCATGTTCTGTTTCTTCCGGGCGGACATGTTTCGCTAGTGATGTGACAGTAACAAATTTAGTGCCAATGCCTGTTATCAATCTTGTTTCTGACCAATCAACATAACACTAAGGAAAAACTGTGCTAATACCATCATCCTCCTCTTCCTCATCTGTTTCACTGGCAGCTTCAGTGGGAGCGTCAGCCTCCTCGTCCTCCTCGTCCTCCTTGTCCTCCTTCTCCTTTGAGTCTTTACTTAACTCTGTGGAAGGAGCAGCTTCTCCTTCGACAGCATGCATACTCTCTGTAACCGCATTACCAACTGTTGTTATCGCTGTTATGTAAAGTGTCATTCAGTTGTACAGAAGATGCTTGAACGATGCAAGAGAAGGCGACAGAGGAATACCACTCCAAAGGACACATACTGAAGACAACTGTACATGTAGATTTACACTTTTACACGGAACGTAACGATTGTAACAAAAACAACTTAGTGGGAAAAAAAAGACCATGAATTTTCACATCCAACATCTGGTAAGTGAGACAAAAAGGGCTCGAGATGCGGTCAACAAATCTACCACAACTTGGTTCCATAGTCATTTTATGCACATGTATGTACAGTGGTTAGAAGGCATGTTTGTTCATGCTGTGATATGATAGGACGAGTTGAGATAGGAGAGTTTAAATGTAGGTTAAATGCAGGTTTCTCTGTTACACTCAGCGGGAAAAACTTAACATGACAGTCATGTAAATCTTTGTGAACATGCACAAAAGTTCATACTATGATAGCAAGGAGGCACTCAGCAAGTCTATGCACGCTATTTGCAGGCCAGACGCATGAGAGGAAGACATTTGTAAGTGCATTTCAACAAAATGTGAAGGCGTTTTCTCACCTTTGTCCATTGTCACCAATGTTACATCTGGTTGAGAAGTTACCGATTTATCTGAACAAAAAGAGAGAAGGTTGTGACGCTGTGAAATCATTGTTAATGGTCAATATTATTATGAGAATTAGTAATGAGAATACAGAAGCATGATTATATAGAGACCTTCTTCAGTTACTATATTTACAACGGGCGTGGCAACAGGTTCACCTAGAATAAAACAAGAAATTTGCATCGAGGTGTTAGTATATTATAACTTTACTAAAATATTTTTATAGAGTAAAACCACAGAGCATACCTTGATCACCAACAAGCATGCTTGACATGTAAGCCATGAACAAATCCTTCTTGTCTGTCAACTCCAACACAGCTTCCTCGACAGCTTTCATAGGGTCGATGGATATGTCTGGCATGATCCCTGAAAATCAGCAGGCAGCAAAACCTCTGTTAAGAATATTTCAGTATTTTAATGTCTTTGGATGTCCTAATTAGTGGACACCATATGTAGGTGTAACTGCTATGTCAATTATATGTCGTTTTATAGGGAAACAGACCTTGATCACCGATCAGTGTTGCAGAGATGTAGGTCACGAGCATGTTCATCTGTTCTGTGGTTATTTCAGCTGTGGTCTTCAGCATCGACATGGGACTGAAGCCAATAGCGTGCTGAATATCTGCTCATCAGAAAGCTCAGAACAGTTAGGCTCAGGGAGTGTGTGAAAAGTGCAATCAGCATGCAACAGTGGAGTAATAGATGGATAGGTGAAGGTTAAAAAAACATAACTGCAGAGACAGGTACCTTTTAGTGTGTCCAGTATTACATCCAAGATTGCACAAAGCCCATTCTGGATATATCCTGCTACTCCACTTACAAAGTCATTAGTCACGCTGAAGACATTCCTGCCAATGACCACAGGGTCAATGACGCTAATGTCAGCAGTTCCTGAGAAAAACAACACACATTCACGCAGGTGCCCCAGGTGAGTTTCTTAATTCACCTCTGATTCATTTATTATTATTATTATTATTATTATTATTATTATTATTATTATTATTATTATTATTATTATTATTATTATTATCATTATCATTATTATTATATTTATCATAATAATTAACAATACAACTGTTTAAATGTGGAGCAGATACCTTTAATTATATCCAGTACACTGTCGATCACGGCACAGACTATGTCCTGGACGTAGCCCGCCACTCCACTCACAGTGTCATTAGTAACGCTGAAGACATTTCTGCCAATTACAACAGGATCCATGAAGCTGATGTCAACGGTTCCTGAGAAAAACAAAATCCATTGGACGGATGTGTAAAATGAATACGTATCACTATGCCATTATAGATTAGACAGGTGTAACACAGGGAGAGTGAATACCTTTCACGACATCCATGATACAGTCCAAAATGGCACAGAACACATTCTGGATGAAGTCCTCCACTCCAGCGATAAACTCAATGGCAACACTGAAGACGCCTCTGCCTACGACCACAGGGTCAATGTAGCTCAGGTCAGTTTTTCCTGATAGAAAACAAAGAAAAAATCAGTCTTTTTAAATTGTAGTCCTTCTTGTTATTTCCTTTAGACTGTTACGTACATACCTTTACTGATATTTGATACAGAATCCAATAAAGTATCCACAACAGCACACACTGTGTCCCTGCAGGCACCCACCACCCCACGTATGAAGTCATTGGTTGAATGGAAAGCTCGTCTACCAATGACCACAGGGTCAACGTAGCTGAGGTAAAAGGTTCCTGTGGTTTGGAGGACGATTATTAGAGGTATCACATTTACCATAAAAAGGTTTGATGCATCATTCTAAGTACAAGCGAGTTGGCGTACCCTCCTCGTCTGAAAAATATCGAACGAATCCATCCTTTGCCTCCGATATTTCCTCGGCTACATAAGTGGCAGTGGACATGGGGTCACTTAAATCCGGTGCACATTCTGGAGAACAATAAGAGAGCTATGTGGTGCTGTAATTTTAAACATAATAAAGTTGTGCCATAAATGCTACTTCACCCCTTTACCTTGAAATTTATTAAGCAGGCTGGACACTTCATCCACAGCGTCGTGTACAGCGCCGACAGGGTCCGTGATGATTTGCTGAATGTCTGAAAACACATGCAGGCAACATACAGATAACGCCGCATATCTGAGAGCCAAAACATAACAAACTAAAAAAGAATTACTTTTTATTTTTTAAAAATCTGACGTACCTGGAACTGTCTTGTACTCCACAAAGTCAAACATCACCACTCCCACAACCGCCCAGGACAACAGAGCGGCCAGTACAAACACCAGCTCCACAGATACCTTCAGCTTCCTGACGAGGCCCAGACCTTTAGACCTGAGAGAGCTGCTCTGTGGTGTTGCTGCTCCACTGGGCCCAGCGGCTGAAGCAGAGGCTGACTTGCTTCCTGTATATGTCAATAACAAAGGCACACTGAGAGCCATGACACCACCCCCCCAGCATGACCCCCCCCCCCCCAGTAGCCTGGGATGTCAACAATGCACAGGAAAAGTAGAACTGTTCCACTTTGTCTAATCTTATTTGCATATGATTCTCACAGTGGGAAAACACTTAATTTAATGGCATTTAATGACAGTCTATGCCACTATTGAATAACAGGGTTTGAGAGGACAGGCACCGATGTACTTTCCGACTCTGACTTGGTGCCAGCGTGTGAATGACACCTTGTGAATGAACCCTCGTGAGAATGCGTCGCTTGTTCATCCCTTCCTCACTTATACACTATAAAAATAAACAGCCGTCTTTCTCAGCTGATACAATAACATTTAAGACGTAGGAAAACTTATTATCTCACCTCATCCTGCTACAACAGCAAAATGTTATACAATATAAAGTTTTATGTGGTATTTTTTTTCACCTTTGACTTAGTGTTTTGGTAATCCTTACTGTACTTTTATCTGAATACAGGAATTCAACGTGCATTTATTTTGGTACGCTGTTGTATTAGTACTTTTACTTGAGCGAAGAGTCTAAGCAGCTCTCCCACCATGACGGAAAGCCCATAGAGAAGAAGTGTGCTCTGCAGCAGCAGTCATGTCTGTCACAAGAGAGCAATGCTAATAATCCTGCTACATGATCTCCTGTATTTATAGCAACCGACATTCAACTCATTCTCCTGAGACGACACACCCAATCAAAACACTGCCATTTAATTATGACCGACTGAGGATCCATTGTTGAGGTTTTCGTATCATTGCATGCGCAGTTAATTGCATGTGTATGTGACATATAAACTCCCGAATCGTGAATTTCAGTTCCCATACTACCTTCAGCCATGGCGAAATGGGGACTAATGCGGGTTTAATCCTTCGAGTTGGGGGCAAAGTCTCCTCATGCAGAAACGGCCAGGTAATCACAGCTTCAGTATCAAATCCAATCAGCATCCACTTGTCAGTGAGGAGGGAGAAAAAAAAATTACTCCATTGCCACTTGTTGATCACAGCCTTTGATTCTTGATCCGTGTTATTCCGCAGCTTTAACTTCTCCCAGGAAACGGATTGAAACCCAGATAAACTTTGTGACTGGACGGGTTCAGGGGAATTTGGAGCTGCCGGTGCGGCAGCATTGCAGACAGGGGTCCGGGGATGGTGGGGCAAAGGAAAGCAGCGCAGGGTAGTAAAGAGCCAAGCTATGCACAAGGCTGGGTGGGGTATGGGGGAGCTGACAGAATATCCCACCTTGTGTTATTGGTGCCTCACATGGGTATAGGTCAGAGCAAAGCATAGGGGGGCTTCAAGGTAACTTTATCCCCCACAAGGTTATTCATAGCTCTGTGCACACCAGTTGCTCTGGCAGGCCTTTTTTGGCAGTTGGAGGGGTGTGTGTTGGGTCAATTGGCAGAATTGCGCATCCCTACTGGTGTCGCACTGTAATCTGCCCACAATACACTGGGCCAAAGGTGATTAACGCACAACAATACGGACAACAAAACCTTCAGTAGACACAATATGCTCACAACCTCCTCCAGTTTGCACCAAAGGTTTACTTTGTTCACAGTTTGTCATGAAGCATCTATTTCTTTCTATGCACTTATGTTTGGTTTCATGTGGCAGCATCAAAATAAACATGTTTCCATAATTATAAATTAGTTCAACGGGACCCTAGTGGACAGGTCCTGCACGCGCATCAAAACACCACCATCTCACTTGGTCACTGTTTACCCAGTCAATAACACTCATACAAACAGTAAGTAAATAAATGGAAGGGATAAATATTTAACAGTATTAAAAGCAACACAACTTGCACGGAATCATTCGTGAGGATTATACAAACACAGGAGCTGCACAATAACTGAAACATGACCAACGCGTTGACAAACATGAGTGTGTATTTCACAGTGTCGGGGCCACAGGTCTGATGATGAGGGTGAGCTCCACAGGTACAGGAGGTGGAACGTATCTCTCCTCCCTCAGCAGTCGCAACAACAAATCCTCCATGTCGTGCGGCCAGCGGTAAACATGTGTGTTCTGAAGCCAACTGGGAACGTGCCTCTGTAAAAAAAAAAAAAAAAAGTGCATGTATATTCATGTGCTGTGGATGATAGATTTTATATTTTTAGATATCAAGCGGCTGGTTGTCTGACCTGGGAGGCGTTGAGGAAAAGAACTGGTATGAACCTGAAATTCAAGCTGCCTTGTTGGATGAATTCATTCTGCATCTGGAAACGTTTCAGATTTCAGATTCGTTAATTTTCTATTCATTAAGTCTCGTTTACATAAATAAATAAATAACCGTCTTACCATGGAGTGAATGTATTTGGTGTGTAGGCCATGACTGTCCACCACTGATTCTTCAATATCCGCCTTGTACTTTGGACTGATGGCGATGATGATCAGCTTTGATGGCTGTTAGAACACACACACACACACACACACACACACACACACACACACACACACACACACACATTTGAAACAAGACTAGTTATCAATACAAATTTTTGAAATAAAATTGAAATAAAATCTTAAATCAAAACAAGGAATTTTAAAATTCAATTTTTTAAAATAATTTTTTTTAACAATTGTGGTCAGATTTTCTTCCCTGGTAAGATCATCTAAAAACATTTTCCAAAGCTTTTAGGAAATAGTAAAACCCTCGGGTAGTATTATAGTGTATTAACAGTATTATAGCTAAATGCTTCTCATATCAGGTTTTGTCTGTGGCGTTCACTTACGTCTTTAAGGTAACTGTCCTTCCACTTGTTGATGTCCATGCATCTGACAGGATTTTCAAACCCATCCATCTGTAAAATTAAAGTCAGTGCTTTAAGTGAACTGTTTTATGTTCACAAGCCTCTGCGATGTCTTTGTTAATTCGAATAAAGAAGTCAGCGCTTACAGCTGGTTGAAAGCCTCGCTTTGTGAGGAAGTCTGCAAAAGGGACCATCTCTGCGTGCACGTCTGAAGAATAGGTTATAAAAACGTTTCCTGATGAGGGTGCAAGACATCATAAAAGTTAAAATACTTTTTTAGTACGGTGCAATTTTACATAATTCCTGTACGTATATCTAATTTATTCTATTTCTAGTTTTACGTTCCTTTTATTTTTCAACTTGTGAATATTCAAAACGTATTTTGGCTCAAAATGCCAAGCCCCTAAACCGGCTCGGCAGGTTGTGACAGATACATAAAGTCTTGTGACACACCCCATTGGCTGTACGTGATGTATTCATGTTTTTATATCCAGTTCGGACTGCAGCACTGTGCTCTCAAGTCAAACTTCCTGGGTAGAGTTGGTTTACATGGTGGAATGAGGTGACTCACGGCTCTCATCCGGCAGACTGACGGTTCTTCTTTTCTCACACGGGTGTGCGACAGGCGCTTCTGCTCCCGCTGACCTCAGGTCCATCACACTGACCTGCGAGATGTTCTCCGCAGGTGGGACGGAGAACTGCGGCACGTTAACCGAGACGTTTGCCTGAGCACAGCCGTCGTTCAAACAGCTACTGCAGCGTTGAAGCCTGCAAAAAAATAAAATAAAAAAAAGACATGTTTTACTGTGATGGAGTAATATTCAAGAAGACAAAAACAAAAAAGTTGCATCTATATGTGAAACACAGTTTTGTTCATACCACATCTGAGGGTCATCCCAGGGTCTTCTGTGCAGGCCCAGAGCAGAGTGCCCACCTGGCTGTGTTAGGTACCTGTTGACTGGGCTGAGGTTGCATTGCCCTGCTCCTGCAGAGTGATAATACCTGACCCCATCCACAGTATGAGGAAGGCCTGTTGATACAGTACAAACATTTCACTGCAGAGTGGAATATGATTACAATCAGACAGTAGTTTAGGTTCAAAACAATAAGACCGTAAGAATTCACAGTTTTTGTTGTTCATTACAAATGAACTAGAGGCAAGTTGTCTTTTTAGTGAAATTCACATTACAATAATGATACAGAATCTTTAAAACCTCCTCAGTGGGGTGAAACAGGCAAAACACAGCATTCTTCTTACCATAGCTGTGCATGTGGTGGTGAGGAGGAAGGTAGTGACTGTCGCGTGGCCACTCGTTGTCAGATCTCAGCGGTAACGGAGCCTCGAGCTCTTCCTCGTCGCTCTGTGGCTGAGAGCTGTATTCATACTTCCCTCTGTGCCGAAAAAAGACAACCAGTTTTTATAATATTGAGCAAAAGAAATTAAAATGGTTCGGATTTGACTTGAGGAAAATCAAAACTATATGTGCTTCTCCAAATTTCTTTACACCATCATTACCCAGCTGTGTCTGCGTTTGCAGGACCTGTGTCCCAGCAGCTGCACCCGTCTCCTCCAGCGTCCCTCTGCCTGGCGTCTTCAGGACATGTGGTCCAGGCGTCCGCAGGTGGATGATGGGAACTTGCCCCTCTGTCTTTTGGAGCTCTTCGCTCTGCATGGTGCACAACATCAGCTGGCCAACCCTTTAACTCTTGGTTCGCCAGTGCACCACCGTATGGTCTTTGGCAGTGGTAATCGCCATCGATATAACAGCTGGGTAGAACTTTCACATGATGTGGGCTGCTGTCATAGATCTGGTTTATGGTCACGTCAGTGCCGAAGAGCTTGAGGGGATTTCTCGACGTCTCTGTTATTGAAACCACTGCTGACTCAGCGACTTCTTCAGACTTCTTCATCATAACCAGCGGACAGTGCAGCCCTGTTAGAGACACACAAACACAACAGGAAGAACATTAACGTTTCCTCATAATGAAACTAAACTTCGGTTCAGATGGCAGTACGGTTACAATGTTTTTAAATATATATACACACATACAGCATATGAAGCATTTTAGTTCTAGTTAGAAAAAAAAATCAATGTGAGTAGAGAGAGCGAGAGAAACAGTAACCTACCTGTTGTCAGCTGGATTCTTCTCACACCTGTCAGTGCAGAGGCTGGTGTGTGTTGAAGCCCTCTATATGCAAATTCTGCAGCGCTGCAGCTGCATCCAATCAGAGCCAGGAATGTCGTGTTTGTGTTGCTCAGCCAGACCAGCCAGGGAAGTTGAGCTCCGTCTCAGTATTCGCTTTGACAATTAAGGACATAAGATAAATATGTAAGTAGCATCGGCGGTTTTAAAAAACAACAACAAAAAAACAATTATATTTCTATTATACATTATAAATAAACACAAGTAGGTTATGTTTACATAATTTTTTCTAAGAAAGTCATGATTATTGCCAAACTGTTATATGACATAAAATAATGAATCATAAGGAAAGACAGGTAGCTTGCAGCTTTATGTTGTACGCCGTGCACCAGGCCAGGCTTTGGCCTCTAGGCCTCTGCACCTGATTTGCATATATATTATAAGTTCTGCTACGCTGTCGCTGTGTCAAGTTCAGACCTAAGGGGAAACCAGAAAAGCTCAATCACTCTCACGGACACCACAGTTATTTCAGGTGCATGTATTTACACACCCAAAAGAAAAGGTGACCCAGGTACTCTGTGTTCTCCAAAGAGCTTTAAGACCAGTTACTAACAAGCGTTAATGGTCTCTGAGTCCACAGGCTGATGATGACAAGATTGTTTATTTCAAAACCAGTTGTGTACAAGTAACAGACAGAGACAATAAATAAAGCAGAGACCAAAAAAAACAAACAAAAAAAAAACAAATGACATTTTGTGTTCTAATGGATTAGGGTTAATATGTGATACAAAAATCTAGTTTTCTGCTCAAGTTTCCACTCATGAAAAGCAACATAAATACACACAGGCGTGGTGTGATGTCACAGACTGCCCCTTTTTGCCCCAGATTTCTCTGGCAAAAAACATCATCATGTCATCTCAACAACACAACTGGCTGCAATGCAAAATAACAACAAAATAAACATGTTCGGTCTCATGAACGACGTGTTATTCTCAGGAATACATTATGGAGGAGGAGACACAGGTACGCATCCTTCATTCCCATCACGCAAGTGGCAGTTTGTTTGTTTGTTTGTTTGTTTTTTGTTTGGCCACTAAAGCAAAAACACAATGCAGAATTCTTACAGCCTGCTGCCATACAATAATGAAACACACATTTAAAAACGTCATCAATATAATAAGCAGTCAGCCGAACAATGGTTGCAGCTGAAGAGGAAGTCGCCCTCCGTAGATTAAGCTAAACTAAAAGTTCAATTAAGCAGGTCTAAAAATCATTGGCTGAAGCTGAGATGCGATGAATGCACTTAATATCAGTGCAGATGCCGTACAGGGTTGGGTGCAAGAGTCCATGATGCGCTAAGTTAGTGTGTAGAAAGCATGAAGGCATTCCCTTACATTATAAGAGATAATACTAAACATGAAAAGGCAAAAACAGGTGTTATAGTACATCTAAGTTCCTTGAGAAGAGGAGAGCAGTAATCGTCAATTAACCCCCGTAAAAAAGGTCCCAGGAAAAATTGCTGAGATATCTCGATTCGTGATGTCTAACTATTAGCATTCCTACGTTTATTATGTCGTGATCTGTAACCAACTGTGAGCCGCACACGCTTCGCTACGAGCCATAAATCCGAAATAACTTGAACCTTGGATTAGGAAAAACAAAACAAAACAAAACAAAAAAAACATAATTTCACAATTTCCAAAATATCAAAAGTAATAGAAAATGAAATAAAACGGAGATAAGTAAACAAGCATTTTATATTTACACTACATACATGTTACACAACTTCATCCACGGCAGTCATTTTTAATCCTTCAGTCGCCTCGAATGCCCCCCCACCCCACCCCTCCACAGAAACATCCACTGAACTGAGCAGCCGTCCGTTCCTGTGTGTGTGTGTTTGTGTGTGTGTGTGTGTGAGAGTGTGTGCGCGTGTGATGCTTGGAAGTCAAGAAGTCAGTCGATGAGCTTTTAAGATAACTGGAGCCACAGGATGAGAGAGAATATGTGATGTCTGGCTCCCTCTGGTGGAAAGTCAATGAAATGGCATGAGATGAGGGCACCGCTGCTCAGAGATTATCTCCTGGCTGGTACTGGGGCTCAGTGGCAGTGAAGTAGTCCTCCAAAAAGGCCTGCAGGTACTCAAACGTTGGCCTCTCCTCCGGGTCTTTCTTCCAGCACTGCACCATCAGCTCGTGCAGGGATGTGGGGCAGTCCTGTGGGCATGGCATCCGATAGCCTCGCTCCACCTGCTCCAGCACCTCGCGGTTGTTCATGCCTGGAGAAGAGGATCACAGAGAGGTGCAGGAAAATGTAACTATAAATGCAACAATAAAAAAAGAATCATCTGACTATATTACACACAACATTTGTAAAGCTGACTCTAGACAGACCTTTAAAAAAAATACACTTTTTATTATGGAAGGAAACGTATACTTTGAGAATCGGTAATGGTTGCTCCGGTTTGACCTAGTAAGTTATGACAGCGTGACAGTGAACTAGTATGTGTTGTACCATGACCCAAAAACTGCAGCACTGAATTCAGACATGTTAATATGTTTTCCCCTGTTTCCTGCCACATGCAGGTGGTTCACAAAGAAAGGTTTAATTCATGTGTGAAGATTCTTAAACAGAACAAGCACAAAATTAATAAGCTCCATCTTCTCTTTTGTTATAGTGTTATTGTGTCTTTTGTTATGCATGATGGGAATGAAACGTCATCAGTGTGTCACGTGTGTGGTAGTTAATCCGGACCAACAGGAGCAGGCGAATGCAGCATCACTCCACATGTTGACACAGGCAGCTGGGAACAATTCTCTGCATAATGCACAACGTTGTCACACACACACACACACACACACACTGTGCTGGGCACTCACCTGGATAGGGCACTCTGCCCTTGGTCACCAGCTCTGTGAGCAGGATGCCAAACGACCACACGTCTGACTTGATGGTGAATTTACCGTACAGAGCAGCCTCTGGAGCAGTCCACTTAATGGGAAACTTGGCACCTACAAACAACAACAACAAAAACAACACAAAGATGACATTTAAAAAAAAAATTGTTAGGTCATGGTTGTGTCCTCATCAGTAAGACTGAGGGAGGTGAAGCAAAAAGCCTTCGCCAAAATCCTAAAGAGTAAGTAGGTCAGTGTTCAGTCAGGATTTACAGCTTCATCTGTGATGTCATTAGTGCAGAGACATGAGAACATGATAAATTCCCTCAGGGGGATCAAATGAAGGGATTTCATTATCTCTCAGAACCATTTGACAAACGAGCATTTAAAGCGCTACTGAGCGACACAACATGCTGACACAGTGACAAACAAGAGTCTGGAAGTCCTCAGTCCTCCTGGTGCCGCGCACGTCTGCCAACACAGCATTTCACTGATTCAGTGTGGAGAGACACTTCCTTCCAACCACATACATAGTGACACGTTGGTTTTTGTGTCTAACGTGGGCCCGCTCTGAAATCTTCGCTTTTCCCTTGTGTGAATGTGATATTGTGTTTCTTTGTTTCATGGTGTTACCACACATAGTTTTGGTTTGCATTGGTGTCACCAGGACACATTCCTGCTCATTAACTGTATTTATTCTGCAAATTAGCATGCGCGCCTATTTGTGTGTGTGTGTGTGTGTGTGTGTGTGTAAAACGTATCTTGAAACTGACTAAGCAGAATAAATCGTATGCCAGCCACACAACTTTTTCCTTTGACGAGGTTTTTAGAAGATGCTATGGTTGAAAGTCTGAAGCCGTATGTAAAGCATGTAAACAAGTTAACATGAGATAAACACTGCATGTATATGTTTAATATACAGTTTGATTTGCACAACATGTGGCCAAATCCCACTTTGCATACCTTGTCTTGCTGTGTACTCGTTGTCCTCAATGAGTCTGGCCAAACCAAAGTCAGCGATCTTGCACACCAGACTATCTCCGACTAAGATATTCGCAGAGCGCAGGTCTCGGTGGATGTAATTCATCCTCTCGATATACGCCATGCCCGCCGCCACCTGGGACACACAGTTTTTCCACAGTAAATATCCCTGAACAGATTAATTGGGTGATTTTGGTGGATTTTCAAAATAAATTCCATTGTCATCTACAGTTGGTTATCGACCACCAGGAAGTGACCTGTCACCGTGCGAAATTGTTTTTCGATAATGTGCTGACTAATTCGTATTGGTAAAAAGCAATTACAGGGAACATTGCCATTTTGGTCTGATGTGAAAAGGCGTTTAATGAAAAGTGCCTAGTAACATCTGGAGAAGATTAAAGCAGATTATGTTCTTAGGGGAGGGAGGGGAAAAAAAACTCTGGAAAACTCTTCCAGAGTGGCGACAAGTTCACAATGTTCTGCCTCTAGATCAATGATTATCCTCAGCGCTGTACCTGAGCTGCCATGTCCACTAGATTTGGAAGCTTGAGACCTCGTCCTTCTCCATCCTTCAGGAAATCGAGCAAACTCCCTAAAAAAAAAAACAGACAGAAATGAAAACGGATAGAATCTGCTGTTTCACTGTGTCTTCACCTAATAGCTCCCGACTCTGATTTGAAACAACACTGATGTTGTGTTAACGTGACATCAGTTCTGGGATTCCTGCCACACGTCACACTTGGCTTGACTTCTTATTTGTTCGTTGTTGCCGCGGTAACTACGGATCACACTGTTTGTCCTGTGGAACCACACCTCTGGAGTGAGTGAGTGACTGAGCACCATGCTAAAAACACCATGCAGATGTATGAATTATACACACGCTGTGTGGGCGTGTGCACGTATGCATATGCAATATTCATGGTGCAACAGCTCCTACCTTTGCTCATGTACTCAGTGACGATGTAGATGGGTTCTTCGGACACCACGGCATAGAGCTGCACCAGCTTGTCATGTCGGAGCTTCTTCATGATCTGAGCCTCCTCCAGGAAGGACTCAGGCGACATGGTGCCAGGTTTAAGAGTCTTCACTGCCACCTTGGTGGTGCCATTCCATGTGCCTGACGAGAAAAACAACAACAACAACAACAACAACAAAAAGGAGGGTGTGATAGTTTAGTTTCCCAGAAATAAATGAACAGCTTTTTCAATGTTGTGCAACCAGGAAACCATTATTAAAATACACTAATATTATATATATATAACACAATATTTAAAAACAAGGTATAATTTCTCCACATACAATGGTATTACAAGTTTCCATGTCTTTGCTAGGAGCTAGGAAGAAAAATAATTCTATTTCCTGTTTGAAGCTTGGTTTAATAAACTTTTTATTCATGGATTTGATTCTCGGCTTAATCCATTTTTATGGAACTGAAAACGAATGTTGAGATCCAACACACATGGCGCATTCTGCAGCCAGATGTGGGACAAAGTTTTATTGAACCCAAACGGACGAAAAATGTTAATAGGCACATGTAGAGAGAAGAATATAGCACGTTTTATGTTGAAAGTCTGAAAACCCATTCAGATCCTGAGTCCAATCAGAAATCACAGGAAGCTCAACATGAGATCACACAAAGAGATGATCCAGCAAAAACAAACCGTAGTTTTTAAATGACGTCACTAAAAGTAAACACTTCTCCCTTTTGGGTCACATTAGCTGGGTGTTGGTCTGAAATGATCCAACACATACAGTATGCTTCGCAACACCGGTCACAGCTGTCCAATCGTTCACTCTCGCCAAAAGAGACGGACAAAAAGGCTACACACCCATCCAGACTTCTCCAAACTGGCCGTTTCCGAGACGTTTGATAAGCTGCAGGGACTCTCGCGGGATCTCCCACACGTCTTTGGTTTTGACGGACAGGTCAGTCAGGCGAGGCATGCCTTTGTGGCACGGCACGATCAGGCGACAGCACAGCCCCGCGGCCCTGGCTGGATCAACCACGCAGTTTGAGTTGACCATTACATTAGATATTAAAAACAAACAACAAGCGGTAAATGTGTAAATGTCAGTGTCGTACCGGAGTAGTGTTGTACGAGCTGCTGCAGCGTTTCAAACTGGGCCCTGGTGGTGATGTAGTAACCTCCATTGTCCAGCTTGCGAATCTTATAGTGTTTGACGTGGTCTCCCTTGATGTCGTCCCAGTCCTGGATGGAGAGTGAGTAGGCCCCTGGAACAGAGACAACAAAAACAAGACGAAACGGATGGATACAAGTGGAGGAGCAGTAAAATGACAGACAACACTTAACCGAGTTGGTTTTCATCAGGGATTACAGAGCATGTGATGTGTGTCATTTTTTAATGAGTGTATATATAGCACAATGTGCAAACGATTTAGGCCAATGAATATGGGGCAAAGCTAATGACATAGTATCACACTGAATTTGATGTTGTGATAGATGATGACTTAGTTACAAGTTCTTATAAATAAACTTTGAATTTACACATCTCTAAATATTTCAACACACATCTGCCTTTTAGTCTGAAAGCATTGAGCACATGTTGGACGCAGCTGAGTACCTTTGGTTGTTTCACTCTCGCGGATAAGGAAAGTGCCTCTGGCGTTGCCATTGGACAACAGTTGCCTCTCAGCATCCTTTCGACCTAATTTACCGAAGTACCAGCTGCAGGGGTGAAAATGTGGGATTAAATCATCAAGCGTAATGTGGTCAATCAATCGATCAATCAGTCAAATTTTATTTGTGTAGCCCATATTCACAAATTACAATTTGCCTCATAGGGGCAAATTATTTGAAACTTTCTTTCGACATGTGCCACTCGGCCATGTGAGCAAAAAACAGGAAGTTGAGCTCTCAAATATTTACAATATGATCTCTGCTGTAAAGCTGCTGTGTCTCTGAGACTGAGACTGTGTGTGTGTGTGTGTGTGTGTGCGCCCACATGAAAAGTTTTACTTACTCCTCAGCTTGGATTGAGTCCACCGGAGCTACGTAATTACTGGGAATGTAACCAGTTCCACCTGTAGTGAGAGAACGAGCCTCCCACCAGTCTCCCTCACTGCGGAGGCGGACGAGGAGGAGGAGGACAGAGAAAGATAAATGGTGGCAGGTTGGAATAAAAAAGAAAAAGATCAGGCTGTACACATTCATGCGCAAATACACAATTTAATGCTGCGTCACGTCACTATTTATTCATCTCAACATCCATGATGCAAACAGTGATACGGTTCTCATTAAAACCTTTAAAAATCTATCCGACTGTACATTTACCAACACACATAAACCATATAACAGACTACAGACTCACTTCCTCTTATCCCTGCCTGGAAAAGAATATTTCCTTTCATATGTTCACAACACATGAAAAAAAAAATAAAAAAAAAAAACCCCGGAGGAGGAAAAGGCGAGTTACACCCTCAACGGAGTCACGTGGATACATTCACACTTACGTGCTGTTGAGGATCTGGAACCTCTCCCCCTTCCGGAAGCTGAGGTCATCCTCGGTCCTGGCTTCGTAGTCATAAAGGGCCACAAACAGAGTCACCCCTGCAGGAAAACACAACGTTCCATGTTGTTGTTGTTAGAGGTAGTGGAGATGAATTATAGTGATTGGAATTTCTCTTTGGTTTGTACATTTGTAGGGACGCATGGGTTGTTTGTTATGTACAGTTCATAAGCATCATTGTCCTTGTCACTGATTCTTTACATCCACAGCTGCTTTATTTTAAAAAAAAGTTACACAATTTTGAATATTGATATTTTTCACTTTTTATAACTTTGATATAAAAGAGCAAAATAAAGCCATTATCTGACCAATCATAATTGATTTCCCCCCAAACAGAGAGGAGCATTTAATTGAATACGCAGATCCTGATAAGCAGAAACAGCAAAACGATTCCATATTCTGATTTGATCATTATCGTCCCCAGACAGACCCATGCATTTTACAATGACTACAAGTTCACTGTGTCACATTGGTTTGTTCATGGTTAAGCAGCCACGATGACGTCTTCACAGAGAGGTCTAATGAGGTCTCTGCTCAACTTCTGCCCCAGTTTACTTTTTGCAGAGGCTTTTTAATCTCCTGCTGGAGTAATTTCTAATTCATATACACTGATGGAGTTGACTCCACTGATGCTGAGTGTTTATCTGAGCTACAATCTACCTTTCTCTCTTCAAGAAACAGGTGGAAAGTAGCTCAAAGCAAGAAACGCTATTCGTTTTTACATCGCTCTTCGTATGCATCTATAAGGTCCTGGCTGTAAAGCACATTACTCCAACACAGAAACACTTTTTCTTGTCTTTTTTTTTCTTTTTGCACTCTTCGGCACAGTGTCTGATCTGCCCCGTCGTCAGATGTGCCTTCCAGAGCGCCACAGATTATTTAGGTCACTCTGTTTTCCATTATCTTTCCACGGGTAGAGAAATGTATCGCAGCACCGCCACGTCCGCCCACACGGGACACGAATTACATATTTGCTTTGGAATTCAAAACGTATATAAGAAATATAGAAATGAACAAGGTGACAAATTCACTTTTATGGAGTTCATTTCAGATGATTTATTAGCTCAGACACTTTGAATATCTAGCTATACTAGTCGGTCACCGTATTCGGCTGGAGAGGAGCCAGCCAGTGAGTGGTCCACACACGTTTACAACTTTGCAGCTTTGACGGGGTTTTATTTCACCTTTAATTGCCCCGTTTCTGACTTGACCCCCATTTGCATGCACCACCATGTTTCACATCTACAATGTCACCTTGTCTTACAAGAACACTTTGTCGTTTTAAGAAATGTGCTGATTCGGCTTTCTTGCCCATAGTCGAATCAGATGGTCGATTTCAAGCTCACCTGTTCCTCCGCGGGACCGGAGCGTTCCAGACTGCGAGGACGTGTGGACTCCCCCGAACACGGTCACCCCCTGTGTGGCGGCACTGTGGAAGTTGTTATAGTTGGGGATGGTGGTGACGCCGAAGCTGGGGTAGTGCTGCGGCGTGGGGTCTGATCCATAGCGGTATCCCGAGTTGTGCGAGAGGCTGGTCTCCCGGTCGTCAGTGAGTTTTGCTGCTTCTTTATCCTTACATTGGACACAGCCCATTCTCTACTCTCTGCCGGCGGAAAGAGGCAAAGACAGAGACGGAATTAGTACTTAGGTGAAGTAATAGCCCAAAAGCCGTCTCCATTGGGGAAATTATGATTCAATATTCCATTATTTCAAAGCTTCCTCTGAGAGCCCTCTGAAAAATCCTTTAATCATGCCAAAATTAAACACAATACTTCAAACTCCATTACTGCGTGAACAGTGGAACAAAACGTGACGGACAACTGTGGCGTGCGCAAACGCCACCCCTGACATCGACGTGTAGGCACTGATGCCGATGTGAGATACATTGTGCTGAGAATACCCCGCTCCGCTTCGCCACAAAAGAATGCGACTGCGCGACGTACCCTGCTTATTTTTCCATCTTGCTGCGTGACCACACTTTACACCCTGCAATTGCCTTTACAAGCTGGCATGCACTGTATTTTTGTTTGCTTTACAAGGAGCCACACACCCATCTATAGATTCACATCACAGACGAAAGCCTTAAAAATGGCAAACTGCTCTTTGGCATCGCAGACGGTCTCATGAGGGCGACTGACGGAGCAAACAAACCAAACAACAAAAAAAACGGTTTCTGTTTGCAAATGAAGAAGAGCCTTAGTTTCCCTGGTCCTGGGACAACAGGACCTGGAAGAGACCACTCGACAGCACCGCTGCCTCTCATCAGCACTGGTGTCCAGCTGACTTCGGAAACGGCTAATTGGAAACACACTTGTTTAGAGAAGTGGTGCTCGGGGCAAACACCAACGCTGCAGCAGATGGAGAACGCGGGGGAGAGACTACTGCTCAGCTCAGAACCTGAGATGAAAGCCTCGGTTACATCCAAAATAGATGGAGATAGAGATGTGCTGGCAGATGAGATAGACAAACACATTAGGTGACGACAAATGTAGGTGTTCAATAGTATATGTAAGCATATACTGTTTTTATCTCATTCCTAATACACTGATACACTTTCACGTGCTATTGTTTTTGAGTTTGAGATGAAACAATCAGTTTTTTTGAGCAACACGTTTATAAAATCAATAAAAAAATATATTTTGATCATCAATCATCAGTTTAAGGAGCTATGTGAAAATGTCATGTTTTTAAATTTTCCCTATTTTTAAAAAAAATGTCCCTTCCAATGGTTAATTAATGGTTAATGCTACACAGTAAACGGCTGAATTCCTTAAGGCCTGCTTTACATTTACAAGCGAGAAAATGCTTACAAGAGAAACAAGCGTAAACAGATGTGTCACATGTTGCACAACGCCGGCGCAGCAACAGGCTACAGACAAAGTCCAGAGCGACATTAAGGCGACGACAGAAGTCTGCTATTTCATTCACTCCTCTTTGAGGTGAATGGTTAATAAGAGATTCTTTTTTCTTGCAGCACCGACACTGACACACACGATCGCGTCCGTTCACTGACGACAACATGGATAAGAACGACAAAATAAGCAGCAAATTTAACGTCTCTTTACATCGGCTTCATTTGTTAACCTAATAATGGATGCGGAAATGGATTCCTCCCGTCGTGGAAAAACACAAAACAGACTATTTCCATATCATATAACATCTGCCACTATTTAAAATCAAAATATCTCCTCGAAATAAATACGCAATACACATTCACAGGGTTTTAATTTTCTGCCGTTCTGTACATTATTTACTCCACAACCAAACTAACTAGAAGATGGCAGCCACTGCGGAGAGAGGGAGAACACTGTGATTCATTACTGCCAATAAAAGCACATAAACTACCCAGAAGAAGAAACAGGCCCGGTGGTAGCATTACACTGTCAGTCCCAAACCGAAGCTGAGACGACACACTGTAATACGAGGAGAATACAGAAGAATTGATCTGACGTTTCATTTGTCTTCCTGTATTTACAGCAACGGTCCACTTTAAAGACACAAGCATCTCCATAAGAGTCCATAAGAGCAACAGCTCTTCTCCACTGTCAACATGTCCTGTTGTGTTAAGTCATCACTGTGGCACATGTGAGGCTGTGATGGACGTTCAATAGGAAAAATGAATCAATAGACAATAGAAACACAGCAGGGATTTCAGTGTACAGTATGTATTGGCATGGAGTGCACTGGAAAACAGCATTTGTCATAGTTGTATGCTGTTTTATGGAGATTTTCTCTTTAGCTGCAGTGATTGAAATAGCTCTGGCTCCCCTCCTGGAGGGATCAGAGTAAATGAGGGGAGATCTCATGTCGTCTGTTGCCTGTGGGGATTATAAAAATCTTCCTGCTCTTGAAGTTAAATGGTCAGGGACGACCATCGCTTTAATGCGTCCGCGTAAACCGCATCTGCCGCGCAGGACCTAGGCCATCTTGTATCGTT
The DNA here is from genome assembly GCA_016785345.1 of Trinectes maculatus. Classification (NCBI taxonomy): domain Eukaryota; kingdom Metazoa; phylum Chordata; class Actinopteri; order Pleuronectiformes; family Achiridae; genus Trinectes; species Trinectes maculatus. Next base: position 169,616 of record JAFBJQ010001171.1, read on the forward strand.
TATAGATATGTTCCCTCTGTGGTGTCGTTTTTCATATGGTCTGTGATTGGTTTAAACAGGATGCTGCAGAGGTGCAATAAAAATCCACCAACTTTGGAGATAACAAACCTCTCAAGTGCATCTTTAGCACATTTAATGTATTATAATGGAATAAGAGCGTCACTAGAATTCATCAGATCCAGATCATCTCTCCTCTCTGAATTAAGTCAACGTGTATGACTCAACGTTAAAGGGTCATTACAACATTTTGAGACGAAACTCTGCAGCGTTAGTGTTCAGTCACATGCTACCCGGCTCCGTCCCTCCTGACCTGAGGCATCTTCTTCCTTTCCGAACAAATACAAACAAACAGCAGATAGAGGGCCTTGTTCCTCTTCATGGCAGCTTCAGCAGATCGCATGACCACCTCCGCCTGCAAGAACACACGCGTCATGCTATTCTCAGACTCAGATCAACAGCCTGCCTCCGAGGGGGCAGCACTGGCGTGGTAAGTACAGCCCAACGTGACAGGATGGTCGACACTGAATGTCTTGTAACGCATAACAGCACGAGTCAGGGACAATGGGGAAACATGGGTGGACTCCAACACACAAATACAGATGACCAAAGCTGGTCACCCTGACTGGCTCAAGATGGAAGTGGACTTTGATGTGACGCCAGGTCTGTTGAACATTTGTCAAAGCCGCCGCAGGATTCGTTCACATCAGGAAGTAAAGACTGTAAAAGGATCGAGAAGCCAGCGGAATCTGCAGAAACAAAAGCAGCAGCGTGGAGGTCAGCGTTACATTCAGCACAACTGCCAGGGCTCCATTCACTGAGAAGAAGGCAGGCCTTGATAATGATGCTGCACCGCCACGAGTTTCAATCATCTATACTAACAAATACAAACACATACACACACACACACACACGAAAAGGCCTGGGAGCCATAATGAGTAACTAACTAAATTGAAAGGACAGACATGTCAGGGTCGCCCAGCGTGACTGATGGATTAAACAGGACAGTCAATGAGGCCTGAGAAACAGACGGATGTGCAGTCTGATGTTGTCTGACAGTGAAAGACAAACTGAATTCATTTGTTAAATGCACCGGTTTTAATTCACTGTCGTGGCGAAGAATTTGACCACAGAGTGATTTAATCAAACCACAGAATATGAATCACCCAGCAATTCTGATATTTGAAGGGCCGTTGTGTGAGGATGAATCCATTAGTGCGTAAATCACACCCTCTTTCATGGGGGCACGGTTCAACTGGTACGCAGCTGACGTGCGATTATTTTGTGATGCTAGATCTTTATCAAATACCAAAGTAAAAAAAAACAGCTGAACTGTGGTAACATGGTCAGCTGACAACGGTCTTATCAAGCAACATCTTCATTATTTAACCCTGGCGAACTTACAAATCGCTCCAGAACACAATCATTTTGCAACTGGAGACAAAAGCAGGTCTGTTGAATTTGACGTGTGCCGTCTCTTTACGCTCTGATCGTCGACGTGCCACAGTGCAAGGTCAAACCCCCCGCAGCCATCCCACTGAGGTCACACTTCCAATGACCTCACTCGAGCACAAAATGAAACTTGTTGTACGTTGTCGGCCGAACGGCCCAATGGGGATGGTCTTGGGTTGTGCGCCGTTTGAATTCACTTATAACTCACTGCCGTGTTTACTAGATGGCGAACAAGTCTCCTCCTCATGGCTGCCCATTCTCCAAATAGTTACAATATTTGCTTGTGTCGGACAACTGAGTTCATTCACTGTATCAACAACAAGACAATGGCCACATTTCACTCAGCTGAAAGATTGTCTCCACAATGAGACGCAGTGTTGCGGCTTTCAAAGCGTTCTCTGCGTACTGAATGAACACAGCAAGTTATAAAACCCACAGCTGAGCTTCATACAGTATGGATGTGTGGGTTTAAGCCCAACTTGGCTTCTCGTGTCACAATGTGCACTGTTAAGTATGTTGAGTCATGGAGTTAAATCACTGAGCCCATTGTAAATGTTTTTCAGTCTGCCACATTTGTATCTCGTACAAAGACGGGGGCCCAAACGGTACAAGAGGGTAAACTGGAGAAATCTGAACTCAATTTTTCTTTTTTTTCTTTTTTTTGTTTAGAAATAGTAGCTGATTTTCGCTGCCCGTGCCTGTTGGTCTGCACCGGGGGACTTTAATGAGTCTTTCCACATCTTGTGCCAGTGCAGGGCAATGGTCAGTGTAAGAATCCACTGGAAATAGTGACGTTGCGGGCCTACAGAAATGTAGGTTGGAAGATTTCTGGTGGAGCTAAAAAAAAAACAAAAAACACTTGGGTTGATGGAAAGTGCAAACTGAGGCCCAAGCCCTAAGTAAGTCATATGTAGAACCAGACCACTTAGCTGATTACTGGATTATTCAGCTGACAGATATTTCAATATCAACCAATTTTTTTCCAAAGTCAGCTCGTCATCATTTTCTGACAATGGATTATTTGTCAACATTCAAATACTAATCTCAACAATGCACCTGTGACATATCTGACGGGAGCCCGGGACCCAGCATCTGCTTTATGGAGACTGAGGTGCCTGTGGGTAAATGTACATGGTCCATGAAGTAGAACATGAGAATCCTTTCATTGGAATCTGATCCATTACACGCGCAACAATTGTGTGGTCATTCACCACCACTCAGAGCTGGAGGGATGTTGTGTGCACATTTTTTTTTTTCTGAATTCAAACCCATCACGTAACTACTGCATTGACCTACTGCACGTGCACAAAACCGAGGTTAGCTCCCTGCCACACACACACACACATACACACAACATCTGCCCCTGTGTTTGCCTACAAGATGGATGGCTGCATCTCCAGACACATCACATAACCCGATTAGCACGAGGCAATAGTTGGATATTTAACCGCGTGGCAACGCAGTGATGTTAGAATACGTGACAGTCATTTGGGGGTAAATCAATGGGAGGCTGTCTGCAGGCCGCAGAGGCGTTTATTATGTGTGTGTCTGAATGTGTGTCTGAATGTGTGTGTGTGTGTGTGTGTGTGTGCATGGCCTCAGTGGTCAGCTCGGATCTGCAGCGCGTCCATCCCTACTGCTGCTGCTGCTGCAACACAAACAGCTTTCTCCCCACAATCACAGCACCGCAAAAACACCATCTGCAATTACCGGACCAATAACACCACTCTCTCTCGTTCTACCCCCCTTCTGGGGACACGGCGGAGACACAGGGCTCTACGTGCGCGCAGTGTCTGCGGGGAACACGGGCTGGAATACGGGGACCACAATGCGCTATTCCTCCCCGGAGAGGAGGAATTCATCCCCTCTCTTCTCCTCTCATCTCGCAGCGTAGAACAGTGGGACAAGGCGGGTTGCACCAATTGAGATTCAGCGCAGGGACAAAAAAACAGCGGACTTACCGCAGACAGATCACATCAATCCATCGGAGGTTCCAGAGACGCGTTCGTATGGAGGGTGAGGGGGGGTCCGCCGATGTGCTTCTATTTTCCCTGCGTGTTTTTTCTTCGCATTGAGGCGGAATAGCGGTGGGAGAGCCGTCCCTGCCGATTCCAGAAGTCCTGTCGCCGCCGTGCGTACAGATGATGACGATGGCGACTGGTTGGCAAGCGCGCGACAATAACAAGCAGCACTTCCGGTTGATGGTTTCACAGGGAAACAGATTCGCAATGTTTTAAGAGTTGACGTTCAGAATGTATTTACATACAAATACAAAAGAACGCGGAAGAAAAAAGAGTTAGAAATAACAATGATCCCGATTTACGTATTTTATAAGTGCTAAATTAAAGTGATAATAATAACATAATATTACTAAGTACGTGTGAGATAATTAAAAGACATAAACGTAAAATGTGTGGTAACGATGAAGGTTCAATTGATTTTATACAGCACTGATTTACAGTTGTTAAATTAAAAAGTGTTGTTTCACTATTAACTCTGTCATCACATTGTATTTTTGGAGGATGATCAGTAAAATATTAATTTAAAAGAAATTATAAAATAATAATAATAACAATAATAAATTATTTATTGTGGTAATTCTGGAAAACTATGTTAGTAACAGCTTATACTTGTTGTCATTGAAATCTGTGGTTTTATTTTGACACGCGTGGCCGTTTTATTTTCCGGTTACTTGTGAGCGGTTTGACGCAGTTGTTATTGCGTACGGCTGATGCGGATCCACATCGAGCGCAAGAGGTTTGATTGACACCGCTTTCCTCCAATCAGAAATTACGTTGTGTATGGGAGGGGGTCGGACACCGCCCAATCCTCTTCTCTGAGCCACTGGAAAACAGGGCACGGTGGGCAAACTGTGTTTCTGTTCAAGTCAAGTCGAGTTCACTTTGCTTTAGCAATTTACTCTTTTAACATGGATTTGGAAAAAAAAAGAAACTTTTGCTTTTAATAACTGTTGACCATCTAAGTATTAGTGTGATAACATTAACAGCAGGTGATTTCCTGTTTTGCCTGAGGGCCTGCTCATAAATGGAATCACCTGCTGATGTTTGTCCTTTAAAAGAATAAACTGCAGACACACTTTGGTTTCTATGTGACAAGAGTAACAATAGTTAAGACTGTACAGGAGGAACATATCAAACACCGAAAAGAAAACAGCCTTCAACAAGATTCAAACATTGTATTTGCAAGCACTGCTCAGGTTTGTATACATGAATCCCAATGTTGACCTTTGACTTCTGAGAATCATCATGAGTCAAAGTCAGAATAATAAGGATCAGTGTAATAAAGTGCTACACATACACCGACAGTCATACTATATCCAGTCGGTCATACCATATACTATATTACACATTTTTATATGACGTAACAAGGTTCAAACTGTCACACTTGTGTCTGAGTAGATTCAGAAAAAAAACAGATGGTGTTGGGGCTATTTGTTGTTGTCTTCAAATATTTTCGTCTAAATATCTGGGATGCATGGTGCTTTTTTTTAAAATACCATGCCCTGCAATGGCTTTGTCCTCAAGTCAACTCATTTGAGGCAGCTCACCATAATACCAGCTTTGCATGCAGTCGGAATATCACAACAATGAGCCTGGCCTAGTTATAATGACAAAGAGCGAGCGGGTGAAAGAAACCACCCTAATCCTCAGAGAGGGTTTGTTTAGTTTTAAACTCACTCTCAGCCTCTCTCTCCTCCACCAGAAGTCATGATTGCTAGGCTGTCGACACGCAGCCTCCTCTTCCTTGGGGCCATTTTGGACCGGTAACCATGGAGATGTGGGTCATGCAGTGATGGCAGCGAGAGGAGACTTGTGGCTGGTGGTGGAGTCAGAGCACTGCAGGCTGTTGGAGGAGGGAGCAGCAGCAGAAGCCGCGGAGGGCCGTAAACTCTCATTATATCTGGGTCACTGGGATGCTCCAGCTGCAACAAGCAGACAAGACGCTATTATGCAAGAAGAGGGACGAGTGAAACTGTGGGCACAGGGGTTTATGGTTACAGGGGGACGTCTGTTTACTGGGTGGGACATATGTCAGGAGGCTGCATGATGATATAACATGAGGCCAGCTGAGCTCGGCTTTGTCACCACAGCTGTCCAGTACACACTGTTGTTTTAGAGCTGGCATAATTTAACAAGATATATTACAGTATATCATTTTGTATATTATTATATATACATCCAAGTTGTCATTGGGATTTATTGTTTTGGGGAATAAACAGTGTTTACCATTCTGTGAACAGGTAAACCATATGAAACATCAGGGAAACAAAATAATATTTCTGGACAAACAGCGTCAGGGCTGATATCTCCAGAGTGAGATTCCATTATTCCTGGGAGGTTACTTCCTGTCAAATAAATCTGGGGGACATTTTTACAGCCTCGGTAAATCTCGGTGTCATTAAAAACGACCCACTTCCTGCTTTGTAACATGGATACACGTAGATATCTAAAACAAGTTGTGGGCCATGTTGTTGTGTCTCTCCCATTGTCCATGACCACCATCCGCCCACCGACACCCCCTCCCCCCGCTCGTTGGCTCCGGGACTTGTGATTGGTGGAGACGGGGTGTCTTTGTCGTCATAGCCCCGGTGCCCATTCATCAGAGGACTTGGGCGTTGTACTCCGCATCTCATTTGCGGCGGGACCAATTTCTCCATTTACAAACTCCGCTCGGGAGAAAAATTGGAAGAATTCGCGTTTTCCTCTCGCACCTTCGCCACATTCTTTCGCCACCACTCGTCTCTTTGCGGCCACGCCGGCTTCGGGCTGATTCCTCGGCTTCGGTTGGAGAAGGAGGTGTCGGCGTCTGACTTGAGTTTCAGTGTGTTCGGGGGGAGGAAGCGTTGCGGTCTTTGTTCATTCATTTGGTCGGCCGGGTTCCTTTGTTGGACCAAAAAGCATGGGATCACAAATCTCCAAGAGCGCCGGGAAGGAGGCGGCAGCGGCGGTGGAAAAGGCCGCAGAAGGCGCGTCTGTCGCGGCCAAGACCAACGGACAGGTAGATGCGGTGTGGAGAGATGAAATCACAAAGTGGGGTTTTGTTTCAGTGTGGTGGCGATGTGTTGCTTCAATGGCGCATCCCCACGCTCCCCGGCGTCCAGGGAAAGTGGCCACATGTAGTTTCCATTTTCACCGGTCGGCGCTTTGTTACAATTTCATATAATCTGCAACGCGGTGTTATTTCTAAGACGATAATTAAAATATTTTTTTTAATATTGTTGCCTTTATTTGTTTTTGATTTAAAATATATATATATTTTCTGTCACAATGGGATCAGGCTGCACGGTGAATCTGGTTTTGACACAATGGAAGGAAACAGCATATATTTGCTTTTGTTCAGTTATGATGATCATCTCACAGCAGCTCGGGAGATTTAGCTCCTCGTTTATGGAAATGCATATGGTTGAAGTATGTGCAGCCAGGGTTTGCGGCCGCTCACTGTGGCATGGCCATTTTAAAAAAAAAAAAAAAAAAAAACGACACCACGCCTTTGTTGCCAGGTTCAAGAAAGAAGCCACGTTTTTGTGCACACAGGACCCACAAAAGCAATATTTTTTCCGAACCAGGGATAGTGGGTCGACTGAGGTATTTTTATCTTAAGACTGAAACCATCTTTGTTGGCTTAACGGTGTGTAAAAAGAAAGGGGGGGAATCCCAAATTCCCTTAAAAAAATTCCAATGTTTCCACCACATTGAACGCCACCTGCTGGAAGCCAGCGGTACTGTGTTCTAACCAATAGCCTACTGCTGAAAGCCACAGATCTGTCGTCACTCTCCTGGTAACAGATGTTACTGCAGGTTTAGGCTTATTTTCCCATTGGTTAATATTCCCCAGTTCATTTGATTAAACGAGGGCCTGCCAAATGTTGCAGGTGGTCATTTTGCATCCATAGGCTCAGAGATAAGCTGGTCCTTGGCTGTTAAATAGCCATCACTGTTCATTTTTTTTCATTAAACGGCATGGGGCTGTACTTGCTCAGATTTTTTTTTTTTAAATAAATAAATTTGTTTACTTTCAGGAAAATGGTCACGCCAAGACCAACGGGGATTCCTCTCCGGCGGCTGAGGAGGCCAACAAAGCTGATGTGCAGGCCAACGGCAGCACTCCCACTGAAGAGGCGCCAAAGGAAGAAGCTGAGAAAGTCGAGGGCGCCGAGGCCAATGGAGAGAAGGAGCCTGCGGCCACTAATGGAGAGTCTTCTGCCAAACCGGAGGAGAGCACTCCATCCAGCAGCGAGGACGGAAAGCAGAAGAAGAAGCGTTTCTCCTTCAAGAAGCCCTCCTTCAAGCTCAGTGGCTTCTCCTTCAAGAAGACCAAGAAGGAGTCTGAGGAGGCAGCAGAGGAAGGAGCCGCCGCCGCAGATGCAGAACCCGCCGAAGGAGAGAAGGCATCGGAGGAGGCAGCTGCTGAGGAGACCAAGCCGGCTGATGCTGGAGAAGAGGGGGCCAAGGAGGCGGCTGCAACTGAGGAGCCAAAGGCTGAGGAGGAGGTGAAGGCAGAAGGAGATGCTGCTGCTGCTGCTGCCGCCGCAGGAGGAGGAGAGGAGAAACCAGCTGAAGCTACACCCGCCGAATCTGAAACTGCAGCCAGCCCCGAGGCCACAACCGCCGCCGCCGAGTAATCCTGCTGAAAAAAAAGACACCGGAATGAAGGAGACGATGGAGCCCGTCTGAAGGAATGAGAGGACTTGTCTAAAACCAGGGATTTTGTTTTTTTTGTTTTTTTGTTGCTTTGTTGGTGTTTTGTTTACTATTCTGAAACCATCCCATCCATAATGACTGCAATGTCCATGGCAGTGGTGGACAGGAGGTGTACTGGCGAGTGTGCTGCTGCTTCACTGCTCATTGGTGCTTGCATTTGTGACGTGGGTGAGTGTGAACGTGTGGCTGCGAGCGTGAACGTTTTTTTTCTACATGGAACCATGACTGTGTTGACACGTTGCTGAATTTGACATATTTAATCTTAAGTATTTGGTGCTGGGCAATTGGATGTAGCAGCTAAAGCTGTCTCTGCAATATTTGACACATTGTGATCTTGAAAGGGAACGTCTTACATGTTGTCTTTGCAGTGCACAGTTGTTTACAACTCTTTAGGCTCAACACTCCTGTGGACACGACCATTCCTGACTGAACTAGACTTAGTTAAACCGCCGAAAACCATAGATGCTCATCGCTTCCCATTAGATTCCACCATTTCAAAACTCTGTAGTAATGCACGTTGTATAGACTTTGATATTACTGGTTTTATGACTGAGATGTACCTAAATGACTGAAGTTTTTAACAGATTACCCATTGTAAATGAAGTTTTCTTGTTTTTCACCATTTGTAAGATTGAATAAAATTGGGAGATGTTTTAAGCAGATTTTGCATCAAGCTGTGATGAATACGACACCACTTATCTACGCTCAAAAGCACAAAAAACGAGGGATCGGGGGGGGAGGGCGCAATCTTTGAACGTCATCTTTTTTTTTGTACATAATGAGGCTTCGACTTCTTCAACATTAAATGTAACATTGCCAACAAGGTGTTCAGTTTGTTTTCTGTGAGCACTGAAGAATAAAGGAATTAAGTGTGAATTGGCACTCTGAGCTCATTTATTTATAGTCCTGAGCAAATGTCAAATGCGTCTTGCTCATTTCTGTAGCATGAAGAAGCGTGGGACGAGACAAAAAATGCACCCGTGGATTCTTTGCATTATAGCACCCCCATGTGGTGTAGTAATTTCAGAGGTAAAAAAATAAATAAATCTCAAATCACATTAAATTAAAATGAAAATAAGTTCTAAACATGAATTGGGTGTTATTAGATTTTTTAAAAAATAGATTTGGTAAAACATAATCAATGCATATGAAAGGAAAAGTATTTCCAGGCTGCTTTTAGTGAAAGAGCAATAACACACACACACACACACATATAGACACAAATCTATTTTTAACCAGGTCTTTGTAAATAAAGCAAAATTAACAATATAGCTTGTGAACGACTTGTTTTATAGGCAATTTAGTGCCCTAAAATTGTCATTGCAATCACCCCCCCCCCCCCCCCCCCCCCCCAAAAACCCCCCCAAAAAAAAAACAGTCTAATTTGCAGTGACAGAGTGAGATGTTTGTGTGAAGTCCTCGCTGCCCTGCAGTATTTTTAGGAAATGACCACAGCGTAATTGTGTGACTGACGAGATTTGGGCTGAGTTGTGTCTGAATCAGTCACAGAGCTGCTGGTTTTGCACCATAAATGATAGTGTTTGAAAGAAGCCTTTTTTTGTGCTGTCGAGAGTTTTGGTATCGACAACAAACAGCTGCAGCAGCGACCTAACCTAACTGCTGCCCGCGCCCACCATCACCCTGCTGGGATTCCTTCCGTCAAACCACCAGGATCTTTTTAGGAGTAGGCTAGCAGACCTGGGTGTTTTACAGCCACCCACATCTGCAGTGACCATGCTCATCTATTTCCCTTGCACTCACTCTAAACCCTGTGGACAGCAGCTATAGCCACCGCAAGCAGGGTGTGTTTTACACATAATTCGTCTATTTCTGCTTCCTGGTCTACACTTCCATCTCCAAGCTCAGGTTGTTACAGGGATGAGCTTCCCATCCTAGCTCCCATGCCGAAATGCAGTGCATTTATCCCATCATGCTACACTCTGTTGTTTCTTTGTTTACCTCTTTTTTGCTATTTCAAAAATAGACATAAACACCCCCCCACAAATATATTTTTGTGAAATATTCCTTTAAACGTAGCAGATAATTTTGGAGTGTGGCTTGTGGAGTCAGTGCTCAGTCTGTTTCAGCCATCCCACCTTTTGCGCTCACCACATCTCTGGATGGCAGTGCCCTCAGATGGTAATCCACAGCGGTTTCCTCCAACCAGCATCCTCTCTGTCCCGTCCCTCGGGCCCCTCACCTAACCACCGTCTCCCTCTCTCTCCCAGGGACGATCAAACGGCTGCTGCCCTGCAAGGGGACCATCCCTGTCCCTCATCCCACATGCAAACTATTTACAGCACACCCACATTCAGACTTGCACGGTAGAGTAGCTTTTGTAAACTCTGGCTGCCAAGCAGACAACCAGTAGCCATAATGTGGGCAAAAGATTTATATTTTGTGACGCTCATCCATCTCTGGATCTAAAGAGGAACCGGTGGTGCATTCACCAGCATGACCCAAAAGATCCTGTCAGCTGATTAGAGTCATTTGCAGAGGATGATACAGTACAACTATTTATCTCTAGTTGCTGTTCAGTTTAAGTTTTATTTCTATGTTTTCTTTATTACTGAGAAATGCTCGTTTAAGAGAATTTAAGTGCTACCGAGACAGAACGTTTGTTAAGACATTTTTTATTTTGATCATTATGCTTTACATGACATAATGCATGTTCAGGGATATAACGATGTTGCTGTTAAACAGTTTGATGTTTGTATGACAGTATTCTCGTGACTTTAGTTCATTATAAAGGTCAATTTGACCACTGCCATTTCACAATATTCAAGTCACATACAAGGACAACAGTCTCAACATGTTGCACAGAAAGTATTTGTGTACTTTTAATAAGTTTATTGGTCATCCAAACAAATCAAGGTTGTACAAAATCGAACAAAACAAAAAAAAACAGACAAACACTAAATTAAGACTCTCCAGTTGAAGTCAGTATAAAAGAGACAGAGTGGAAAAGAAAAAGTCAGGACACAACACAGTTATAACACCTTAATTTCACATGCTGTCTCCATTGCAAAAGCTCACTGGTAACTTTGTGGATTGCTTCCCCCATCCCTGATCACCTGTTTTCATAAATTAGTTTTCCTTCTCTTCTAAGCACCTATTTGTTGTAGTTTTCAAGTCGGGATGCTACTATTCCTCAAAGAAGGGTGAACTGCCTGTCTATTTGGCTGAGGAAAGTTGAACAGGGAGTTTACTTTAGTTTGAGAAATAGATGGCAAATTTAGTTGGTTGGCTTTCGGGAACTACCATATCAACGTATCACGTTGAAGCAATGAGGAACCCGGAAAAGGAGCAGTGGACATTTTCGGCCGCAAACACACCATTGGCCTCTTCATCGGGGATCTGGAGATAGACTGTGTCCTGCTCATCCAGCAGGAGGACAGCGCTACCGGACATCTGGTCCAGGAAGCCCTTGTTGTACTCATCATAAGTGAACATAACAGGCTGGCCATTCTTGTACAGAGCAACCAGGGCATGAGCTCCATTGACATGGATGCTGTAGGCGAAATAGTAAACTCCGGGGATCTGGCAGGTGAAAATGCCACTCTCTGGGTCGTAGTGATTTTCAGCATTGTACACTATATGGTCAAACTTAATGGGGCTGCCAGCAGCAGGGTAAGGGCTGGTCAGAGATGCAGTGAAAGCAGACATGGGGGCCTTGACCATGACCTCGCTAAATCCTTTGCCCTTCTCAAACACAACCTCACCAGGAGGACCTGGGGGACCAGGAGGGCCAGGTTGGCCAGACTCTCCATCAGAACCAGGCTCACCAGGCAAACCAGGGGGACCCTGAGGTCCGGGAATACCCTTTGCAGCCAAACCAGAAGGGCCAGGAGGACCAGGCAGACCTGGGTGTCCTTTATGACCAGGAGCACCAGCAGGGCCTTGAGGCCCAGTAGGGCCTCTGGCACCTGTAGCACCATCAGAACCAGCAGCACCTGGCTCACCTGCACGGCCAGGAAGACCTTTTGGACCAGCAGGGCCTGGAATACCTGGGGCACCTGGGCTACCAGGTGCACCTGCCTCACCTTTGTCTCCTGCAGGACCAGTGCCCCCTCTACCTCCAGCAGGACCAGCTGGACCAGGGTAACCTTGCTTACCCTGGAAACCCTGTGGTCCCTGATCTCCCTTGTTTCCCTTAGGTCCCTGAGCACCAGTGGCACCTGTGTCTCCTTTAGGACCAACAGCACCAGGTTCACCTGGGCCACCTCTTTCACCTTGAGGTCCAACAGGGCCCATGGGGCCAGTTGCACCAGTAGCACCAGTATATCCTGTATGACCTATGTCACCCTTTGCACCTGGGCCACCTGGGCTACCTGTAGCTCCCCTTTCTCCCTTCTGTCCATTAGCACCTGGCTTTCCATATCCAGGTACTCCAGGGGCACCAGGGGCACCAGCAGGTCCTTGGTGGCCTTTAGGGCCACTTGGGCCAGGCAAACCTGGGGCACCATTCTCACCTGGTTTACCTGCAACACCTACACCGGGGGCACCAGTGTGTCCCTTAGGTCCCTGTGGTCCCATGGGACCAGTGGCACCATCTCTACCTGGGCTACCTGACTTTCCTGGCTCTCCTGGTGCACCATCTCTTCCTGGCTTTCCAACTCCAGATGCACCTGGTGCACCTGGTGGGCCCATAGGTCCTTCAGCTCCTGTCTCACCCTGAGGTCCAGGAGCTCCCACCCCTCTATCACCCTTAGCACCTGGAAGTCCAGGAATACCTGGGTGTCCTTTCATACCAGGCTCTCCTCTAGGTCCCATTGCTCCAGGAAGACCTGAAGGTCCTGGCTTTCCAGTAGCAGATAGGCCAGCAGGTCCAGGGCTTCCTGGAGATCCTGGGGCTCCCCTAGGTCCCTGAGGGCCAGTGGCTCCAGTGGCACCCCTCTCACCAGGTCCTCCAGGGCTGCCATTTTTGCCAGGTCTACCAGGGGATCCAGGTTTTCCAGCAATGGAGTGGCCAGGGTCTCCGGGAGGACCAGGAGGACCTTGGGGTCCAGGCAGACCTTCAGCACTGTCACCAGGGGGGCCAGGAGGGCCGGCAGGTCCCTCAGGGCCGGGCTCACCTGGAGGACCAGGTTCACCTGCCTCTCCAGCCACTGTGAGAAGTAGAGGAATGTGCATCAGTAACACATCATTAACAATTGTATTGAAATGCAAGCAACAAAAAAAACCCTAAATAAAAACAAACTCCAACATATCATGAGAGAACTTTTTATCTGTAAGTTGCATATTTCGGTCAGTATTAGTTCTCTTGTCATGTATTGGTAAGATGTAGCATTGAGATTAAACAAACATTTACAAATGTGACTATATGCGACTATGTCAACTACATTCTGTTCAGTTTATTTATGCACTTGTGTGCTGCAGTACAAAATAATTAAATTTGAATTTATTATATTATATTAGGTATATGGTAAAATATGGAGGTGGGGCGTGTTCATATCTTATTCCCATGAGCAAATCCGCCTACATGGAGCTGATTCACAGATGCAATCTCGTTCAATATCTTCTGATTGTCAAATTCTTAAAATGTAGAAAACTGCCTCTTTTTTTAAAAAAAACTATATAATTATTTTATTATTGTGGGATTTATTCAATAAAAATGCAAAAAAATTTAAATATTTTGTCAGTACTGGCAAGCAGTCATAGGAGACCTTTGGGGCTGGTTGCTAATAGTGGGTCTAAATGAGAGGCAGTCTTGTATTTGTTGCTTTAATGTGGTCACATGTGTAAAAGGCTTGCTCCTTGGCTAACTGTTGCTGTGTCTGGATGAAGCCAAACAGATGTTTCTACTTGTGTGTCAAGCAGGCACACCCAAACAAACCACACTGCTGGGTGACTGGACTGTAATTTTCAGTGTCATACTAAAAATAATTCACTAACAGCTACTTTCACAGATTTAAAAAAACAGCAAGTTTTTTTCTACGAAATTTACTAAGTTGGTAAGTACTTTTTGCATGACGCTGAATATAATAGAATATTGATATTTTCCACTGTTTTCCATACTGAATGTTTTTGAAAAATTTCTGGCAACAGTGAAAATGTCAAAGGAATATTAGATCAAATAAATGCCTCAAATGCAGTAAATGTTAAAGTTTTGCTCCCTCACATTTTTTGTGTCAGTCCTGTAAAAGTAAGAAACATACATGTGATAAATATTGGGCTTCAAACTTTAAGAATATTAGTAAAATAAATTTAAATAGTGTTTACCGTTATGACTGCAAAATGAAAAAAAGCTTCCAAATCATTTCTGAAAATGATGGCTTATGTGTTTTCCATGAAAGAATAAAAGTTTTAAAAAGTCAAAACTACAACATATTGAAAGAAATTCTGAAATGAGAGACTTCCAGTTCAAATCCAAAAACCATGCACTGCGACTTTGTGTTGTTACTCAAACCCCAGCTCTAAATGGACTGTGTGATTGGAGAAGCATGCACGGGTGTAGCCAATCAGAGTACGAGGCTTTTTCCGAGCAAGGCAGAGTTGAGTTTTCAAAGTGGTTGTGGCGAGCAGCTGTCTGGCTACTCCAGATGGCCACATCGGCCACAACACAGACGCGCAGTCCCTCGCGGAACATTTAAAGGTAAGGAAGGCGCGACTGTCATGGAACGTCTCTCCAGGAAAAACATGTCTTTACAGCTTATAGCTAAACTTGAAGGTTTCATTCGTTAAGAGACTGAGAAGAAGGCAGAAGACTTGGGGTTTTTTTTTCTTACCTTGGCCCTTCACGGAGTAAGGCTGGTACTGAGGGGCAGCCTTCACCCTCCTCATCACATACCGATCCCCATGGGCGGCTGTCAAGGCCACCATGAGGAGGAGGATGCTCGCTACTCGCATGTCCATCTTGCACAGTCAAACCTGCAGGAGAAACAAGAGGGGAATCAATACAACCCACGTATAGCTGCAAAGTAGCGCCATGCTTTAGTTTACTTTCCTTTTTAAATTATTCTAAACAGCTTCTAAAAAGTGACAAATGAAATAGAACATTGTGGAATCTGAATGACCCCTAGAAATCTCCCAGCATGCCAAAATCTCCAATCCCAGAAGAACCACTGTAGGCCCGGACAAAGCCTGCATGTTCACTACACTCCTGCGGGTTCAGAGGGTAAAGACAGAGCTGTAGAGAGGGAGAGAAACACACATACCGGCATCCAAAGGGGGAAAAGAAAAACAATCTCCTCAGCACCAGTGAGCTTCTGGTGCCGCTGTATATCCTTAAGGTAGGAGCACAACTGAGGATATGCTGCCTCCCAGTACAATGATGTGGGTATTTATACCATATCTACCCCTCGCATCATTAAAAAAAAGAGCCCCCACCGCGCAAGTACCTCCCTCCTCAGTGCTAGGCTGTAATTAGCAGACAGATCTGCCCAAAGCAGGCATGACACATCTCTGCGTCTTGAATATCCAGACGCATGATTACCGCTTCTATCGGTCCTCTGCCCAACTGGAAAATAATCACGTTTGTAGGACGGAAAATAAATAAACAAACAAATGCATAAACTGATGATACGTTTCCATTCGCAGTGTTATTTATATAAATGGATGTTTATCAAAAGCTATGTAGAAATACTACATTTGTCGTAACATCAGGTTTGTAAACTTGCGTTAAACAAAGCTTGCATTGAGGATGTACGGGTTACCAGGTTCCATATTTACATCTTGTCCGGCCAGCTGTTGGCGCCTCACCTTTTTGGGGCACACCTTCGCCTGCCATGATAACATAAACATCAAGGGAAAAGGTGGGGAAAGTTGGTCTAGTACCTTGTCCCCCCCCAGCTCCCCACCACAGATGAAAAGATACAGGTGACTTTAGATGGTCTTATATTGAGTATAAATAATTCTGTTTATTCCTGAAGTGTCATTTAAGGGACTGACATATTTAGTTCCTGGTATATTTAGTTGTGTACATTTCCGAGGGCATTATTTGGCCAGCTGTGGCTGATAGGGGACAAAGTGGCCTTGATTTCTGACTCTATTTCAAGAGGAAGACTTCGTCTTAAGTCTGTGTCTTTTTTTTTCTCCAAGTGTTTCACCCTAAAAACTGCTAATAAAACTATATAAGGAGCCACTGGAAAAGACATTGGGGTTTGTTTCTGAATGCAACCCAGTGTGCCACAGCCCTCGTGTGTACTACTCATATTTGGTCACCAGAGGGCAGGTTTTACTATTGCACAACAACTCTCTGTGGAGCCAGTATGCTGCTGCTATTGCAAATGGAGAGGGGGCTATACGCCCCTGTGGTCGCTTGATATTTTTGGCCCCCTTCGGTGCATACACATCATCAGAGGTTTTCGGCCCATTTCTACAATTACAGCTATTTGTATTTCCTCAATCAGCACGGTTCTCCACCATTATCCTCCCTCGCCCTCACCCTCCACCTTGCCCCGCTTACTTTGAGATCCTCCAACTGTAATTTCTCAATTTCAGGCCAGCCACATGGGAAATGCATACACCCAAATAATCACATGTTCTCAAACACACATCTGGCCCTAAACGATGTGTAGGGTAGCGTAGCGTCCCATCAATGATCTTCCCGAACATGGGACCATTTATGGTACAAGGCCTTCCTGTCTTGTGATGTTGTGCGTACAGTTAAGCCATCGGACAACATGTGTATTTTTGCAGAAAACATGGCTACGAGTAGCTTCACCAAGTTTCTATATGAGGTGTCTTTCTCTACACGTGACTGACAGGCATCCTTCATCAAGGGTATAATCACAGAATCTACAACATGGAGCTCGTTTGGGCCCCCTTTTTTTTCTGTAAATTAGACCAAATTATCTGTAATTTTCCAAAGTGGTACCTTCTCTGACTTGTGGCACTTCATCATGTTTGGCAGTGATGGCTGAAGTTTGCTCTTCCTATCACATTCGAGCGTCATTTGCGAGCGTACTGTAAATGTTCGGCGCTCTGTTCAACGCTGATGGTTTCAGGTTCATGGAGGAACCACCTGAGGATGGAGACACGTCACATCACATGCACGCATGCAACAGAGGCAGGCGGGGGATCACTTTCGGAGCAGATGTCGTAAATGCGAGATGTGTTTTTGATTGCACGTCTTTGTCCTCGCTTTATCAGCTGAGCCAAATCATGTTTACTCAACTATTCAGCAGCTGAGGCTTCCTGCGTTTGACAAATTACTGGTGAACGCCACACCGCATGCTCCTGGTGCCACCAGTTTATATATTTTCTAGTTATACTGTATTATTTTGAAATCTCTTTATGCCTGTGCCCCAGGAGGAGGCCTTGCCATTCCGCTTTTAGTCCGATTTAGATGAAATGACAGAGCAACAGAGGGTGGAGTTAGGATTTTATATGTTTATAGGTTCAGATAATTTCAGTTTATTTATGTTTTTGAAAAAAAAAAAGGGAGAAACCGCCGCGAAAGAGGTTCTCCATTTTTAGCCCAATGTTCAGAGAACAATGATTCATCTCTTTATGCAAAAAAAAAAAAAACTAACAACAACCTGCATCTGCATCTGAAGAAACATTCATGCTGAACCTTGGAACCAGAGTGTGTTTTGGCTGGAGGAAGACATGAATTATCGGTGTAATTTGGATGTTGTTTATAACCTTGCAGCATAGTTTTTTATTTTCTAAACACGCTGCTGCACTCGTTTGACAGAGACGCCGTGTCCTTGTGCCTATGGTGGCGGAATTGGAGGCTGTGAGCGCGCATGGCGAGCCTGTCTCTCCGCTCTGCTCATTACAGTACCACCGCGGCTTGATGTGGTCGCCGGGGCTTATTGTAATAACCATTAAGAATTAGGTTAACAGCCTTTAAAGTGAAGGCGGCGACGGCGCTTTGCGAAAGCCTCCCGCAGTAAAATACACACATAGTGCAGTATGTGACACCAAATGCTTTCAAAGTAAGAAAATGGCGTAATATGACACACCCAGAGGCCTCTTCTTTCAGGACCATGTCGATTTTTGTTGTTTTTTGGGAAAACCTGAAGATGGATGTGCTGGTACAAACTTTTATTGTCTTCCATAGAATAAGAAAGACTAAAACAAGCATGGGAATCTGTGACGGGGCAGAATTTCTTCACCCGGTCCTCCTGCAGAGGACAAAAGCTGCCATTGTGAGGTTTCGCCCTTCATCTGTGTCTAACTACAGCCTGTAAGGTTCACTGAATTCCCCCGGGAGCGCTGCTGCACAGTTTCTCCAGCGATGTCCGGGATGTGTGTGACTGTATTGGACAACGATAACAGAGTCAGAGGAAAGGTTTTTGCATTTTGTCTGTTTTCGTTCAGTCCGCTGCCCAGGAATTGATGTTTCTGGTTTCTTCGCCATGCTGACTGAGGCTTAACCCACACCCAAGAGGAGAACATAATTGGCAGTTGATGTAAGGGGGCCCGACCGAGCACGTGAGTTAGGCAACAGCTAAAGATACACCATCACGGCTGGGATACAAATTTAATGTTTCAATAAACTCCAAGGACCACTAAGAGCTACTTTAAACTTTATGAATGGCAGACTTGACAGGGGCCTGTGTGAGTGATTGGTGGGGAAATTACAGAGTCCCGAAAACAAACAGGGACCCAAATGGAGGCGGAAGTGTAAAAGTAACTGAAAACTGGTGGTTCTGTAGTGGCCCTGCTTGAAACCCCAGAAAGTTCTGGAAATTGGGAGCATGAATTAGAAAGTAACACTTGGATGTCCTTCAGTTGCGAGCGCTTTAGTGGGGCCGTGTCTTGACGTGCGAGCTCTCTTTACTGTCAAGACGCAGCCACACATGAGTTAAGTGTTCAAATTTTTTTAGTTCAGGGTTGTTTTTTTATTGTGTAAACACATGAACGTTTCTGTGTAATTAAGTCGATAACTTGGAAATCGTTGAAAATTTGCACCCATGGGCTGCTCGTGATGTTATCGCCATGTCTGCTGGATGAAGACTCACTCCTCAAAGCGAGAACTTGCTCATTGTCGGCCAACCAAGTCGAGCGCCGCTTTATCTGATTTGATTGTTTCTGCTTTTCGCGGTTCAATTTGCTGTAAGTTTATTTCGGGAAGAGTCTGACTCAGCCGCTGGTTCGAGGCGGTTTCCTTCGTCCGTGTTTTGCCAAGGAAATCAGATTTTCAGAGTCGCACCCACAAACTCATTTAACAAAAAGTCGTCAGCCACACGGTTTATGAGGTGCTGCGAGCAGCACTTGTGCACACGGTAGCTATATCACAAAGGTAAAAAGGTCAGAATAGATTTTTTTTTCGTTTTTGCCCTCCAGCAAGGAAACTATTCTACTTCTCAGTCATTATTAACTTTCCACTTCTTTCTAACTTTATCCCAGATCAAAGATATAAAAAGAAAACACAGTAAAACTGTAGGCAGACTCCTTGAGGCATCTGCTTATTGTGGGATCATTTAAAGATATCAAAGTTAAATCAAACCACCTAAATGGGATTTCTGGCGCTTAAGTATAGGTGGCGGAGTTCTGTATTTAAGGATAATGACTAATCCGCGACATCAAGCCTGCAAAAATTTGAGGTTTCACTGTCTGTATCAGGCAGCAACAGCTATTTCACAACAAACACTGACAAAAAATAAAAGCAGTCAGCCTGTGAGGACGAGTCTTTGTGAAAAGACCGGAGAATGAAACGAGCTCATTTAAGAGTAAACGCCATCGTCGGTGCAGAGGTGGGTTCGTTTTTGATTTGTCGGCTCATAACGTGTCGAAACGCCAATCGCCCGAGTGCAAACCAAGGAACAATGTTTGTTCAGCACAGTGTCACAATGTCACCTCACTTGCTGGAGCAGATAGTTAGTGCTGCACCATAATGGCTTGTGGGGAGACAAGACAAGTGTTGTTTCTGTACACTATATTTGGTCTGTCTCAAAGTAAGTGTTGGAGGAAAACGGTTAGTTAGTGCCCACACAATTCACATATCTCTGCCCCTGCTGTTCATACACACACAAACACACACACACATATATATGTATATATAAAGACATGACCACAGGAAGTTAACTGGAGTTTAAGATGCAGTAGGTCCAAAACAATGCTGGGGTCGAGGCTTGGTCCCATGTGTGGTTTTGAGGTTTGTGTCGCTGGCTGATGGATGCTGTGTGGGCTTTGACTCTGACCAGAGCTCGAAACAGTAGCTTAACTGGACCTCAGCTGGAATCATTCCACATTATATAATACACACAAACAAATCCGTCCTGTCGTCTCCCTAGAAATAACATTTTAATAGGTCCAAAAATTATTTTTCTCGTCGCCGCTTCTCTCCACACGTCCTCGCCGTGTGTATTTACTGGCTAGACGGCGTTCCTCATCGCTGCCTCGCCGTTAAGTTTCTTGGCACGTTAATGTTCGTTTGTGGATTATGTGACACGCCATACACTGACAAGAACCCAGAGGCATGACCCCTGATACATAGACCTAAGGTCCCCAAAAAGAGGCTAAGTCAGAGAAACAGAAGTCAGAAAATGACTAGAACACTATGATTGCAGGAAAAGCAATGACACAAGACAATAAAACAATGTGGCGGGGAACAAAGGAAGTGAACCAGTATATGTCTGATGGCTCTAATGGGAAGCAGGTGTGCGAAATGGGGATCAGGTGCGATGATTGCCGCAGGTGGGTAACAGGCAGGTGGGAGTGGCCCGATTTGAAATGACAGCAGAGTTTGTATGTGTGGAAAAAGAAATGACATGATGCCCCAAAAAAAAGAAAAAAAGAAAAAACAGGAGAACCCTCAGCCATGACAGAATAGGCGTGTGTATTCATTCAAGTGTGAGAACAATGAAAATAAGGACCCACGGATAAGCACGATGCCCCGCGGCGTTAGCAGTTGTCATAAACGCCATCGGGTGCCTTAATGAACGTTTTGTGGTCTGCTTTAATAACAATAGTTCCCTGTGACGTCAGACATGTGTGTTTACACTTATGCCAACCGCAGTGGTTCATCAAAGTGCTTGGCCACAGAGAGCGCCGTCTTCATTAAGAGCCACTTGTGAAAAGATGATGATTTATTGAGAAAGCAACAGATCTTTGTCGTTCACCCCCACAACTGCACTTGCATAAAAAGACACACGAAATCCATCTACTCGGGTGATGGTTGTCCTCTGGTTGCCCCGAGTCAGCGTGCCTTTGTGCCAGTGTTTGGACAATGGTATATCTGTTTGTAAGAATAGACTGTCAGAAATTATAGACATTATTTAGGCAACTTGGTTGAAGTGTCCATGACTAATCTCCACATAGTTTCAGTATTATGAGAATGGCAGCTGTTTGGTTGGTTAGTTGACTGAAAAGTCCTGCCATTAAAACTAATGGCCTCCTCTCTGACAGTGTTAGGTAAATA
The DNA here is from genome assembly GCA_016785345.1 of Trinectes maculatus. Taxonomy (NCBI): domain Eukaryota; kingdom Metazoa; phylum Chordata; class Actinopteri; order Pleuronectiformes; family Achiridae; genus Trinectes; species Trinectes maculatus. Next base: position 191,102 of record JAFBJQ010001171.1, read on the forward strand.
CATAAATGAAGATAGGGCAGATGTTTTGGAGTTTGTTATTGGTCCTCCACAGACACAGGAACATCCCAGAATACATCAAGAGGCGAACACACAGACGAAAAGTTTCATTCCGTGCGGTTTGTGTTTTGGTAGCTGGCTCCTCTCTGTGTTTGTTTAAAGGGCTTAGGCGACCAGACAGATCGTGTTTGCAGGATATTTTGAAGAGATGCACTCAAGGTGGATCCTGAACGTGGAAAAAAACACGTTTGTGTTGTCAGTTTGTCCGGATGCCTCACGTGACCTGCGACTGTGAAAATGGGAATCTGTGCGACACAGCTCCTGGCAGCTTTCGGACACCCACCGTCAAGTAAATCATAGACTATCAAACACGTCTCCCCGCATGTTGTCTGATACTGTCCCTGACGTTCAGACAAAACAAAGCTCAAGTCAAAGAGTAAAAAAAAGAAAAAAGAAAAAAGAAGCTAAATTTAACTGTGTCGTGTTTGGTTGACGTTTACTCTGAAATGTAACAGCTCATGGTTTTGTGTTAACAGATCTGCAGTACGCTTTGAAATGAAAAGTGATTTAAACCTTTTTTTTCCTCGCTAAAAACGTCATGGCTGAGCACATCTGTAAAGGAGCTATTAGACCAGCGTTATACGAAATGAGCCGTGAACCCCCCCCCCCTCCCTATATAAAGCAGCTAATGCTGGGGTTCAGGATGATGTACAAGAAATGTGCACCCTTGTTATTCTATTACTTTTTACATGTATGCATGTGAATTAAAAGGCTATTTGTGGAAAGGTTAAACCTGAGGCATCTAATGGGCTGAATCCTGCCTGGATTTAAGTAAACAATGTGTTTTAACAGTAATTTTACGAATGAAAATCAGAGTACATTCTTGGGGTGGGGGGTGGAGGGGGGTCTCGATGATTTATTTTTCATCATGATTTTCCTGTGTGCAAAGTTCACGGTTCATATTTTTGCTTAACACAAAAAAGCCAGAAAAAATAAAATAAATAAACGAATGCATCCGGGTGGTCTGCGAGGTCGGCGTTGCAGAGCGGAACAAAGACTTTGTTATTTTGATGAGCCAACAGTTTTTTTTTTCTTCTTCTGTTCAGCGCCTGTTTTACGGCGAGGGCTTGTCCCGCGTCCGCAGCAGAGCCAAGTGGTCTTAAACACAGAGAGAGTGTGAGTCATTGTGCTCTGTAATTTCGGCACACTGCAGCTGTCTTAAGTGACCACGGCTGCAGACCTGTTAACCAGCCTGATCCACATGTAAAACTTTCCCTTCCTTCTAACACAATAATTATAATGTCACTTCCCAGGGCGCTCGCCCTCAATTGTAGCATGTATACATTTAACTGCAATGACAGCTTGCTGGAAGATCTTTCCAGGACAGGCCTGATGACTATTTTGGGTTTCTGACCCCTTTTCCCGACAAAGATCCTCTGTTAATCTCTTCTACAATTCCTGTACCGAATCTCCTTTTCCCCCTCCTGGATAATGCAGTTACTGTAAATACCATTTTCTGAAGGTTATGGGTTTTGGCTTGAAGGCACGTCGTAAGCCAGTAAATATACGTCTTTCTCCCGGGAGCCGGAGCCGGACAGCTGAGCTACAAGGTGAACTTCAAGTTCTCTGCTCAGTGGCACATGTGCTGCGTAAGACATCTAAAGAGTTTTCAATTGGTATTTTTCTCAGATATTTAAAGGTCCTTATTTTAAACAAAATCTCCAAATGTGGAAGTTTGAGGTCCCGCGGTTGAGGAAGAGAGAATTACAGTCCCTAATACTGGTGCACTTCTTTCTCCTGCTCTGTTTACACCGGTCTGGTCACATTCTGGTCAGTTTGCAAACAGCTTGTGGTTGGATGTACCTGTGGCTGTAGCTGCTCCAGACAGGTGGACTGAACCCTTGTCTGGAAATTCCTGAAGTCTCATTTCAATGCAACGGCTTTCTCCAGTCGCTGTCCAATAACGGGAGAGATATTTGATTAACCACGTTTCCCAAAGGCGGGAAAAGGCCTCAGAAACCGCGGCCCTGGCCCAGCCAGCTGATCTCGTCAATGGAAAGGTAACCTAGAAGCAGAATGCTTGACGTCCAGTTGTCATTTCACTGCCTCTCTAATGGCGAAGGACTGTCCCTCTTCTCTTCCTGCCGCTCTGTCGATGGAGGACCAGTGTAAACTGTATGTATATGCATTTGCTGTTCGCCTAACACGTCAGCATGAAGAGATTGTAAACCTAACTGAGATTCGTGAGATTACTAATGAGTTTGTGATGACCTCACGCACACTCACAAACACACACACAACATGAAGCCCCTCAGCTGATTGCAGAGCTTGATCCCACCTATACCTCACAGACGAGCGGTTTGCTTCATTGAAATTAAACTAATTATATTCCACGCCTGTACACATGCAGCTACTGTAAGCTATACTTTCACCCACTATTATCTCTGCAGGCTTTCGTGACGGTGAAACACCCTCTCCAAATTAAAGGTCGGAAATGTGCCAAAACCTGACATTATAAGCTGGGGAGCTTTTTTTCTTTTGGGGAGTGAAAAGCGGCTGAGTGTCTCTCGCCTGTCAGTCTGTCCTAGTTTGGCTTAACGTAAGCTTTGGGTTGTTGAAATCAGACTTCTCCTCCGGTCTTAACAGGAGAGCCGAGGCGCGTTCCTCCAGACAGTTTTGCCTCGTGATGTGATGAAATGCGGCAATAACCTGTAAATGGCCTGAGGGGGATAAGGAAAAAGACTGGTATGCACAGTCACCCAGAGGTATAACAGACATAACCAGACCTTCTGGATATATTATTTTTCCTAGTCAGAAATAATGGATCATTGATCACATTCAAATCGCCTCAGGTTTGACGATTAATACCGAGTGCTTCGACTTGTCTTGTACGCCAACAAAAGAAAAAGCAGTGGAGTGATGAAGACGCAGCCATCCAGCTGTGACAGTGGATTTCGGGTGACAGAACGCAGCCTTTTGAAGCTATTTAAACAACAAAGGGTTGTTGTTTTGCGATGTGACTTACGCACAACGTTTCACAACGCATTGAGACATAAAGATTCAAAGGATTTAAAAATATCTGCAGAACGTCTCGAAAACACTACCTCCAGGTTTTTTTTATGGCCTTTAAGAACAAGCTCTGGTTTACTCATGTAATGGCAGCTGTTGCCATGGTTATGTCACCTCATTAAGCTACATGTAAGGTTCATATAACATTATGTTATAGAGCTCTGAGTTGGTTTTGGTGTTGAGACAATGGAAAGTTAGGGAGCTTTATTTAGCATGCCGTGATTCACTGTGCTGACGCCACAGCGATGGCTGCTCTGTCATTTATTGTAGCTTGAGGACCCACAGCGTTTGAACCTGAACGAACAAGAGTTTACAACAACAGTAGCGGGACCAGATTGTTGAAGGACCAAAGACAATGAGAATCCATGGTTTTATCCGTGGTATGAATCTAAACAGTTGCTTTTAGAAGATCTTTTTTTTTTCAGATAAAAATTTTTATTCTTAGACATTGCGGCTCCCTCTGGAGCCAAAACCTGAGTGACATTGATATGCTCTTGCCACAAACCTCTGAATAAGTCCCCTATGGGGACCATCATTGTAACCTAAACCCTAAAAAAAAAAAAGTTGTTCAATACAAAACAAAACCAACCAAACTGAACAAAAAGGGAAGCAAATCACTTCTTAGCAAACACAAATTCCCCACCCCAACTAGAAAATAAGAGTCAACCAAACCTATAGACAAAAAGAAATGTACATTTATCTAACCTCCCCAGCAAACAACAGAACAGGAGAAAACCTGATTAACAAAACAGCATAGATTAAACAGTCAAGCATACACCGCTAAACAAAGCACAACATCTCACAATCAGCTCAAACGCCAGATAGAGTTCTGCTGGGCTGATATACCGGTCCACTTATGAGGGAACGAGGAGCAGCTGGTGCTCCAGGTGAGTTCCTTCATGGCACTCACGTCAATGGGGGCGGAGCCTACCTGCAACAAACTGACAGCTGAGGGCTATGAAAAACATACCAGGATGTAACAGCTCTTATCCAAGTTGTTAGTTACTTGTGTCCACAACTGGATCCAAGTTAACAGACAAATAAGAATGTGAAGACAAACGCCAGGCGAATTCAATGGATTCTGTAAAAACAAGTGTAATTCCCCCACTGTGCGCATTTTGTTTGGAAAACATCTTGAACCCTTCGGTAATTGTTATTTGCATTTTTTTTTGTTCAGATGTTGATGCTCAGGCACTCCTGAAATACCCTCAAGTATGGGTATGTGTTGGTTCATGAAACCACAAAGTGCAGAGATGTCGTGCAGCTTCACGTCAGCTGAGAATCATTCCATTCTTTTGCGCGCTCCTGGTAGTTAGACTTCATGAAAGACTTAATGACGGCCTTGAACCTCCTCCGTTCGATGCACCCGGAGATGTTCGATCTGTAGAAATAGAATTGTAATTCTATGCTGAAAAACAAAACACCTCTAATTTGTCTAGAGTTTATGATAGTTTATGATAGTCCATGGGACTTTTCCGGCTCTAAATACAGATCAGTGAAGATTCCTGCAGCAGATGCTTTTGCTTTAGTTTGAAGGTCAGGGTGCCTTTTGGGCTAAGTATTGGATTTCAGCCCCCCTGGGGCCTTTATTGTGTGGGTTACAGTACGTTCAGACCTAGATAGCAGAGGGCGAGCGTTTTAGTCTCCAGTGGTTGATATCAGGGGACGTTTTTACATCCCATCTGTTGTGGTGAAGGGTGTGTTCATCTGTGGAGAGGATTGGCGCTAAATGTCTAATTATGCGTGAGCCTATGTTCCCAGCTTTCCCAGGGTACAGTAACAGTAACTTGCGGCACATGCTCTGTAATCAGTGATGTCAAACACCACATGAGGCAGAGTCATAAAGCTCAGAAATCAGGGATCGGGGGACCCTGCAGCGCAGAACGCTCGCCCCTTTCTGCCCTCTTAACTTTAAATTCTGTTGGTTTGGTTTGGGACAGATATAAAAGTTATGAGTGCATTCATTACCTGTAGTTTTCTCAAATAGATCCCTTTTTAATATCAGAAACAGGATGGAGAGAATTAAACAGGAAATCAAGAAAGTAGGTCCACGCGTCAATGAAGATTGATGACGTGTGTGTTTAGAATAAAATAACTCCCAGTTGCGAAAGAACATGATCTCTCTTTTATCGACAAGCAGATCATGAAGCTTGTTTACACAAAAGGGTGTGTAACAATGATGACTGCCAAATCATGGTCCCACCCAACTTTTAAATCACTTTTAATCACTAATTGGGTTTGTTTCTGTTCCAAGAAACCCAAATGGCCCAGAGATTAAAGCTGCAAGACCTGGAAGCAAGATACAGGCCTCCAGATAGAATTAAAAATAAAGTTGAAAAAAAAAAATAAATCAAATAAAAACAGGTGGACAACCACAACTAGATCCCACGGGCCGAGTCTTTAACTCTCCACCTGAAGCTGGGTCTCAGAAAAAGGTCTGATAAACACACATGGCTGCCAAAGAAATCTCAACCTTTTCTAAAAACAAACTAAAATTGAGTTATTAGTTGTACGCACGACAGGTCATTATGCTAATGCCACTGACGTTGTTAAGTATTACATGTATTTATGTCACTATGGGAGGTGGTTAACAATAGTAGGTCTGTTGACATGGCTTGACGCTCTATACCATGCAGTATGATGTACTGTATATATCCCACGCTCCCAGGGATCAGGGCAGGGTGGGTGTGTGTGGTCACTGTCTCTCCCCTCTGTGTCTCCTGTGGGCCACCCTACACAGTTCTCCCTGTGGCATTCGGCCAAACCCTAAGGTAGCAAGTCATGAAAATGAGAGTGTTGCTCTGGGAGTTTAAAAAAAGATTGTCTTTGATCATGGCCGTTGGTTATTTATTTCCATACTTGTTCTGCTATATCTACAGAATTAGTATTGCTGGGGAAAGTGGGAATTAAGGTTCAATCGTTTGGGTTTTCCGCAAACTTACTATTATTGCTACCAAAAGGGCTGCAAATTAAGATTCTCCTTGTCTTTCACGACCACTAAAAGACTGAAAAATGCGTCATAAGGGACATGATACAGTAATTTGTGGCTTTGACTATAAATATGATGCACAGAGAGGCATTGTGTATTCATCTTTCCCAAAGGGCTTCATTTAGGGAAGTACCTGCTGCAATTTTCATAATCTTTAGGCTGTTTTTTTCTCGAGGGACCTTTTTTTTTTAGAGTTGTTGCCAAGGACTGGAAAATAAAACGGCATGATAGTAAAAAATAATTTGTTTAAAGGTACTTAAATATTAAACCGGCATATTTTTAGCACTACTTTTCTCCATCGCAGAAAAGACCGTAACACACGGTTATTATTTCAAACGTGACTTGAGCTATCAGTTTCTTTGTTATGAGACATTTACAATACAGATACTGATACATCAAGATTACCTGTATTTTCTAGCTGTTTGATAAGGACCAAAAATAGATTATTACATCATTTCTACAACTTACTCTATAGGGACAACTGGGTCTATGCGTCATGTGGATTCCTTCATGCTGCATGCAAAACTATGTTAACATGTAAACAATTAAACCCTGCAGTCCAGACAGCAGACATTTTCCCCTTAGTTTTAGCAAAGCACAGGAAGAAAATGTTCCTATTTTCCCTCCTAGCACCGACTCTGCGGTGACACGGATATTTATAATAGGAGACCAACGTCTGAATGCCCACTGTGCTTTCCTCCAAAGGTTGATTTTTTTTTTGCATTCATTCCCCTCATGTGTAAAATAACCATCTGGCCAACACCCCAGGACATCTTGTCGTGATCCAGGGTCAATGGACTCCAGATTGCAACAGGGACTGCTGATTTCATCTCAATGAGAGAATCATATTAATGTATCAGATGAGGAAATTATTTAAATGCTCCAGATGTTGTTTTTTTTTTTTTTTTTGGAAGATGCTGTATTTGTACTTGTGCCTGCATATTTTTACCTTCTGGTTACTTAAGCCAGTTGGTCAACATCAAAGATGAGAAAAACATTTTTGAGGTGCAGCATAAACCTCAAGTGTTCAAAACAACATTCATGTTCCCTGAGGATGACCAAGAGAGGAAAGGAGTGAACTCAGCCCCCCGGGTCCACCCAGTGGTCACTGGTCACCGGGCACGGCCCGAAGCTCAGCCAGTCACGGAGCAGCAGCCCTAACAGTCCATCCATATAAACAGCAAGCACTCTCAAAACATGTCAAAAAAAGTTGTTTTTTTTTTTTTCTTGAGCCTGATATATTTCAGTCGTTTATCCAGTTCTTATGAGGAGATTAAACGAGATTATCAAAATTACAAGGAGCCAATATGGAGATTTGAACTTGGCAATTTGCTTCTGCAGCCTCATGAAAAATACATTTGTGGTATAATGTTTTCTTGAGGTTTTGACTTAAATTAAACATTGACTTTCACAGAAAGAAATATTGATTCAAGTGTACACTCAAAGAAAAAGCATTATGTTTGACTCCTTGGTGAGAATAATGGGCAACCTAGAATATCATCATTAGCCAGATACCTTGGCAAATACATCACAGAGAGATAAACCCTTCCCCAAAAATGCCCATAATTCACTATTTATCTGCACTGCAATTAGCCGCTCACCCCAGGCCCAAAATTTATAAGCACTCCAGCCAAGTCCTTCCTCCAGTCCCCTAAGGCGTCTCCTCAATCCTTGTCCCAAATCATCATTATAAAGAAACAGTGGTCGTTGGAGTTTGCCTCAGTGTCTGAATGATGACAGAAATGGAGAAAGACATTTATTTACCAGATCTCCACATTCTACATGTGGAAACATTCGATTTTGTGTGTGATTGTTTACATGTCTGTGATGTGCTTTAATGACATGGTGATGATTATATTCCAGGCAAGGCAAAGACATGTCACAAGGTTGCTTGTAAAATTATTCTATAAAAAAAAGAAAAAATACCCCAAGACTCTCCACTTCCTTGTTTACTTTTCACATTTAAACCGGTTTGTGGCTATAAATGTACATTAATGCACAGTCTGGGTGAAAGGAAAACGTCTCTCACGTGCAGCATGTTGACATTCTATTCCCAGTTCCATGCAGACAAATATACACTGTCAGTGGAAACCATGATGAAGGAGATGCATATATACAGCAGTGGAAGATGGTCAGATTCCCTCCAGCCATCAGGGTGACCACAGGTGGTTTCCATGTAAAACTTTTCTGTCTGATCGGTGAATATATGTCCCTCAGTGTCCTCCACAGTCCCCTTTTTAGTTATTGCTGTCGACAGTGTCTCGAGGAAAAGGCTCAGACGTGCCGCCTTGGAAAAGTGCAAAGCCTGCTCTTTCACATTCTCGAAACCTGTTATTTACACAATGTATTTTCTTTTCTTCTAATTAGGGAACGTGTCTGGTCCAAGCTCCGTGAACCCAATCGTGTACAGAGTTCGCCTGGATAGTCTCAGTTTGCGAAGCAGACACTTGCACTTAGAGTGCAGAGAGGCACACAACAGGCGTGTGTCGACAGGCGACAGACCGGTCAGTCCGCGTGTTTATGGTGGTAAAAAAGGACCAGTGCAGCTCGTGTGCATCGGCTCTCCACGCAGGTCACAGGCAAACTGTGACTTTGCAAGGAGCCGATGACAAACCTTACACCTCTGCTCCTTCTCCAGGATGAAGCTTGTTTTCGAGGCCTGCATCTGCAGAGGGCAAAAGGGCGACAGAGTTCAGAAAAACAGGATACAAGAATACACACAATGTTCACTGCAGTGGACTATGTCATTAAACTCACCCAAGTGACCTTGTGCCGCAAGAGCTCAGCCCGGGCCAGCGCCTTCTGCAGCTTCACCATACGCCCCTGATGAAGGGTTGCCCTGACGGATCTGACTAAGAACTGGTGGACGAGTCGAACAGACCAGGCGTCAGGGAGGAACTGGACGACCTTCTCTGCAGCAAAGACCTGAGGGTTGTTGTTGAGCAGATCTATGGCATTGCGGCTGAGATCCGCGGAGGCCAGGTATATTTGGAGCAAGGTGAGCATCAGGGCCTGGCTGGATGTGGCGTCCTGGCCCTGGGCAGCTCTGCAGCAGTAGGCCTCTGCAGCCTGGGGGTCTCGCCCCTGGTGAACCAGCAGCTGCAGAGCCTGGGAGTGTTCCCCTCTCCTGCCATGGAGTACGGCTTTCTCAGTGTACAGGTGTGTTGACTTGACTCTCTCTGAAACGAGAAAACCAACTTGTACTTGTACTGTGATTTTCTGCATTCATTCTACGACAACCAATAAGTCGTCCACAAACCATATACAGCGGCGATGTCATAGAATTTAGATTCCCATAGCAGCTGCTGCAACTTCCTCCTGGTTGGCTTCAAATCTGCTTCCTCTTCCTCCTGCAGGGCTTGAGTAACATATGCCGAGGCCAGGAGGTCATGATGTCTTTCCTCCTGAGGGGGGGGGGGGGACGTCACTCACGTCTCAGTGCATCGAATCACAGCATCAGGGTGTTTCATGTGCTCGCTGCTACCGTACTCACCTCGCTGCTTAAATCATGGACTAAGAACTCCAGATACAAAACCAACGCCAGTGGGAACTTCTCCAGGAGGACAAGGACTTCTTGTGTCTCCTGTCGCTGTGCTGGACACTTGGTGAAAATCTGCACACCTGTCTTTATCAAATATAGAAAAAAAACCCTGCTCACTGCTCACATGGCAACCAGTAATGGCCCAATAATCAATGCATTGTGTGTGTGTGTGTGTGTGTGTGTAACTGTAAGTGCATCATTTTTATTGTGCAACTCTGCCCTCTGCAGTCAAGTTGAAACAGTGAAAAGAAAAAAAGAAATGAGAAAGGCACCTCTTGGTTTCTCTGCAGAGTCCAGTCTGCGAATTTCCACACGGCATCCCTGTCCTCCAGCTGACTGAGGGTCCGCACTATGTGGCCATACGCATCTGAGCAGGAGGGGTCTTCAAGGGAGCCATCTGCAATCTTCACCCACGTCTGTAAGGACAGAACAGGCTGAAAACAAACGTTTCTACATGCGTTTGATGGTAGCGTGAGGCGTTTTGAGGAATTACCTCGATTGCATCCGTGAGTTTTCCATGACTTAGATAGAGGGAGCCCAGTGCAAAAAATCTGAAATAACAGGAAAAAGCCCACAAGGAATTGGGAAAACCATAACAAATGTCTCAAATTCACATTTGTGCACTTTGCAACATATCCTGCAGGCCATCCACTTCAGGAACGAGTCTGTTTTCACCTGCTGTTTTGCTCCAGGACAGGGACACACTGTTCCAACCTGCACTCGTTGGGAAATGTCACAAGCTGTTGCAGATTGTCATTATCCCCCAGTTCTGTGTACAGCCTCAGGAGGGCGCAGTCCACCTCTGCCGTGCACTTTAGGTCCTGCTCCGTCCCCCTCACGGCTCTGAGAAAGTCTCCCAGGAAGGCCAGGTAGTGATGAGACATGTCTCTGTCCTCCTGCCAGACATCCTGGAGCTCCCTGCTCCTGTTCACCGGATCACACTGAGACTGAAAGTTCTCGCTGAGGCACGAGCGCACGTCAGGGTAGAGGAGGATGAGCTCTCTGGGGTCCAGCTCACCTTTACTGTTCAAGCGGTTGACGAGTATGTGTGTTAAATAAATTTAGTATGCAGACTGAATCTGGAGTGTGTGTGCGGGGGTTTGATCTCACATGAATAGATCTTTGGCCTTGGAAAAGTCCTCGTGGTAAAAATGAACGAATCCAGCGTGGCACGTGATGGCTCTCTGCAGCTCCTGTCAAATCAAGAAAAAAAACATTTACAAGTTTAATTTTTAACTTTTAAAACCAGGCATAACTGACATTGCCTTATATTTAAAGCACCAGTACACACATTGACACCTGTGTTTACAGTCCCTCTAGCCCACATGCCACTTCCTTAACCTTAACTTTGCAAATTCTCAGTCTTAAAAATAATACATTTTTATATTTTTTTTTTATTGGAAATAGGAAAAATAAACAAATTTAAGACTAAAATGCATGGGGATAGATGCTTCAGAAATAATAGTTTGTAGCTATATAGTGTGTCCACAAATGACAAAATGTCACCTTGTACGAGTCAAGCGGACGATGGCCTTGGACGCCATCCAGCAGCAGCAGCGCCTCCTCGACTCTCCCGAGGCCTACGAGTGCTTGGACCTGCTTTTCCAACGGCACCGGGCGCAGGCTGAAAACGTCTCCCTCCGTGAACACTAACACACCATCTGAGAGGAGATCTGTTATCAGAGACACTGGGTGCCAAAGTGATAGCCATCATCTTTTACCGCAGAGCCAGTTCTGACCGGCTCTGGCACCACGGCGTGTCGGGATTAAGGTGATGAGATGACGTCGGCGGGTTTACCTGGTGTGGAGAGCAGACCCTTCGCTCCGTGGAAACTCACGGTCTGTTTGCACTGCTGATCTACCATGCTGTAGACAGCGAGCACCTGTGACTGTAGGGTCAGGACGTATGGAAAACGCACATCAGCTGCCAGCACCTCCAGAGGCCACTGCACTGGAGGGCGCTGGCATGTCCCTGTCTTCATTACAAACATGCCTGAGGGATGAGGGAGGAGAAATGAATATCTTGGGAAAGATAAATATCCCCTGGCTCAGTGGGGATACAAGAGATATGAGATGATTAATTGTATGGAAGCATGCGCCAACATATGGAGACGCCCATACAACGACAGCCTGTGGAACAACGTGTACCATAAACATTTAGTCACAACTCACCCAAAGATTCAGGCCCATTCAGCAGGAATTCCCCTCGGCCCACTGAGGTGACGAAGACGTGTCGCGTGTTGTGATTGTGCGGAAAAAGCAACTCACTGCTTCCTGTCTTTAAGTCACAGAGGAGATACCTGTCACAGGTGGCTACACACAGACTGGTGCCATCGATCGCCATGGCCACAGGATCCTGATGTAGAGGAACTTCCTTTACAACCTCCCACCTGTCGACCCCCACCACGTGGATGTGGATCGCCTTCCTGCGGCTGGAGGAAGTCACCATCTCCACCATCTCGCCTTCCGGGGCTGTGAGTGGAGAGTCGCTCACCTCGAACAAAGACACATGCTGAATTTTCTTAAGGTTAGGGACCGGCTCTAACGAGAACATGTTGAGGGCCGTAACGCCGCGGTCCCACAGAACCAGCAAATGGTTGAAGAGCGGGACGGCCCTCAGCCGGACCACCGGTTTGCTTGATCCTAACTTTCTCGCACGACCATCTCTAATCTTGCTCCGACCAGGACTCTGGTCTCCATGTGTGTCTCCAAGTACAATGAGGTGCTGGACTGTTGCACATGCGGTCCCCACATACACATTTCTATCGAAGCACTCGAGGCAGTGGATGCTGAATTTGTCCTTTTCTTTCTGGTGTTTATTTTCATAAACACATGTTTTTGTGAAGGCTTTAAAAGCCATTGCAGAAATGTGCTGATCTTGTATTTTAGTTGGTGCAACTCACAAGTAGCAGCTCATCATCGCACAAACAGGGAAGGTCCTGTGTAGCAGTCCTAACGATAGATACAGTATCTGCTTAAATCCGAACAGAACGTGTCCCTACCTCTCCGCTGTTCCCCCTTCCTCGGAATCCCCTACAACATTAAGTGTAAAGCAGTTTTACCTCCCCATGTGACTACATCCTGACTGGAAGCCTGTGTCAGCATTTTTTGCGCCACTCATCCTGCCATGTGAGGACACTTACACAATTCACCCGGCTGCCTCACCGAGAAAACCAACTTTTACAAGTATGAAAACATTAGGTGCGGCGAGGAAGGCGGATATTTTGAGGCGCCGGGAGTTACGGTCACTTGTACTTTGGGTTTGCGCGCGGACCAAAGCGGTGGCTTTGGTCAGCGGATAATGGACAAGTAGACAAACAAGTGATATGCTGATCAAACCATATATGGCTGTGCGCAGTTTGTTTACAGTGCACAAGAGCTGGGTGTGATGAGGTCAAGAGGCAAGAGAAACACAGCAGAGGTTTGTTTTACAGAGACGGCTGTCTGAACGGTGGCTGACAGAGGACAGGGCGGCCATAAAAGAACTGGATCATAAACCTACCACTACAGCTATACTTGTCATTCTGAACTTTGTGTCTTCTGGATGGCATCATTGCAGTAAACGACTCGTTGATAAAATAAACTCTCGGAAATGAATCAAAAATGTTTTGTATGTTTTATTTGATCAACAGCCCAAAAGATCTTTAGCTCACCGTATCATATCTCTACAAGAACTGGATCTTATCATGGGTCTTTGCTTGAAAGGCATTGAACCAGTTGTCAAAACAGAATTCAATTCAGTGTCTGTTAACATATCCCATGACTGACTAGTCACTTTAAGCTCCGATATGGTTGCAAACAAAATTTTATCCTCGTGTACAGAAATAAGAAACAAACATTAACCAGAAATGACGCACATGGCACCCTGACTTTAAAGCTCCATGTTTATCTATATGGATACATCACAGTTTTGTGTTTGTGTGTGTGTGTGTGGGCAGTGCGAGAGATCATTTATAACACCCTAAATTAGCAAGCCACAGAGTTTGCATCAGATGCATCAGAATTACTCATGAAGCTACAGTGTATCAGAACAATAAGCCACTGTTGTGATTGTGATCACTTCTCCCTGCCGCAGTCGGTGCACAAGATGTTGTCGCGCTGCGTGAGGAAGCCGCGTCCCACCAGCGACATGGAGCACTGCATGCACGTGAAGCACTCGCTGTGCCACTGGCGCTCCTCAAACGAGATGTACTTGGCGCCGGACAGACCTGCACGTGTCAAAAATAGGTGCACGCATTTCCATAACTTTGATTATGGCAAATAAAGGCATTGGAAGAGGGAAATGAGAAGAAGACAGTGAACGAAAACATTGTGACTCACTGGTGATGGGCTTGGTGCAGCCCACACACTTCTTTGCATACAGGCTGCTGTAGCATTCGAGGCAGTATGGGTAGTTTTCCCTGGACGTGAAGCGCTGACCCGACAGCTGCTTCTTACAGCTGATGCATAGGAAGCACTCCCGGTGCCACGGCTTCTCTTGGTAGGTCACTCCACCAGTTGTGATGGCCTAAAGGTAATCCAACACATGCAAACACCAAGGGACACACAATGATATTTGTGCGGCACTGCGGCAATGTAAATAATGTGATTGCAGCAGTCAATACATGTGCAACATTTAGCTGTAACCTTACCTTCTTACAAGCGCAGCACTGGTAGGCAAACTGCTTCTCGAAGCAGGGCACACAGTAGTAGCTGGTGTCTTTAGGGATGAAGGACTTGGTTCCTATTGGCTGCTGGCAGCGGTGGCACAGGAAGCAGGTTTCGTGCCAGCTGTTCCCCTTGTATTCCATTTTGCGGGAACCTGGCACAGGGGGACGAGAGCAGCTTAGTCAGCATATGGTACCGCCATGACAGAAAAACATTACAACCCAAAATAGTCCGGCTTCATCTGTAGGGAGGGGGCGACGCAATCTTGATCATCTTGGAAAGAATTTTTGGGAGCGGATGAAGCAGCACTGCTGTCTAGTCTTTTATATACTCATATATTCCAATGCATGTGAGCTTTGTATTTTTCTTTTTTCTTTTTACACATTTCAGCGTAAACACCAATCGACTTCCTACTGTGCAGTTTTTGTTTCATTCACCATTCAACGCAGTCCACAGTGATATGATAATGTACCTGGCATGATGGTTTTCTTGCAGGTTGCACACTTGGAGGAATAATCATGGGCGTAGCACTCAGTGCAGAGCAACAAATCGTCCCTGGCAGCGAAAGGCTTTTCCACCAGAGAGCGGCTGCACTTGGCACATTTGAAGCACTGCTCGTGCCAGTGGCGATCCTTATAGGAGAGATCCTGCAGACATTCAACACATCACTAATTGCACTTACCGCAAAAGTGAAACATTCCCTTACATAACGTGCGTGGTTAAATGCATGAAAAATAATAACAACATAATTACATACGTCCCTTTTTTACACGTTGGTGACGTCGAAGACGTTGCTCTCAAACACCGATGCTGCCTTACCTTGCTGTTGCAGCCAATCGGTGAAGAGCATTCCTCGCAGCAGTTGGCGAAGAGGTTCTCGTAGCACTTGGTGCAATACTGCGTGTCGTCTTTCATTATGTACTTCTTCCCCAGCAGGGAGTCCTTGCAGTAATGGCAGTCGAAACGCTCGTTGGTGGACATTGTTGGTTTGCGTTTCTGGAAAATTGGACAATAAAGATGAACAGGATAGAGTGGAGGAAATGCCCTTTTACTAGTCCAGACATCAACCACATAATGGGGCCTCCGTCTTTAAAGGAATCTGAGAGAGAGAAAAAGCAATGTTGTACCAGAGAAGTCTCTACCTCGGTTGGTATGGGACGAGGATGAGGATAAAAGTGGAGGCTGCAGAGAGAGAGCAGTCCAGGCACAGGGACAGGGCAGGGATGAAAAGCCTCAAGGCAGGATTAGGGGTATCCACTGTGGGGGGATCTTCTATAAATACTGGCCCCCGTGTTAGTGGTAATCCCTGGGGAGTTGTAGACATGCTACACTGCATCATTCTGCAACCTTTTAAGGTGCACATATCGCCGAGCCTGTGAACACATTTAAATCATCGTTACCTTGCCATAAAAAACAAAAAAACAAAAAAGAAAACAATGAGAAATACATTTTTATAAACTATAGGACAAACCACTGTTGGAAAACTTTTGTGCAAATTTGGCCAAATAGTTTGATCAATCACTTATAACTACACTATCACTTAAAGACGAGATGTAAACAAACAGCTAATTGTTTTCATTTTCCACATACTGTATGATACATGCAGTATGTTTGGAAAGCATTGCCATGGCAGAGATAGCTGATGTTTGGATACTTTGATGTGTCTGGACAGGCTTGTGGCATTTGTCATTTGTCAT
The DNA here is from genome assembly GCA_016785345.1 of Trinectes maculatus. Taxonomy (NCBI): domain Eukaryota; kingdom Metazoa; phylum Chordata; class Actinopteri; order Pleuronectiformes; family Achiridae; genus Trinectes; species Trinectes maculatus. Next base: position 207,042 of record JAFBJQ010001171.1, read on the forward strand.
TTACACACACATGCAGTTGCAGATGGCTTTACAAGAGGTGGGTGCCAGCAGCTTTGTGGATGCCAGGTACTGAATTATATTGCCAAGACCTCTCAGTCGTTATCGAGCGTGCTTTGGCCAGTGCTTCAGAAGGGGGGCGGGGGCAGTTGTTCAGGCCCTTGGATGTTGAGTCCACAGTGAAATGAATGAGGAGCAGAAATTACAGCTAAATAGTGACTATCTAGTAAATAGCAAGTCATTAAAAACCTACTCTTTTTGTGATGCTGTGATGACAAAATACTCAAAATATAATGTATAATTCAATCGTTATGTACGTTTGGCTCATATCTGAAACAGAGACCAATGTCTCCACCTGCATAATATCCACATTGTTCCAAATCTTTGGTTCCCAGTTAGATAACTACATTTGATTCTTGGTACGTGCACATATCGTTTTCCCAAAAAGCTCCGGGGGCGGACAACTTCATAAAAATAGCATGGGAAGACCACCAGCCCGGCCCACAGGCCTAATCCCCCGTATTTGCACACAGGAAGGTCAGTGACAGGGATGAGGCTGAGAGGAATGCAGCGCTGTCTCCTTCTCGCTACATTCGCCAACGCTTGTAGAAATGGAATTTCTAGAATTACACTCACTCTGTTAGTAAATAAGCTGCAGGCCATTTTTTGGATCGACAGATGATGTTTGGAGATGGTTCTCTGGTGTGTGTAGGTGGTATCTACAAACCTCTGTGGAATAATTAAAGGCTGTGTTATTTTTGACCTACAAGATGTGTGTTATGTAAACCTCTCAGCACAAGATCAATCATATCTGGAACCCAGGTGTTTGCTCTTTCGATTTGAAGCCATGTCGTCGTCCGTGTTCTCCTTATTTCTAAGTGGGTGGATCTTTCGGATTACATCGAGGTATCTTTTGCTCTGGATTAAATTGTCGCTGTATTTTATCCTCGCGCCCTGCTGATGTCCACATCAGCAGCTGCCAGTCACACAGCGGAGCAGACCTTAAATAAACCTCCAACCAACTGCAGGACAAATATAGTCATTGCCTCTCAAAAGACTCTAATCTTTGGTGCATTGCTGCACAGTATGTCTGTCACCGTGTGACACCGGGCCAGCGTGGAGATGACCCACATTCAACAGCAAACAAAAACTCATCTCTCCGAGTGTGCATCTAAACAGGCAGAATAAATCAGAGATTACAGCATATTGTGTTTGTATTGTCAAACGTAATCTGCATTCATGCACGCGTGTTTGTATTTATTTATTATGGCTGCTCTGATCTGATGGATAACAGGTGCTGATCTTTGTCTTGTGGATAAAAAAGCCTCGGAAGTCAACCTGTGAGCATTTGCCAAGAGATTTCGTATGCGGCCTGTCTTTGACCCGGACTCGGGTGTCCTCTTATCTTAATGCATTCGGGCTTTACAATCAGGTGTCAGCGGCTGTCTTCCCCTTCTTAATCAAAGCATCGCGGAGAAGAAGAGGAGCATTTTATCTGGTGGCTCCTTTGAGGTGGTGACTCGTTGTAGACTGAGACAGATCAACGCCGACACAGTTGCATTTCTGCGGAGCACAAAAGCCTCGCTGCACCAGAGTTGACAGCTGGTTGGCATGGTGATGACAGCATAAATGGCACCCATTAGGTCTGAGATGAGGGGCGGCTCTTGTAGTTAATGAGAGGTCTCATACAGACCGGGTCCTTTTGAGACGGACTGTGCTGTCTTGTGCAGAACTCGCTTTCACCATGGCGTTTTTTTGACTGAACAGGATAGCCACATGGGGGTTTGGGGATGGGGGGTCGAGGAGGATACAATCTACAATCTCACAAAACCTTACACCCCTTCAGGGAGGCCCTGTGAGGGCACGGGCACTGCCACTCCTCACTCCGCGCCCACCTCCCCGCTCTCACCAAAGTGAGTCATAGAATGTGTGGGTGACAAGACCTGTTACTGAGCCAGACACATGATCTCCGTTGCTAAAGAGGAGAGAAAGTTGTTCACTGCTAGGAATGCACAACCCATTAAAATGTCCTTACTCCACGATCCCACTCCTCCTCCCAGCCCACACGTTTCATACGAGTGTGGAGACGGAACTGCTGATTGCCCCTTTCTCCCAGCAGGAACAGCCAGCGGGACAGTGAGTGGAAAAATCACAATCTTTTGTGAACCTTATATACTTTCCATTACACCAATCCTGAGGCACGAATAAACATGATTACATTATACTCCTGATATGGTTTAAAAACCATCTCTATGTGGGGTGGGTAATTCTAACATGTTGTTTGTTGGAGAATACATGGAGAAGATGCTTGAGGCGCGCTCGTATTGGTCACTCCTCAGTTAACATATCAAATTTGGGAATTTGGACTGTGGGCAACTCTGCAAGAGCAAAGAAACCTAATTTTATTGTCTGATCCGGTTTGCATTTCTCAAAATGTCAAATTATTCCTTGACAGGCAAACAACAGAGTCATATTCTGGAATATGATGTAAATGCAAAGTCAATGCAAAATCCCTTGTGGCACTGTCTTCCAACCCCCCACCCCACCACCACCACCTGAACTTTTGCATTAATCCCCACCTTTGTCACACACACTTTGACCTGAGGCTGTTGACAAAGATGTGTCATCTTCACTGTGCGGTGAAGGAGATGCCTGCAAAGATCAGAGTGCCTGCGAGGATCTGGGGGTAACTAACAACAGTTAGGGGATTGAGGCGTATCCACCACAACACCCTCTCTTTGGTCTCATCAATCACTTATCAAGGCTTTTGGATTGCTATTTATAGCCCGGCCTGCATTGCATGGCACCTCAGAGCGGTGTGGGCATCAACTGTGGAAATTACATTCGATATAGTTGCAAGATCACTATGTTGGGAGGCCTTGAGTAGAAGTTAGCAAAACCAAAACAAACATTGTGTAACTTAAAGGAACTAAAATTTCTATATATGCGCATCAAAGTCTGTGTAAAATGAGTAAGCTAGTTTGTACACAGGACTAGTTTGATAGTTTGGTTTTCTTGTCTGAGTAACATGAGCAAACATTGTCTGTTGTTGCTTCAAGGCAAACCATTCAATTTGTACAGCAAATATGTAGCTAAGGATATGTTTGCTAGGTAGCTTAACAACTTGCCAAGCTCTGCCTGATGCAAAAAAAAAAAAAAAAACAGTGTGATAACATATGTGTTTTTAAAATAGACACCCGTTAAATAGTGAATTGACACTGCTTCACTTTTTAACACTAATGAAAAGACCAATGTAGCTGTGCTTGGTAACTCTTGACAACAAAGTTAATTAAAATGATTATTTCCCAAAATGATTATCACTACAATTGAGCGACAACTGAATTGTAAAATTAAAAACAACAACAACAACAACAAATATAACAAGCATGAGACTATTTCAAGCTATTACCATTAAACATAGTACATCTATGTTTAATTACAAGAAGTAGTGTAGGTTTCATTTGTGTTTGCTCATTTATCCATATCTTTAATTTCTTTGACACTATCAGACATCTACAGTTGGCAAAACACATTGATTTGGCAAAAAGAAATGAAAGTCAAAGAAAACTTGGACTGACTGAATCACTGACAAGTTCAGTAAACTGGCAGAAAATGAGCATTTCTGAAGAAAAATTGTCACGTTCAACCACACGACAAATTCATGTGCAATGTTTTTTAGGCCGGCAATATGGCTGCCAGGTCAAACAGTGTCCAGGGACGTCCTGACGCACTCTCTGATGCTGTGACACACTCATAGACTCGGGAGACACGGGGACAGCGTGAGTCACAGCTCCTCATGTTTGTCTTTGTGCAAACAAAGAAAAAAAAGATGGCATAAGGAGGGACGAAAAGGACAGACAACACTTGGGAAACTCCTTATAGTCACCGACCACGTTGGACGGGGAACCTTTTGTTTTCAAGATGAGACTGTACAACATGAAACCATGAGTGGCAGTTTCATTTGCGGGACAGGCTGAGGTCTCGGGCGACGGTTTCAGATCTCACAATAGCTCCATCTAAGACTTAAACAGCCACCACCGGCACAATGAGTCACACAACGCCACACAAAGAAAAGTGCTATATCTGCACTTTGTTTGGGCACGATGTCCTACAGTTAGGCCGAGCCGATAGCATGACTACCCCAAAAAGAAGCTTTGTCAGTGTTGATATTGCCGCTCTCGACGAAATACGCCATTGTCTCCGATGGCAATTATCCTTTTTCAAGTGTCTCTCTCTCTCTCTCGCTCTCTCCTTTCATGTTGATTCTCTTGAAGCACCTACATGACGTACAAAACGCACGGCAAAAAAACACATTCACTGCCCGACGACACTTGCATGTTAGAAAGAGATTTGAACATTAAAAATATACACACACACAGTTGTCTTTCCCCATAAATGCAGACGCAGCCGGAACGCCATCAGTCTGGTTCTCATACTGGAATGACCTGTGTTCGTGGGCTGGTTTGATCCAGGTGTTGATTTAGTTAACGGCAAAGTTTGTTACACAGGTTTCTTATGGCATTCGGAAACCATGTCCCCCGTAAGAAAAATAATTAAATTCATCATTATTTACATTGATGGTCCCTTTGACAGTGAAGAACTATCAAAACCATAAGAACCTGACACGTTTGAGTAGTTTGCCCTCAAAGCCATTGGCTCAACTTGCATAAACGCTTGATGTGGTGTGTACACAGTACTTCTGTGGAAATCAGGTCAGTAGCTGCAGAGTGCTGTCGAGATGCATCGCTCGGGTCGAAAAGCTTTCCGACGACATGTATAGGTGCTGTGGTATCTACAGATGAAGAGTTGTCGGTTTGCTGTTTGTCGTGTGATCTTGAGTGGTGCGGTGCTGTACGCAGGCACATTTAAAAAAAAACCCAAAAACAAACAAAACCAAAAAAAAGCCTGAAAAACAACTTTCACATGCAACGGCCAACTCCCAAAACAACCTCTGACGTAAAGATCCAAAGACAGACCATGTGGATTATCTCACAGTCATTAACGTCTCACATTTTCCCAAACGCGTGGACACGACTCAGTAAAACTGTAGCACCTGTTGAAAAATGACTGCAGAGGTGAAGTGTTAATTTTGAAGCTGACATTGTGGTATGGGAGTAAAGGATTCAGTTATGCATTAATGTCGTGCTCTCCTTGTGTCCTTCATTGTGTTGGTTTTACACTTACAGACGTTTGCAGACCAAATCGGAATGTCACAACGGCTCAGTACTGTACCATCATGCACATGGGATCACATTACATGTGATACTGAGTAATTCATCATCATGATTAAAACAGGAACCTGCCTCTCAGTAAGCAGAGGCACATCCGTATTCAGAGTACTGACAACGTGTTTGACTGCACATTAGTTATGATAGGTAGTGTTTGGATTAGCAGTGCAAACAAAAACTTACAAGAAAAAAAAAAATCACAGCTACATCGTTTCAAAAACACACAATATGTACATGACACAGTTGAAATAACTTTCACATTTGAGTTCAGTCGTCGCTGCAGAGGTGACTGCATCACTGGCACAAATGAACTGATTTTTTTTTCACTCACTTGAATAAATATTACATACCGTAAATTCCGAACTATTAGGTGCACCTGAACTATACTTTTTTTTAAAAGCTGCGTCCCCGTGGATGCAGTTTATACACTGCTGCGGAAAGAAACACACTGTTTGTGTCTTAAGGATGAAACAGACGGCAAACGGAGCGTTGCAGAATCTCCGGTTGATCTTGTGTCACGAGTGCGGAAGTCAGTCTACAATTTTGGCAATAGACCGAGTAGAACTAAAATTAAGGCATATTTTTTACCTGTGCTTTGACTGTCGCTGTGTGTAATGTGCAGAAAAACAAGGAAAATTTGTTTTTATATCATAAAAACGGCTTTAGCCATTGTTGGGCGTCTACAACTTGCACAAGGTAGTGAGTGAAAGCCAAAAAGCACTCTCCTATTGGTCTAGACAGCTGTTCTTCAACGGCTACAGTTGACGTCAGCATCTTATAATTGAAAGGGACTTGAGCCCCAGGACAGTAGAGGGCAGTAGAGGAGAGAGGAGAGAGCCATGTCTAGCTTAGCGTTCGGATAAAAAGTGAGAATATAACAATTCACAAAGCATCACAGAGTGTCTGGGTACAGTGCCAGTACAGTGATGCTACTACTACACGTTTTTGTGCAGGCAAAGTTGTCGGAGGCTAAATGTTATGGCGGCATGAAGCTTGTTAGCCCGTAAAATTTCATAGATTAGCCGCATCACTGTATAAGCCGCAGTGTTCAAAGCGTGGGAAAAAAGTAGCGGCTTATAGTTTGGAATTTACGGGGTTTTTTTTCACTTTTGTGTCAGTCTCCTGCAGCCACCTCTCCTGCAAATTACACAGTGTGCCACTTCAATGGAAGATGATATACAAAGCATTTTTTTTGTAGAGGAATATTCATACATTCATGCATTGGTATTAACAACAGAACCAGAAAATAGGAGCAAATGTGAAACAAAATGTGTCGAAATAACAAAAGAACTGTGCACTTGTAATACATAAAAATACACAAATAATAACCAAATAATGCCAAAGGCAAAGTAAGGCTTAGCAAAGTTGGTTTGCAAGTAAAAAAAAAAAGATGGATATCGCAAGAGGCCACAGAACCGATTGAAAAACATCACGCGGGAGCTTCTAACATAACAATGAATATGAACTTTCATGTCAACCGAAGGACACAAGTCTAAACCTTCAACAACAACAAACAAGCACAACACGGACCTTCCAAGCCCTATCCACCCCAATACCACTTGTCAAGCTTATTAAATGCCTTATACTCCTTGTGCCTACGCAGGTAGTCGCAGGCCAGACATGTGTGCTCTGCCCAGAAATGGGCCTTCTTGACTTTAAAGTGCCGTCGCCACGTAAAGTACCTGAGGTACATCTCCTCGTTCTTGTCTAGGAGTAGCAGATAATCGGCCAGCTCCTTGGGTGAGGTGAAGTCGTCCACGTGGATGAAGGCGTCTCCCTGGATAAAGTTTTCATAGTTATGCCTGGGCGGGCCAAGAACCACTGGAACTGTTCCCACAGAGAGCGGGTTGTAGAATTTCTCAGTGATGTAGTCTTTGTGGATGGAGTTTTCAAAAGCCAAGTAGAACTTACAGCTGGCAATGGTGGGGAAGTAGTCTTGGTCAGCGATGTATTCCCCGAAGGCTTGTCCATATGCATGAACCTCAATGTGTTTGTACAGATCGTTGTAGTACTTCACCCGCACATGGTCTTGGTTCCAGTTGCTCACAATCCAGCAGATCATCTTCTTTTTGCTGGGTGGGACAAAGTCCTCCTCGCTGTCCGCTCTCACGATGGACCCATAAGGCACTTCGATGTCAGCATCCTGACGATAATTGAGCGTCAGGTTGAACAGGTTCTCAATCCCCGACAGCTGGGATGAGTGTGACGGCGACTCCAGGTTCATCCATATCCACTTCTGGAAGGAGGGTCGCTGGAGAGGGGGCAGGTTCGACAGGTCAGTGCAGATGTCCCGATGATGGATAATAACCCCATCGGACTTGTTGAAGAGGTTTCTGTCCGCTGTGATTAAACAGCCCTCGATGTTGAAGAGCGAGCTGCAGACATTCAGGTCATACGTTTGTCCGAAGGGCCAGAGCCAGATCAGCAAGGTGGTCACGTTTTTGTCACTCTTGGAGGAGAAGAGGTTCTTCACTCGTTCTGTGGTTACTGTCGCCTCCACGGGACCTGACAGCCAACTGGTGGATGGTTTAAAATACATCAAAAACAGAGTGACAAAGCATCCCAGTATGAACGTGCCGAGCAGAAGGGGTCGTAGGATTCTGTGGAAAGTTGCTGATGACATACTCCGTCCTGAAAAAGGCAAACCAAGGCAAGAATAAAGTCACGATCAACAGGGTACAACAGCCAGGCTGGTCATGATGGCTGATCTTTACATCTACATTTGACTACCCATTGTTATTATCTGAGTAGACACGCTGCTATGGGATACATTCTAATGAAATGCTAATAAAATTCAATACAAACCTGGTGGATTTGACTGAATGCTGAAATTCAAGCAAAGGTCGAGTCGGTGGGAATCTGAGGGAGCCGTTTCTTCATTGGGTCAACAGTAGGATCACCTGTCCTTGTGAGTCAGTGCTCATAGAAAAAAGAAGGCAGGTATGGCTGGGAGAGCCCTCCTTGCTCTCACACAAATTAATAATGATGCTTACTGAGCAAACAATGTGCGTTGGATGATGACTGCGCTGGTGCCTCCCCTGCGTGAGCACAGACAGGGAATTGTGAGGGATAAAAGGTTTAAGCCTAAGAGGAGAGGCATTATGCATCAGGTTGAATCATCAGGTTGTGAGTTAAGACAATAACGGAATCCCAGACCCTATCATTGACATCACTGGTCAGGTTCTCACCAGAAGCCCTGCACCTGGGTCAGTTTCCACTCCGAACCAGCTTCAGTGGGTTTCAGTTAGATCGCATGATCCCTGAAGGTGGATCACAGTCACAGTTCTTCAGCCTCTAGCTTCTTTTTTCAGCCACATAAGCTGGAAAACACAAACACCAAGATTATTGCAAAACTGACAGTTAATCATGGATGTGGTTCTATATTTGACAGTTAATCATGGGTGTAACCTCCCAGCTGTTATTAGTTTTTGCCATACACCCTTCAGTGCGAGAGAATGCTGCCATCTTAAGGCGGAGCAGAGTAGAAAGGCCCCCAGACTCCTCAGCAAAGACGCCATACAAGTGGATTGAGTGAATAAATAAACATTCCGAGATGATTTCGTTTCCTCCATGCATCACTGAAATCTATGTAAAATGTATCACTAATACCAACTTCAAATTATAACATTCAATCTTTATATCATCTGTCCAATCATCAGCCGTATGGGAAATGATCATGTACATTATCCATAACACAATCCATACCATCATGTGACTTAGATCTGCATCCTGAGGTCGCATAAACTGGGGCCAGATGAGTGCAGGTCTTTTTAAAAGCTTACGATATCAATACATTTTCATGTAGGCAAATCCTCTTACACCGACAAACCATGCTGACGATAAGCTCTGCTCTACAGAGGACGCTTACCCTGCATGGCTACATTAACATGCTGGCGTCTGAAATGTAAACCACGCTGTGTGTACAGAAAGGCAGACGTCTTTTCTGATCAAGATGAGGCCATTTAAATATGCACTTTGTGGTAAAGTTATAGTGTCTCCATGGTGATGGTGCTGAGGTCAAGGTATTTGATATAGGACGTACATAAGGCTAAAACAGCTGTTGCCACCCACTGACATCCACATATCAACAAATGCCACCAGAACACATGGGGACACATGCTCACCCGAAGCACCCATTCACATTTTACATCGACATAGCCGAGGTTTGGTCAAACGTACTGTGATGAATCAGAGCACTGCGTGGATGAGTAGTCTGCAAACAGGCTTCGCTTTTTAAAATGACTGATGAGAGTGGCAGAGAGACGCAGCCATAGATTTTGGAAGCATGGGCCACAGTAAAGCATCAAGTTCTCTGTGTGGTTATATATATATATATATATATATATATATATATATATATATATGAAATAGACTGGCGTTTTTTCCAGGTTATTGCTTTTATGTATGTGTGTTGTGTCAGGGAGGCCTCAGCTCAGATTGGAAATAAAGGACCCTCCATCCATCTCAGGTGAGAATATTCATTTCCAGCCACCGAGCACTGAAGGTCATGTTGGAACGTGATGCTGCAGCTCCAGTGGCTCCACTGTGTTAGATGGTCGGCCGTGTGGTGAAGCGGTGCAAAATGCTGCCCATTCACTGGGACAGGTCATGGAGAACGCGTCGGCCCATTGACGCACCAGAAACGAGCCGCAAACACAGACAATAACCCCGGAGGAGAGTGATGATGCTGAGGGGGGGGGACGCGCAGTGCATCACGTTCCATCGAAACACGAGTCACGCGCATGAGGGAAAACACATCAACACGCCGACTCTATGTTGCCTCGCAGATTCAGAAAACACGCACCGCTCCACGGGGAGAAGAAAACGGAAAGGCACGGTGCGGGTGGTGTCTAATTAGCTGGTTGGTCGTCGATGGTGATACCAGGTTGAAAACAACCATGCATTTCACTCACCATCTCTCATGTCCCCTCTTTTATGTCCTCACATGCAGCTCGCCGCGTGCGCCCGGAGACGTGGATGCGTCTGGCAGAGACGAGCCGCCGCGTCTGCGGCAGCAGCAGCAGCAGCAGCAGCAGAGCCTGCACCCATCGCCTCGATCCGGATGATGATACTGATACCTACGGTGCGAGATGTGCGCCGAATCCTGCGCGCCGCTGCGCACCGACGCAGACAATGATGGCTGCAGAGACCATTAAGGGGGAAAAAAAACCCAATAATAATAATAATGACAACGGCGACTGAGTTCACGGCTCGGTGTGTGAGGACGCCATGTATGCGCCCAGGCACGTGATGCGCAGAGGGATGAGTCCCTGCAGGATGCTCATGGCTACCTTACTCTGTTTACCGTCAATGCAGCTGCAGGGCTGTGGCGGAGCGTCATTGTGTGTGTGTGTGTGTGTGTGTGTGTGTGTGCGCGCGCGCGCGTGTGTGCGTGTGATGCTGGGATGCGCTTCTAGGTTACTGTCACGGGGAGTGGCACGCGCTCTCTTAAGGCAAGACGCACCCACGCGCACATTCCCCTCCGTTGCTGATGGAGCCGAGCCGGCGTGTAGGTGTCATTAATGCAGTCGTTGACGCTTCCTGATGAAACGTTTACATTATGTTTGTCCTCAGTAGGAACCACGTAGTTCGTTCAGTATTTGTATTTGCTGCGTGAACTGTGTAACAGAAAACCGAACTGTCTGGTAGCGCGTGGTGTTTTTATATGTTATTATAATTGGTCCTGTGAATAAGCATTTGCAAAAAAAAAAAAAAAAAAAAAGGTGGGGGAAAAAAACTGGTTTCCCCACCACACTGAGCACCAAATCACTGATGATTAAACCAATACAACACTGGGAGGTTCAGCCCTTTACCACCAGTGAAATAACACAGGGGTGAAGCAAATGCAAATGCTGTATTCAAACATTAGATGATTTCCATGAGCTGACTCGGCTGTGTGGAAGACGAGCATGCATCAACAAAGAAACTGGCTGATATTAACACACAGGGACTTGACTTCTAACAGGGTTTAAACTTTTGTCACTGCTCCTCCACAAGCAATCTGACTATGAAAACACAGTGTCGTACAGAATTTGACCTGCGAGCCTCTGAGTGCTACGATAAGCAGCATCTCTTCTCTTATACAGCATAAATAGTTTTTGGCTACAAGAATTTGGGTCTTTGAAATAGGACAGTTTGAGCGGTGTCTCTTACCACAATCCCTGTTTCAACCAGCTGTAACTAAGGAGTTTCCATCACCACGGCAACCATTAACAGAGCTGCCCAGCTCTGAGCACACACACCTGATTCCGATCAGCTAAATAAAGTGAACACACACACACACACACATACACTCACAGGTGGCACACATACATTCCAAGTTGGACTTTATATATTTCTGTTAAGGTTCATAGTTAACAGGCAAGTCATGCTGCACAGTTCCAAGTGGTTACATTTTAGACAGTGATATCACATGCTCATAGTGTTCCAAGGCAGAGTCAGCAAAAAATACTGAGACGTCAGTAAAATTAAAAGTCCTTCACCACTACTAATGTAAAAAAATATATAAATTAAAATTATGACATTGTGGCCTTGGAAATCATATGGCTTTTCTTATTTGGATTTTGTTGCGCAGTCTGCAACTAGAACCTATTATTTTGTTTTTCATGTGCATATCATTATACCACCATGGACAAATATTTGCTGTGGCTCCTAGTCACATCATTCCTGCCACTTCTGTCGCTCACCATCAAATATAGCAGCCCATTTGTGCGTTATCTCCAGGTAGATTGCAGGTTTATTGGGCAGGTAGTCCAGATACACAGTCTGGCCTGTTTTGGGAATTGCCATTTCGATCTGAGTCCCTTCGTGCCATTCGTTAAAAGATGTTATAGATATAAAATCAGGCCTGGCCTCTAGTGCGGCGCTCAGTGAGGTTTCGTAGTATTTGCCGTTGATGCGGTTTCTAGTGTTTTGGAAGTTCCAGGGTCGAATGCTTGTGTCAATATACCCTGGACCCACACTTGGGATAAACATCAGGTTGTTATCTTCACAGAAAGCTTTTATAGAGTCCCAGTTCCGCTGCGTGGATCCATAGGAAAACCCATTAGTAGCAAAGTAGGTGTATATACCATCAAAACCTGCCGTCAGGATATCCCGCTTATGTTTCTCCTCTACCAGGAGAGCGATGAAGACTGCATCATAAGGGGTGTCCCTGATGCTGTTACTCTCTGTGTGTTTTAGCAGCTTGGCCCACTGCTCAGAGTTCATGAGATATGAGTCATACACATAGAAGAGCGGCAGAATCTTGCCAGTGTTCGTTCGGTACTTGAAGAAAGCAGGGTGCTCTCCATACCTGTGGAGAAGAGTGATCACAATTGTCACATGTTGAACCGTGAGGCAAATGCGATGAATATTGATGTATAATTATTGATTAGTGCAGTGAGACATGACGGAATTATTGCGTGAGAGAGTTTAAGATCGTGACAGAGGCCCGGCACTACTACTCACTTCTCTATGATGTATTTGACATTAGCGAACATGTTGACTTCATCTCTCCCTTTGTATGGTTCAATGTGAAAAGCTACCTGTAATAACAGAACATACAGCAACATAACAGTCTTACCACATTCAGTTTTCTACATGTTTGTGTATATATGTAGAATATTTGGGAGAACTTTACATCGAACACATAGTCATCCTAATAACTACAAAACTAATGTTATGACACACACGACACAATAGCATGCTATCTTCATACTGACTTTAATATGGTATTTCTGCGCCACTTCTAGTAGCAAAGACACAATCTCATCTGTTGGTTCACCATTGTCATCCTTCATAGCAGGAGGATACCAGGAAACAGCAATGACACCTGAGGATAAACACAGTCACAGTCAGTCATTGCTATAGTCACTCATCTACCACCACCAAATACACCCACATAACACCCAGACTATCACCAATATCATTCCCGTACATTCCCGCCTAATCCCAGAATGAATTTCTCTCTTACCAATTGCTGCAGTTCGTAGCTGCTGCATATGAGACTCAATAACTGAGGGGTCCCTGGAACTGTAAGGTCCGAGAGAGGGGTAAAAGTTGGACCCAATGTCATCAGGTGGGATGTGTTTCCCTTGTGGATACCCATTTGCCACCTTTAAATCCCAGTGTGGCAGCTGTGCATGGTCCCAGTGGATGTATTTGCCATCAAATTTGGGGTTACCATACCACGTATAGTAGAAGGCGTGGACATAGTAGTTTGGAGGAGCAAACTTCCTCAGTGTAGCCTCCAGTTCTTTATCTTTGTCTGACTTAGCGGTGTCATTCATTTTAATCTGGGTGAGTTTGTTGTTGTTCTCTCTTGAGATCTGAACGTGTTCCTTTCTGTCTGGAAAGAGCTCGACACCCACGGGGCTGCTGAATGAAGAGTCCTCTGGTGTGAGCGCTTTCAAAACCACTGTTATAATAAGGACAAGCAACGTCAAAGCTAATAGCGCGATGCAAGATCTGCGCCTAAACCTTGCCATCCTCTAGTCTGTGCTTGAGGCTTTCCGCAGTTCACTGTTGAGACAGCAGCGATGGCCTGTTGCTGGAGGGGAGGCCATTGAACCTCAGTCAGGGAGTTAATGTTCAACCTGGAGGGTTTTAAAAAAAACAATAGTTATATAAATTAATCTGTCAATTGGGTTGTAGTAAAATGTAATATTTAATCGTAGTTTTTGAACTGACTGTCACGTGAAAGTAGAGAAATTCAAACATTTGACATTTTTCTTTTATAAATAAAACTATTTTTTTAAAAAGAAAATCTAATTTTCAGTCAGTTTAAAATCTATCGAATGACATGTCCTGTCTGTGTCTCTGTCTGTCGCCCAATGGCAACTGTTCAGTCATGAAAAACACAAAATGACATCAGTGAATGCGGAAGTCATGCGGAAGACAGAAAAGCTGGGGTTAGAAAAACGGTAAACAAGTCCACATCCATTGATGAACTTTGGGCTTAAGTTTTATCCTGTTCGGTATAAAAACTGCGTCTATATAAATGCAAACACAGTTTCTTAATGTACCTCGAACGACTCTTCGTGAATAATATCCGTCCGTTGTGATGCAGAGGACGAAACAAAACCCCGGTGTCCTATGTTTCATCTGCAGACACATCAACCTGCTCCTCGGGTCCGGCAGCTCTCTGTGCGGACGCCACAGATCTGTACACAATCTCACTTAGAGTTAGCAGCGGCTGCGACCCATCCGTGATGTATAGGAAGCTAACGTGACGCGTTACGTTCCCCACAGTCAACAGCCACACAGGACGTTTAACCGTAATCACAGCCATAGGTGTCGCCCCCAATCCTTTGGGTGGTGAATTACACATAGAGGAAAATTTAAAGTTGTTTAAATTAAAACCAATGTTTGTTGGTTGCACAGACAGAAAACTAAAACAGCAATAACCCTTTTAGTTTCCATCAATTTCATTTTATTTATAGACTTTCAAACAACCTGGTACAAATTGCAAAACAGCTTTTGGTAACGTTTCATTGTATTCTTATTATAGTATTATTAGGAAATAAATTAAACGAATACAAAGTAAACAATGTGGACAGAGAACACTGAAATACAACAGAAAGAATACCAGGAAGAGCGAAAAGAAAGAAGCAACTGTTTTCCACAAAAAGTCAACAGCATTTTGTCAGTTGACAGAAACTGATGTGCTAACCAGGCCAACTGCTGGTCAGCTAAAACCTCAACCTTTAGTACATTTGTAGTGGCACAGTAATGAAGAGCCCATCTAAACCTGACTTCTAAATTTACATCAGATTTGTTAGTTTAGCAGTGTTATTCTGTATTTGCACACCAGGTGGCATCCCTATCACACAACAAAACTGCCTGCGCCTGTCACCCACTTCCAACTCCACAAGTTTTAATGTTCCTGTATAGTCTGAGTGTTGGTAAGGGAGGTTGGCTGCTATTTTTTTAAAATTATAAATCATTGGGGCAAAATTATAATTATGAGGAACATTGAACAGGCCAAAGAAACTGGCTCCATTAGAGAGGCGGCATGTTTTTGTGTGGGTGTGGTGTTGAGGCACATGGAGACATAACAGAGTGGAGGAATTGATGCCCAGAGGGCGTTCTGTTTGGGCAGAGCGCGTCCACTGCCAGCAGCATCAGATTTAGCCTCTATATTTCATTCAAGTCGGTCTTCACATTCTTTGCTACTCACAAAGACGTGGATGTTTCATAAGTCAAATGTACAAAAATGTGCTTGTGCACAACAACCACAAGCTATAATGAGTTGGAATGGTTTCACTGGAATACAAGAGATGTTATTTGTGTCTATGGATTTAGCACTGCATGGAAATACCAGTCTCAGTCTGAAATACATTGGAGGAATTCTTTGCTTTTTGAGAGGTCAAGGCAAAACAATTTTCATTCTTCATTTTATTTTTGCTAAACTGAAAATAATACCTCAAATTCAGTCACTTTTTCTCTCTCTGCACAGAGATGGTGATGATCTCCTCATTTGACACAGAAAACCTCACATGGCATTGGAAGTAAAATCACCAAAAGATTATTTGTTAATATCAAAAATACTAACAATCAGGCGAAACATAAAACAAAACAGATCAGTCACAGCAAATTTATGTACACATACACATTAAGAAAAGAGCTGTCAGTGGGGTTGGGGGAGGGGAAGAAAGTGAGTGGAAGAGGGGAGAAAGATTTGGGCAATTAGATAAGCCCCATATCTTTGCTGAACAGGGGAGTTACAGGGGTTGCCATGATGGTAGATCAATGATGGACAAGTTAAGAGGGAGGAGAAGAGCCAAGGCTGCACGTTCACCTCTTCTTGGGGGCTTGGGTGGTGCGGGGTGGGGTGACAGGCCGACCAGAATTTACACCACCATACTGGTACTTGGCTTTCTTCTCTGAGGGCTTTAGGATCTTTAAAACAAAAAGACAGATTAATAGGGAAGTTATCTGACATTATGTGTGCAATCTCAAAAGACACTGAGCATTCATTTACACTACCTGGAATGAGCACATGAGGGATTCATCCACACTCATCATGCCACCTGCATTGTCAAACTCCCCGCAGTAGTTTGGAGCCGAGAAAAGCGTAACCAGCTGGCGTTTGGCAAAGAACTCATAACCATCCTCGACAACCTGTTAGAAGACACAAGACTTTATTCCAACGCCTCCAGCAATTAATATACAAGAAACAGATCGTTATCTAGCTGCAGAAACCAACTCAGATATCAAGCCTGGGTGTAAAAAAACACCTACACCTCAATATGAATATATTACGATGATTATCAAGACGATTATTGTGCCACTTTCTTTTTATAAATTATTATCCTGTTTGTTGTAAGTCCATTGTATAGATAAGCTATCACTGAACTGCATGGCCTACCCTGATAAAAAAACAGAGAAAAGAAACTGCAATGTGCTTCCAGGTTATTAAACTCTATATCCATATTCTCTACCTTAATATCCTCCATAATTACCTGATGGGCTCTGCAGATCAGGTCCAGGTCATGGCGGTTGAGGAACTTGCTGACCACGTCAGCACCAAAAGTGAAGGAAACCCCGCGGTCATTCTCTCCCCAGCCTTGCACGTCCTTATCTGGGTCTGACCACAGGAGGTCACACAGCAGGCCTGGGAGACGGACAGATAAACAGAGAGAAGAAAGGGTCACTTTGGGTCACAGATCTACTGATATATTTGTAGTACGTTCAGGAAGAGAAGGGCTTTGAGAAAATCCCGAGGAAGTGAACATGTGAATGAACATGCACTCGAGTATGTGCACACACACTACCTGTATCAGGCACGTCTGTTGGCCTCATGATCCTGCGAATCTGCTCCATCGACTGCAAGTCGGGCGAGAGGCCTGAAGTTAAACAAATCAAAAATTAGAGATGTCATTTCCTTTGTGAATTAACAAACAAATATAGGGTCATCTACTTTTGGCCCTATGGTTAAGAAGACCTGAGAGCCAAAAGTGGTTCATACCTCCATGGCAGCAGAATATCTTCTCATCAATGATAGCAGCAATGGGGAGACAGTTAAAGCAATCAGTGAAGGTCTTCCACAACTTAATGTTGAACCTGCGCTTACCTATTGGTGCACACAAACATACACATTTGAAACATTGTCATATCCATAATTCAGGGACTTTGTGTGCAGCATAAGTTTATTTCTACCCACACTCATCGTAGAACCCATAGATGCGGTTGATAGAAGCACACTCGTGGTTGCCCCTGAGCAGGAAAAAGTTCTCTGGGTATTTGATCTTGTAGGCCAACAGAAGGCAGATGGTTTCCAGAGACTGCTTTCCCCTGTCCACATAGTCACCCAGGAAAAGGTAGTTAGCCTCTGGAGGGAAGCCACCATACTCAAAAAGCCTCAGCAAATCTGTGTACTGCCCATGGATATCACCTGTGGGCAAAGCCAGAGGAAAGACAAGTTGTTAATTTGATAATCTACTGTAAGTAAAGTCAAAATGTTTGATCAATAAACATCAAGTGTGTTGCTGTGATTTCCAGATTTTCCTACATGGGTTCAGTTGGACATTTTCCAGACATTTGACTAAGGGGCTGGCAGGAAAAGCTCTGGAACATGTCCGAAGCGACATTTTCCAACATTTACGTTCTTACATGCAGACCCTCTGCACAATTCCTTGGTATTGCTGCTTTTAGTAAACGTATAAAAGCAGCTTCACAGAGCCAAACAGGTCAATGATTTTAGGATATATGTGTGGAAGGGAAAACATCTCTATAAAAATGGGGTGATGAGGTAGTTTTGGACAAAAGAAAAGCAAAAGGAACTGTAGAATAAACCACATAATCACACCCAATTTTTTTGGTTTAAACTCAGCTACACTTGGGTTGGTGGGTATGTTTTGGAATATTTGGATACATGACTCTGACTATGCTTCACTGAGATGGCAGCAGTAAGCTGACAGATACATGCACACAACGGGCCATTACCACTGCCTTCAAATAAATGCCTTAGTCCAGGGGAAATGAGCTAGTAAGGGAAAGAATGCTTGCAGACCAGGCTAATCACAAAAATAAATGATGGACAGCCACATACTTTAATTTTAACAGCTCTCTCAGGATTCAAGGTCACCCTCTTCTCTCTTTGAAATCAGTCCAGCGTTCTCACCAAAGCAGAGAGTCTCTGCAGGGGAGCCTCACTTCATCACCTAGCCAAGACCTGCTTCCTTTTATATCTGCCTGCACCACCTAAAGAGCTACTGCAATTTAGGCTAAGTGCCCCAGACACAGATGAACGCGGAGAGCCTCACCAGAACAGCTAAGACAATAATAACAGACTTCATTGTGACCAAAACAGCAAGCAAGTTCAAGTGCCATGCTCTTTTTATGGCAATGTTTTATTACAAGATGGCACCAAATACAAAATAAAATAGGTCTTGTTAAGCTGTACCGCTGTCTGGCCCTGAGATGAGAATAACCACCAAAAATTGCAACTTTATGTTGAAGTCATGAAAGAGGCTGGCATTTTCTCCTCTCCTGATGTCTGTCAGTGATCTAGGCACCAAAATGCAGACCACAACTGGCACCAAACCTCTATGGCTACCAAGGCCTATATTTATTTTTGCCTGTGACTAAGGAAGGCATAGTTCTGTGCAAATGAATGATTATACTGTATGAATAGCTCTCGGTGTTTAAAGCCTAGCTCGGTCATATAGTTAGTGTCTTCATTCCGCTTACTAGTTGGTATGTGTTTTACTATCAATCATTTTCTTTGGACATGTAGCCCTTGTGTGCCATCCAGAGTTCTGATGCAAATACTGGTAATGGTAACAACTCCATACCCTTTCACACTAATACACATTAATACAAAATCAATACTTTAGTGAAATATGTTTTCCATTTAAATGAGAGATAAAACCAAACGTCATCAAAGACACCAGTTGGGGCCAGCTGTATCAGTGGTATTAAGGATAATGTGTGAGACGGAGTAAAAACAAAACTTGAATAAATAATCAAACACATTAACTGTTAGGTCAATGTTTGTAATCAATACTCATAACATGCATATTCTTGAGTAATTTGTTTGTTTTGTGAGTTATGTTATGAAACTGAAATACATGTGAGAAACATGTAATATCAAACACGTGATAACTTTACTTTCAAAGTTCAATTAAATTAAATCTATAAGACTAGTGAGTTACAATATGAGGTCTCTACATGACAGTGTTTAAACAATGAAAATAAGTGGAGGGATACTGGTATGAGGACAGACATGAACGAACTGTGTGTACGCCCAATCGTATACAGTAATCAAGCTTGTGTACTGTATTTTCAAGGCTTGCCATAAATATTAGACAGCTCAGAGTTGTTTGCAGTTGCAGCACAACACTGTGAAGGGAGATAAATCATGTGGGAGTGTGCTGAAATGTGCAGGGGTCTGCTAGAGATAGTGACAGCGTTCGCTATTTCAGCAGCAGAAATGTAACGTGTGGTTCTTTCCTCTGCTTTGGTTTGTTTATCACTTACATGTAAGACATGTAAAATGCATGTACTGTATGTTTGCACAAGAATAACAGTAGCGTAATATATGACCCATACTGAGGCATTGTTATCCCATCTGGTTACATAAGTAAACTCTGCATCAAGGGCATAGATTGCTTCTCTGGGCTGTGCAAACCAGGCTATGCTCCAAAGAGTGGGAGTTTGCTGTGGTGCACCCACCACTTCAGAGCCAGAAATCAGCATTCTGTTCAAGCTGCTCTTTAGAAATTAAAATAAAGTTTCTATATGACATTTGCCTCTGGCTCTGGGCAATTATTCAAGCTGTCTACAGTGCAGTAGGCATATAAATTGCTGATATTTTGCTAGGAATATAGAATGTTAAGTTTCTGCATTTGGTTTCAAGACATGGTCATCTTTTATCTGTATTATAAAAGCCTGTCATTACTTTTCATATAATTCAACGATTCAAGTAAAGGGGCTTTGCACTAATTTGTATTTAATGTTACTTTTTAAAGTAACATTTTAAAGTGGTTGTACTTTTACTTCCCTTCTTGTGCTTGTAAACATCTCAATTTAGAAGTGCATGAGAGGAAATCTCATAGTAGGGAATATTACACAGGATGGAGAGCAACAAAGGAGTGAATTCAGGATGAAAAAGCAAGTCAACAAGCAAAAGTAAGCATGTGGTGGTGGGGAAATGAACTTAAAAAGTGTATAAATATACATCACTGACCACAGATCTTGAGGGGTGCCTCAAGCTCCAGCAGGATGGGCTGGCTGAGGAAGATCTCCCTGGATTTGATGCAAAGGCCCCTCACCTCTGCCTCGGTCATCTGAACTATCTTCCCAGGGCGACATCCCCGCACTGGAGAGGAGAGAAAGGACTATCAGCACTATGAATTTTCATCAGCGTTGCAAAAGTCTTTGCAGCAAAAAAAAAAAAAATACAAACTTTATTGGACTGACTCCACAACAGAATAATTTGAGCCCAAGTGGAATAAAACATTTGTGGCAGAACCACAGGGCCATCTTAAAATCTAATGAGCTGTGGGCGGAATGATTCTGTAGCTTATAGCTGCTAGGTCTCACGCATATTCAAGAAACCCGCTGCTTAGACGACAATTCACTTCTAATTAAATTACAACAAATGAAAACAACACAGATGGCTTTCTCCAAGAATAGTTATAAATACTAAATCTTAGCATTTCAGATCTGGCATAGGGTCCCTTCTCCCACAGAGTCACAGATACTGGTAGAAAGTATGCCAAGGACAGCTAAAGCTGCCTTAGTGAAAGTGGTGAGAGTCAAAGAATATCTCACCGGGAACAAAACAACCCTCTCTGCCTTCTATAGAACAGGTGGAGAGCTGATGGAAAGAGATTTTGCAAACCTCCATCTCTGCCAAATCCAAACTCAGGTCCACACACACTTCCCAACTAGATTCCATTATTTACCAGATACAAACGCAGCTGTGTTGTGAACAACGCTTGGTTTAGCCTATAGGTATGGACAACTAAATGTGCTAAGACATTTACACTGAATGTGTGTGCATCAGGGTACTGAATCACAACCACCCTCCCACATGTACACACACACCTACAAACCCAGAGAGTTGCCTGTAGCAAAAAAAACTGCCTCACAAAAAGTGATGGTGCATTCCATAATCAGATGAAAAAAAAATTGGCTAGCTATCTATTTGTGCCTAAATCTTGATTGTAGGGTCTATTTCCACACAGCTGATCTATCAGTGTTACGACATGTGACTTTAATGGGGTCACCATTTTAAAGTGGGGACACATGACCGTTCCGCGGATGGGAGCAGAACATGAACCGTGTCAAGGGCAGCGACGCTGCTTTTCGACGCATGAGAAACAAACACTGACTTAAAACCACACGATCTGTTCAGCCTTTCACCAAATTTAAAAAAAAAAAATTTGTGATTCTTGGTTTTCTTTGATGTGTCACAGTGAACAGGACAAACGTCCCAGCCCCTCCTTCTTCATTCAACACGACCCCACCGCATGGAATAAACAGAGAAAATCAGCCAAAACAGTGCTCTCTCTCTCTCTATATATATATATATATATATATTTACCAGCGTATTTGTATTTTTAAATAAAGACTGTGATATGGTAAAACATTAACAGACAGGAGAAGAGTGGCGTTAAGTATGGACGCTGAGAAATGTAGGCGTTCACCGCTGAGCGTGTTTATAAACACGCCAGCTAACGGTAATGTTAAGCGCTGCTAGCCTTAGCCGCACTAGCTAACGCTCTCCTGCGGTGTCCGAGGCGGCCGCGGCAGTAACACACTAAACCCGACGCCTAGCTCAACGAAGCTCGACACGCTCACTCAACGTAACGCCATGGACCGGGTTCGGGTTGTTCACCTTCCAGGAGCCGAGAGATGAGGCTGTCCACGTTCAATTCACCCTCCGCCATCTTCCTGCTGTGACAGTGGAGCTGGTCGGTTCCCGTATCACACGGGTTAATGTCCGAATCTTCAAAGTCCATTAACCCGGATCCTCTGGCTGGCTTGCAGCTACGTACACAAGGCGAGTTAGCGGGCTCACCGGAAGCACTGCAAACTCAGATGATTCGGTTCACTGACTTGACTCCAGTGATTAACTCTAAGTAATAAGTTAAATATTGCAATAACCGAGTGATTAATCACACTGTTTTTCGGTATGTGTTTGAAATATTTTATGCACACGTCATGATGATGACGATGGTGATCATTATTATTATTAGTAGTAGTTGTGTTACTGACAACAATCGAACTACAGTTGTATTGTTACCATTATTAGTATTATTATGCACATCAAGGCACATGACTGATGACATCACCCTTTGTGATGACCTCACCCCTTTGTGATGTCATCACTAAAATCGGACAGTGGCATCAGGCCCACTTTCTAGTATTATTATTGGGGTGGCCAACAACACTGACTAGTGACTCAAATGAACGGGGTCACTTGAGAGAATGACTCACCCGAATCCACAAAATGAATCGAGTTTACCACCACTATTTGTGTGTCGGCCGCTTCACTTCGCGCCTCAGACACAGGGAGGCGCTGTTGGCAGGAAAACAGTAAACCCGAACGTGTACACAGCAACTTAAACGTTTTATTAAGAGCTTTTTATGACAGAAAAATGCAAATAATAATTTGTCGTATATCTGTTAATATAATCCAGTCCAGTACAACATCTGTAGAAAGTTACAGTGTCAGATAACACCCTTAATACCATGGAAGTAAACACAGCTGTGTTACATTTAGATTAGATTGCACAAATCAAGTGGACAATCAATGTATGTTGGCCCTTTGTAAAATTAGATTAATAACACTGGTGCACAAATATGTAAAAATTAAGATAGAAAGATTTTTAATTAACTATAAAGAGACAGAGAAAGTGAAAATAGAAGAAAGCGAAATACAAAACGGCCAAACCTGCTGCACAAAACGTATGTTTGTATCTGGGTTAACAGAAGCAGTCAGTGGCTTTCATCACTGCGAGGAGGTCATAAAACAACCCCCTTTAGATTTTATCACTATGAGTGCATTGCTGATAAAGCTAATAAATGCAGGCTGATGTGTGTTTTGCTCCAAGCCAAGTCACTTGTACTTGTACTGTTTTGTGTCATTTACAGTACGGAGTGACGTTGAGATTTGTGTCTATCTAAAATAAATATTATTAGGCTTTTGATGGCGATGTTTTCCTGGACAAACAGGTGACACATATGTAACAGGTGTTGATACATCCAGAACTCAGTACATTTAATTTATGTACTTTAAAAAAAATCCCGTTTTTTGTGGTTAGTATTGTGTATTGTAAGGTCACATCACGTACAACGTTTGAATACACCTCATGTTAATGCAACAGTGACATAAAACTGTGAAGGAAACCATATTTCATGCTAGCACACCTGGCTACAACTATTCAACCCTTTGACTTCAGTCAAGCTTATAATGGAGAGGCCATTGTTTATCTTCCTTTCTGCTTTCAACCTTCTCCACCTCTGCAGTCTACTGACACTGTCTGTGGTTCAAGGACAATAAATAAGCTCATAACCTGGAGATAGCTTATCACTTCTTAATTTTGAAACCCCATTATCACTGCAAACAATGTGTTCATAACAATAATTTAAAAATGATCTCTCATGGCTAGTTCTACACCAAAAAAATAGAGTGACATTTTAAAACTTGGTGTCCTTCATCTCCACGGTGGCCATCATCATCCTTTTGCTTCTCTTGGCTCTGCAGGACAGGAGGAGCCAGGTGACTGCCCAGCCAATCAGAAGACCAATAACTGCCAGGACCGCAGCGAGCCACACTGGCACACTGTCTGAGCAGTCAGGGGTCAGAGGCAGGGCTGCGCTGTGTGTCGTGGAGCTGCCAGGTGAAACGGTACTGTCAGTTTTGGGGGTTGTGGTGGTGGTTGCGCTGGGCAAGCTGTTCATCTTCGTGAAGATGTACGGATGATCCTTGAACACACCATTAAGAAAACCATACATTTAGTCCAATCGACTCCCATTTATCTGTCGGACTGCACAGATACATCACAAATGGGTCAACGGCAGCTTAGGAGACATGCTTGTGTAGCAGCTGTCTTACCTCCGAGGGGCATTTGATGTTATTTCTACTGTTTGTGAAATTGTTGTATGTCTGTTTTTTACCCACCGGCTCCAACTAAAGATGAAACAAAAAGACGTACGTCAGTTCAGCTCGTGCCCAAAATGCAGCAAGAGGTGGTTATTTAGACAAACTTCAAACCAAAACCCGTCTCCGCTCCAGCACAATTAGCCTTTTCGCTGCCCGCCTCGTCAGACTCACCATGTTATTCCACAAAGCTGCAGCCATGTCAGCATGTCCCCGCTCACTGAAGTGGAAACAGTCTTCAGAGAAGTATGTGGTATCAGGTCTGCCGTCCTGGAAAAGAAATAATAACACAGCATCAGTGATTGCAGGAATTATGTATGTGCACTCAAGAGGAAGGGCTTGTCAAAGTCCTATACATAAACTTAAGTACATGGTTTTTGTATATGTATGCGCGGGGGGTAAAAAATAACTTACATGATTCAAGGGAACTACAGAGTTTTTAAAAAACGGCTGCACAACCACAGCAAAGTCCTCTCTACCATCATAGCGACCTCCGTCCATCAGTTTTTCTGTCTCAATCTGAAAGCAAGGCCACACACGCTGTTGTTACTGAGGCGAACACAACAACCCAGTCTCATCGACACACTTCGCTCGCTCTCACTCTGCTCGGCAAGTACCTGCAGCTCCCGGTTGATCCGTTTTATTTCAGCCAGCTCGGGGGAATCCTCGCCGGGTAACAGGAAACACGGGCAGACTTGACTGAGGGGCAAAGGTGAAAAATACCAGCTGATCTTGGAATATTATAACTGTTAAACTATCACTGCTACGGCACAGTGTAAATTCTGCGAGTCCTTTATTCAATAAGTTTGACATATTTGTTGGGTATAAGATCAGAGGTACGATATCTGCCTTCAACTAAGTGGTCTTGGTTCATGTTGAATTGATTTGGCACGTGTGGATCAGTGGACGCACTTTTGTAACACACTACACCCAAGACTGTCTCGCTTGACCCTGCGAAGGCCTTCGATTTCCAAGATCTCCAAGACATTGACGAGAACCCGGGGAACCTGCGGCGAGAAGAAAGAAAATGAGACAAACGGACGAAGGAATTCTGAAAATCCACGCAGGATTAAAAACATGTTAAGTTATATACAGGGGGTCCTCGAGTTACGACGGAGATCCGTTCCTGAGAATGTGTCGTAACCGAATTTCGACGTAAGTCGGAACATACATTCATTGTGCCATTGTGCATACTAGATGTCGCTATATCACCACCCTACAATAAGAGTTTACTGTGGTGAATTGCTTTTTGTCCCTCTTGTCCCTCTTGACACACCGTAGGGGTTGACATCGTGAGTGTAATGAGCATTTCCTTTAGATTTCTGATATCAACCGTGTAGACCCTGTGTTGTGAATAAACCTACGGTATCGCCACGATCCCGAACCCATCTGTGTCCGTGTGCATCTCCTTACCGGCTGCCGCTGCACCCCCCGCCAGCCGTCCATTTCACATAAGTAAACACAAGGCAGAGTAGCCTAGCTGTGCTGTGGAGACAGAGAGAGCGCTCACCAACTAGTTCCCGTGTGAAGTCGGTACATATTTACGGGGCAAACCGCTTAAGCCGAAAAAAGGAAGTTCATGGGAGATGTGTCGTAACCACGAAAACAACGTAACTCGCGACCGTCGTAACTCGAGGACCCCCTGTATATCATACGTTTCTTTTTTTTTCTTTTTACAAAATAATATCTCTTCACCTGATTGTACAACACATCCAGGCTTGTCCTCATGTGATGGATGTAGTTCTGAGGTGACAGAGAGGCCTGCAGTTTTGAAATGCACAATGAGGTTAGCACATAGTGAACACATGCACACGGAATCCAACTCGCGCCTTTCTTTCATTAACAACTCTTCTCTGTCTCGGTAAGTAAATGCTACGTTTGCATCTCAAAGAGCACGCATCATCCAAAACAGTCGATGTCACGCAACATGCATGAGCAACTAACCCTAAGCTGAGGGTTAGCTCCGAGCTCATTCTAAATCAATGCGCCGCTTTGATATTCTGCTGCAAAGCACAGACACCACTGTGGAAGAGCGACCACCATCTTGGTGGAGAGCCTGGGGGGTAATGGGAGACGAGAAGGAGGGGGACAGGATGAAGAGAGTCTGGGTTCACTTCAGTGCTGTTTATGCCTCTTTAGAGGACAAGGTCTGTCCCTGTGCCCCCATGTGCTGCCGGCCTTATTCAGACAGAGGCTGGGATGGATGAGGGAGCTGTTTTGTGTCGGAGCGGCAAAGTGACAGAATAGAATGTGCTCATTGAAAGGGAACCACGTCTGCTCTCATCTCACTCTGACACGATAAAACAATCAGGGGAGGGCGGCGCACAAAGCCCAATTCTTCTGCCTCAGTGCTCGGCCCCATTTGGACAGTGATATCATGAGACAGCTCTACACGGGGCATCGAGCACCACCACAGGATGTCCAACCACCGTGCAGTGGTGGGAGAGTTCCTGAAGAGCAGTGCTTTGATTACGTCCTCCATCCTTTGGGCCGTCTTGTGTTTCCTGTGCCGACCTTTGAAAGCAGCTCACCCGGTCATTGCAGTACTGACACAGGTCATTGCCTCCGATGAAGAGGGTCACCAGCTTCCAGTCATTCTGGAAATCCACCGACTTTTGGAGAATGGAGAATCACAGAGACAGAGATGATTTTCTTGTTGATCGTGCACATTAGTCTTGAATGAGGTCATGAAATAATGGCAGCGCACTCACAGAATCATTTTTCATGGTATCAATGAGACGTCGGACCTGCCCCGGGATTCCTCTGTTTAACATCAGAGAGAGTGATGAGGGCACAAAACATTGGAAACCTCCTGAACCTGATAATGGATCTGGGAAATGCTTGAACTCACGATATTTTAGCTCCTGACACAGCCATGTTGAAGCCAGTCTGACCTTTGCCCTGTCCCTTTGACACTCCTTTAATTTTAGGATTGAACTTCTTGAGGATATCTGAAGTAAACAAACAAAATGGAGATACCACTGCACGAGAGACTATGAACACTCACTGTGTTACAGTCCAACACTGCCACCTAGGGGCGACTTAGAGAGACTATAGGGAAAGGGTGCAAAAAGACTTACTGGGTAATGTTGTGACAGTCTCAAGAGTTCTGTCTCCTCCAATGCTGGTTAATGAAAAAAAGTCAATGAACAAAAGGTTCATAATAAAACAGAGACATCTGCTGTGTACACACTCACCTCCATGACACTCCTCTGTACTCAGTTCTGAGTTGCAGCAGATTTTTCGCCTTAGCGCCAAACCCAGCCTGTGGAAGATAATTTAATTGAATTAATTTTAAATTTTAAATTTTAAATTTTAAATTTTAAATTTTAAATTTTAAATTTTAAATTTTAAATTTTAAATTTTAAATTTTAAATTTTAAATTTTGGTCACACCATTAACCCACTAGCAGACACTAGAATCTTGATCATGTGGAGAACTCCATACAATGATGTTACAAAACTCATAACACCAATTATGAGATAATAACCACCAGATAATATAATAATGGGATGTTAATATAGTTTCTCTCAAAATACATTTAGTAAATGTAGTTTATTTGGTGCTTTTCAAAGCAGGGAAAGTGCTAAATGTCATATATACAAAAACATAATCATTGAAAAATGTGCTGAGTCACATTATCGTGTGCAGATTTACCGTGATAGAGTCACCCAGAGCGGCCACCACCTTGATGTCTGCCGGACGTAACCTGTGAACTGACAAATGATCACCATCAGCATTATGTTTAACATTCAACCTTCACATTTCACTGAAGGTATAAGACACGAGTCACATGATGAAACTACCTGAAGTAGGCACAGAGTCAGATGCAGTCGTGTTAACACAGGAGAAGTCACTTCCCCAGTTCTAAAGATTGACAGGCGACATGTATTATGCATTTATGGATATAATCTACAGTATATTCTTTTCTAGTCTGCATCACTACTGTGTCTTACTGTAACAGGAGCAGCAGTGGGTGGAGGGCCTGGGAAGGTGTAGTTGCTGTTAGCAGCAGTCCTGAAGAATGGGTTATTCTATTGAAGAAATTGTCAAAATAAAAACATCAGCGCACACATCACATAACACATCTAACGTATAGATTTTGTTTAATCGATGGAGTAGGTGAAGGAAGGTAAATGCCAGTTTACCTCAGAAGGACACTTCAAATCAATGCCAGCTGTAAAGTCTTGCGTAAACGTTTTGTTTCCCACCGGCTCCAACTAAAAGATGGTTAAAAGTCAGTGATTTATATTTGATTGTTGTAAATATAGACACCAACATGTTCTTGAATGTGAATATGGGGACTGACCATGTTGTTCCAAAGTGCACGAGCCATGAGCGTGTGGGCTTTTTGGCTGAGATGAAAACAGTCGGGTGAAAAGTAGGAGCGATCAGGCCTGCCATCCTTTTTTTAGCAAAAAAAAAAGTAAAATTAAAATAAGGGTAGACATTTTTTTTAAAACGTTGAAAAAAAAAACCTCGATGATATTGAACGTTTCAGGCGTGTTAACTCTTACGTCTAATGTGGGACGGAAAACCTCTCTGAAGAAAGGCTGCAGGACCACAGTGAAGTTGTCGTGTGTGTCATACCGCCCAGAGTCAATTAACTCCCTCATAGCATGCTGGAGAGACACAACCCCATAGATAAAGACCATAATAAAGCCAAACAGAGGAGTTTGATTTATTTATTTATTTGGAGTAGAAAATGTGATAATGATAGGACTGCAGTCAGTTTTTTTTTAGGTCAAGCAAATTAGATTATATGTGTTGTAGCTGCAGATGTAGCTACAACACAATATAATAGACAAATAGACAATAAAATGTCTTTGTTTTGTACCTGATAAGCTCTATTGAATTCATTGACCTTCTGGAGTTCAGTGGATCCCTCTTTAGGCTTCAATATACAGGGGCAAACTAACCTGGAACACAAATGTCAAAACGGCTGATTGGATATACAGGGGGTCCTCGAGTTACGACGGTCGCGGGTTACGTTGTTTTCGTGGTTACGACACATCTCCCGTGAACTTCCTTGTCTCGGCTTAAGCGGTTTGCCCCGTAAATACGTACAGACTTCGCACGGGAACTAGTTGGTGAGCGCTCTCTCGGTCTCTCAGCGCACCTGCCGGCTCTCCAGCACCTCCACAGCACAGCTAGGCTACTCTGCCTTGTGTTTACTTATGTGAAATGGACGGCTGGCGGGGGGTGCAGCGGCAGCCACGGCTGGCGGGGGGTGCAGCG